>JAVSCE010021579.1:0-100625 GCA_032199065.1 Smutsia gigantea | reverse complement strand
GAGAGATGGAGGGAGACAGTAGAGAAATGAAAAGCAGGAGCTCTGACAGAATATTGAATTTAATGCAAATCTCTGCAGTGGGTGCAAAGAGTTTTAGCATTCATTGTCACATTTGAGCCTCATGCTCTGTGGTAGGGACAACCTTTCAGAGAAGGAAATTGAAGTGCTCAGATAATGTATCCCTTGCATGTGACACAGGCCAAGTGGCATAGCCAGAATTTGGTCCCAGCCCTCCCCCACTCCAAGTGCTAGGACATGTCTCACCTATCACTGGCATGGAGGTCCCCACATCAGAACCTCTGTGCCCTGCCACAAATCTGGCAAAGAGCAAAAGATGGTCAGATCCTCCTGGCACTGGAGCCTTCCCCAAGACCAGGAGGCCCACTCCAGTGCCTTGAGGTGGCCTTGTGAGGGAGGGCAGGGGCATTTCCCGGCGTGCCATGTCTGTCACCTGAATGAGGTCACAGGGTGCTGGATCCCTGGCTGCCATGGAGTGCTAAGGGATACAAGTCAGCAATGAGCTAGATGGCATGAGGGACACCAGAACCTGCAGGCCTTGGAGGCAGCGAGCCTCAGAAACTCACTCCCGAGGCCTGACGAGAGGACAGAGGAGGCAGCAGAAGAGGAAGGGCAACACTGAAGAGCACTGGAGGCCAGTGAGGGATGGTCAGGTGGCCAGAGGGCACCCAGGCTGTAGGACAGTTCACCCAGCCTCATTCCCTGTGCCTGCAGGCCCCTGAGGCACCATCACTCCAGGAGACCCTCTGTATGCTCAGGACCCTATTACAGAGGCCCTGCCTGCCCTCGCCCGCCCTCCTCTGTCCTGGCAGATCCTGGTCTGGGGCCTTCGGAACATGGAGCAGGTGCGTTCCCCCCAGCTCCTGGTGGAGTGCTGGGAAGAGTCCTTGCAGACAGAACCCATCCCGGACTTCCAGACCAACCCCAACTTCACAGAGTCGGTCCTCTTCCTTACACTGGTAAGAAGGCCTCGGGTGAGAGCTGGGCAGCCCTCTCCTCCTGTGAGGGCCCCCACTCCAGCCTGTTCTTGGGCCCACAGTGCATGCCTACAGAGGAGGCCTATGCCCCGGCCCTCACATTGAAGGTGGTAGACCATCAGGACTTTGGCCAACAGACTGTGGTGGGTCAGGCCAACATCAGCTCCCTCCAGCCGTACTTCTGTGACCCCTGGGCCAAGGACTACGTGCCCCCGCAGCTCCCAAGTACGGCCCTTTCTCCTGGCCCCTTCCCAGACCTCACTGACAAGCTGGCACTGGGGTGGGTGAGGCCACAGCTGCCCTGCAGGGTTGGGTGCCCTCCTCCTCACCCTTCTCACCTCTCCTGAGTCATGATTGCACTTTCTCCAAACAGTACTGTCTGTGAACAAGCACCAGAAGGTGAGTAAGAGGCTGGAGTCCCACCTCTCCCGCACCATTTATAGGGAACAACCCATCTCTGAGGAGGGGTGTGGATGATCTGGGTGGTTCTAGCCCAGTGAGGCCCGACTGTCCACGAGAGCTCAGTAATTCTCGTACATCAGAATTGCTGGGGGAAGGACCCAGGCATCAGCATTTTCTCCATCCCCACTCCCCAGTAATCCCAATGTTTTCAAGACTCAGAACTACTGCTCTAGAACAGCACCTGTCCAACTGGGATGTACAGGAATCCTTGGGACACCTTGAGCCGAAGTAGATTCTCTCTCTGCAGGCCTGGGTGGGGCTTGGGCTTCTGCATTTCTGAGCCCTTCCAGAGTTCAGTCTGAAGCTGTGGGCAATAAAAATAAGACCTGTGCTAACCCTCCTTGCCTCCAGTCCTGTATCTGAAGGTCCCCGAGTTAAAAGGCCTCTGTGGTGGCAAGGGGGCCAGGGAAATAAGCCCTGGCCTCGATCCACCCTTTCTCAGAAGTCAGAGACGGTGAGTGGGTGGCTGTCGGCTGCCGGGCCCCCCTTGCTCACCTGCTCTCATTTCTCAGCTCCTAGATTACCTCTCTGGGAAGTTCTGGCTCAAGTCCAGTGCAGCGGAGGTGATGTGGGCTCAGCCTTGGGGAACAGGAATAACCCTAAGCAACTCAGGGAGATGGGAGGTGGGAGGCAGCATGACCCTGGGCAGCAGAAGGCACTGTGCCTTCTCCCCGAGGGCCAGCGTCACCCTCTTCCCTGCCAGGACGAATATGAGCATGAAGTGGATTGGTGGAGCAAGCTGTTCTGGGCCACAGGAGATGCTGAGTCCCTGCAGAATGAGTACAAAGGCTACCACACCTTGAAGGTTCGGAGCCCCTGAGAGGGGAGCTGGCTGGGGGAGATGGAAGAAAGTCGGCCGGGAGAGGCCAGCAAACCAGCCCTAAAGCACCGAGTGGGGGAGTTTCCTCGCGGTCTGCACAAGATGCGAGGCCACACCTGGGCCAGCTGCACCCTCGGGTGAACAGGCTGCCTGTGTCTGCAGGCCGCGGTGCTCCTCCCGGGCCCAGTGCCTGGGCAGACACTCTGGGAACACCCTGCAGCTGGTGGTCCCACTCTGCTCAAGCCCAGGCCTGCCCTCCCCACCAGCCTGGGCCCCGCCCACCCTTGTGCAGGTATATGACTGTGAGCTGGAGGCTGTGCCCACCTTCCAAGGCCTGCAGGACTTCTGCCAGACCTTCAAACTCTACCAGGAACAGCCCAAGCTGGACAGCCCTGTGGTAGGGGAGTTCAAGGTGTGTGCCTACCCAGCTTAGGTGCCCCTTCTGTGCCCAGAAGACTCTAATAAAAGCCTTGGCTCTATATGCTTGTGAGGAGGGAGGAAGGGAGGGCTTGAAAATCAGTTCTGGGAGGCGGGGAGCAGAATGACTTATCAGGGGTTCAGGGTAGGTACCTGTCCTGACACAGGTAGGGTGAGGGTCTTCTCGCTCACAGCTCTGGCCTGTGCTGGTCTCCCAAGGCCTGAGAGCCTTAGAGAGCAAGTTCAAACCTGATGGGATGGGTGGGGGTGGGATCAGAGTTCCCACCAGCAGGAACTCCAGTTCCTTGACCCTCCTAACATGGTGGTCCCTGAAAGATCATCTCTGCTTGTCCCACTCTACCCGGCCTCATGGCCTCAGCCTGCCACCCACATACCCCACTCTCTGCTGAGCTTGGACCAGGGGTGCCTCCTGGAGGGCTACATAGCACCAGGCCAGCACTGCCAGGTTGGGCTGCCAGTACCTCTCCTCTCCAACACACACACAGGGCCTGTTCCGCGTCTACCCCTTCCCCGAGAATCCAGAAGCCCCCAGGCCGCCCCGGCAGTTCTTGGTTTGGCCAGAGAGAGCTGACTTCCCTCAGCAGTGCGTGGTGCGGGTGTACGTGGTGCGCGCCATCAACCTGCAGCCCCAAGACTCCAATGGCCTGGTAATGGGCAGCCCCAACCTTCAGCGCCCACCTTCTAGGCCCCCACCCAGCCCAGAACCCCGCACCTTCCCAGAGCTCCCTCAGGCTGCTGCCACCAGACTGCCAACTCCCCACATGCTCCCTGTGCTGCAAGGGCTCATTTCCGCCCCACTCCCACCCTCCCTGACCAACCTGGACCGACCCCATTTCCTGTCTGGCCTCCAGTGTGACCCTTATGTGATCCTGAAACTGGGACAGACAAAACTTGGTAACCGGAACAAGTACCTGCCCAACACTCTGGATCCCATCTTTGGCACGTAAGCTGCCCCAGCTCCCCAAGTCCCACTTCTCCACGCCCACCGGCCCCATGCTGGGAGTGAACCTGGGAGGCAAAGAGCCCTTGCAGTCCTAGCCTCTGGGTTCCCAGCCCCGCGTCTTCCTCTAGGTGCTCAGGAGATAGAGGTAGGCGTGCGGGCCACTTCTCCCTCCTCCAGAGGGGAGCTCAGGGTCCGACAGCCCAGGCCCATCATGGTTATTTCCAGCCATAACTGGGGGATGGTTGTTGGCAGACAACAGCCATCCCAGGCTCTGCTCTCCATGTTCACCAGGACCAGACAAGGGGGTGGGGCCAAGATGCCGGAGGGAAGCTGGTAGGCAGCAGGGTCCACGGTCGCCAGAGTCTCCCACCCCCTACCTCTAGGATGTTTGAACTGAGCTGCACTATCCCCCTGGAGAAGGACCTGGAGATCCAGCTGTATGACTTTGACCTATTTTCACCTGATGATAAGATTGGAACCACAGTTATCGACCTTGAAAACCGACTCCTGTCTGGCTTTGGAGCTCGTTGTGGCCTCTCCAGATCCTACTGCCAGTAAGAGTGGACCTGAACCCGGGCAAGGGCATAGGGGACATGTGGAGGAAGGAGCCCACAGCTCCCTCCAAAGAGGCTTGCATCCTGGGCTGGGAAACAAGGAGCCCGATCCAGCCTCCACGCACGCTCCCACGCCGGCCATCCTGCAGCATGAAGCTGGGTGATCTCCAGGGCCCACACCACCCCACTTTGTGCTCTCACATACCCCTACAGGTCAGGGCCATTTCAGTGGCGGGATCAAATACCCCCAAGCTTCCTGTTGGAACGCTATGCCAAACAGAAAGGACTGCCTCCACCTCTCTTCAACCCTGAGGATGACTCTGTTTTTTACAATGGGACAAAATTCAAACTGCAAAGCTTTGGTGAGAAGTATGGCACACTTCCAGAAAGCACAGAACCAGGCCTCCAAAACCAGAGAGGCTCCAGGATGAGAGAGCTGCCCAAGGGCATCCCCTCCCCCTTTCCTCCTGTGGAGGGTAACCATGTCCACCTTCCAGGCTAGGGGTGGCAGAGGTGGGGAACCTACATGGGAGATGGGAAGGATACTGACCTTGTGGTCCCCCTCTAATCTAGAGCCCAAGCCCGCCACGGCTCAATATTTGGGACCCAAGAAAGAACGCCTTGCACTGTACCTCCTGCACACCCAGGGGCTGGTGCCTGAGCATGTGGAGACCCGCACACTGTACAGCGACAGCCAACCGGGCATCGACCAGGTAGGAAACTGGAGGGGCTGCAGCAGGAGGTGGGGGAGCCCACCCATCCATGACAAGAGGGCAAGGAGAGGCCAAGCAGTCGCAGATGTACGTGCACAGCAGACAAGGACATTCTGCACATGTGAATAAGAAGCTCCAGGGATGTCATTTAGGATGGAGAAATTCAGAGCTGGGAAAGTCATCCACAAGAAACCGAGGCCGCATAGCAGCAGCGGGAAGTGCTAAGGTGCCCCGCCACTAATGCCAATACTGTCTCCCTATCTCCTGGCTGAGGGGGGCCGAGGAGGGGTACCCAGATGTGGGGTCAGACGTGCAGACATTACAGCCCTGGCTTGACTGATAATTGCAAGCTGTCCTTTCTCCATGGCAAGGAATCCCAAACAGAAGGAGAAAAATCCCCATAGGCACCCTAATTATCACTGACCCTCCAGTCACCAGAAAGGGGCTCATCTCAGCCTCCAAATTTCTCAAGCTGATACCACATTCTAGATACAAAGTTTTCTGCAGAGCATTTTCAAAAACCATTCTTGTTAAACGTGTTTTCTCAAGTAGGATCAACTTACAGTTTGAAAGATTTTATTTATCTATCTTCCAATGTTGGTAGCTCTACCTTTACTTTTTTCCATTTCACACCATTTCCATCCCTTTGTCAGACCTCTGAGCTTTGTGGGTGGTTTAATATCCTTAGGATGTGGTTACACAGCATAAAATGACCTAGAAGTTTGACCGGTCATCTAGCTTACTCCTATGTGGGGCCACTAAAGTGGTTCATAAATGAAACCCAATCCCATTCTGGAGCCCTGTGCAGAGAAGCCTCTCTAGTATGACCTCAATGGCATTAACCACCCAGACTCCAGTGACAAGTGATGTCCCAGCACCATGGCCATCAGTCTCAAAGCCACCATACACTACCAACCTTACTGCACTATCCTCCCAGCCAAAAAAAGCAAAGGGGAAGCTAGTGGATGGCTGCCTGACTTCCTGTCTGAAGTCCATCCCACCTGACAGAGGCCTGTATGCCACCCTCCTCGGTGTTGGGAACACCCCCAACAGAACTCAGAAACTGGGATGGGCTCCCCAGGCCAGCATGCTGCGAACTGAGGCTAGCAAACCCCAGCCAGCAATCCATCTCTGCTCTAGGGAAAGGTGCAAATGTGGGTGGACATCTTCCCCAAAAATCTTGGGCCTCCTGGCCCCCCAGTCAACATCGAGCCCAGAAAGCCTAAAAGGTAAGAGACAGTCTGCCTCCCATCACTGCACACCACGGGCAGCCCTCCGAGCTGTGGGGCACGGGGGTCTCAGACACCAAGTTGTAGTCATTCTTTTCATCTCCTGGGAATCTGGGGAGCTGCATTCCCCTGAACGCTCCTGAGGGCAGCCTGGCTTGCGTGGGTATGGAGGGCAGCCTCCTAGGCCTCCCGCCCCCCCACGGCAGCCACTGGGGGGCGATTCCTCAGCAAAGCCTCAGCCACAGTGGCCACAGGTATGAGCTGCGCTGCATTATCTGGAAAACTGCTGATGTGGACCTGCAGGACATGAGTTTAAGTACCAAGAAGATGAGCGACATCTACATCAAGGGGTGAGGAGGGCAGGGCCCAACCCTGGGGTGACACCTTCCACTTCCACCGGTGCCTGGCGTCTGCTGGGCAGCCCTCCCCACAGCACTCCAGCAAGGGGTTGGGGACAGCACACCCGAACCCCAGGTGACAGGCCTTTGGCCCCAGGTGGTTATTCGGGATAGAGAAGCACATGCAGCAGACAGACATCCACTACCGCTCCCTGACGGGGGAGGGCAACTTCAACTGGCGCTTCATCTTCACCCTGGACTACCTGCCGGCCGAGCGTGTCTGCGTCCTGAGTGAGAAGGTAACCAGCCTGGGGCAGGCGCTCCTGTCCTTCCAAGACCCGCAAGCTACACCAGAACCCTGGTAATGTGGCCTCAGATGGAAGCCCTCTTCCTTGGCAGCTGCCACTGCTGGGTAGTGGGCTACTAAGGTGGCTGAGGGAAATCTCAAAGGGGCCAGGCTGGGAAGATGCTCTTCTGCTGTCCTCTAGGACTACATATGGAGCCTGGACCCCACAGTGATGAAGTTCCCGGCCCGGCTCATCATCCAGATCTGGGACAATGACATCTTCTCGAGTGATGATTTCCTAGGTGAGGTCCTGGTATAGAGCCCATGCCCACAGGATGGGGGCTCCTTCTTGCTGACAAGACTTTCTTTGGGCTCAGGGGTCCTGGAGCTGGATTTGTCTGACATGCCCCTCCCTGCCCGGCGTGCCAAGCTATGCTCCACAAGGATGATGGACCCTGACCCCAAGTGGCCCCACTTCCTCCAGTACAAGCGCTTCTCACTCTTTAAGAAGAAGACTGTAACTGGCTGGTGGCCTTGCCAGGTCCTCGATGATGGCAAATGGCGCTTGTCGGTACGAGCTGGGGAAGGGGTCTAATGCACAGGACATGACTTGGCTCTAGCACACCTCTGGGGCCCTTAGCTAAATCCCTTTTTCTTTCTGGATCCTGGCAAGAGCCCTTAAAACTATTCATGCTCCTGCTTTACTGGACTCAGCCTCCCACCACCCACGGTGTTTCTAGGGCAAAGTGAAGATGACTCTGGAGATTCTATCGGAGAAGGATGCCTTAATCAAACCAGCAGGACGAGGCCAGTCGGAGCCCAACCAATACCCTACACTTCATCCTCCCCTGTAAGGGCCCTGAAGGGCAAAGCCACCAAATCTTCCTCGTTCAGGAAGCTGAGATGCTGGGCCCAGCAATTTGCATGGGGTGGTGACCAGTGGGCCTCCAAGTGGTGAGGCAGAGTTAGTTCCCAGCACCCCGGCTCAATGCCCAGCCACCATCTGGAGACGACAGCCTTGGCGGGGTGGTGGGGCAGAAAGCACAAGTTGCTTTTTAAAAAGAAAGCTCTGTGCTCTGGGTTACCTGACCTGATGGTTCCCTCTGCCCCCATTTTCTGACACCTCTTCTGGTGGACAGGCGCAATGACAAACTGTTCACGTGGTTTCAGTCACCTGTTAAAAACTTCCTCCGTGTTTTCTGGAAACGCTACCGCTTCAAAATCATAGTTGTCTCGATTACACTGATTGTAGCACTTATGCTATTCAACTTTATCTATTCAACTCCGGTGAGTGACAACCGTGGGGACAGGGACAAAGGCACTGGTTGCTCCTGGGATGACTCTGAAGAGCGAGCCTTCAGTTGCCCCCTCAGGGTTAACTGCTGCCTGTTCTCTCTAGAACTATTTGGCCATGAGCTGGATCAAACCTAAGCTTCGGCTGACTGCTCCTATGAAAATATTCACCAATATCATCAACTCACCAAACACCAGCCATGCTGGCTCTCTCATCCCCACCAGCCGCCTACAATAGACTCTAAGTTGGAACTTCTCCAGAGACCCAGGAATCACCTGCAAGATATCTTTCCAGAACTTCCAGCTCCACAAAACTAATTCAGCCATACCTGCCTCGCTTTTCTCCTGCTCAAAATCAGCCCTACCCTTGGACTTCCCACCAGTTCCTTGTTTCTACCTTCCAGAACACAACAAGGGGCTAGGGATATTCTGGCCATTCTGTTTGGAAACCACTTCCAACAAGAAGGGCAGAGTTATAATCTTCCATGGAAATAAACAACTTTTCTGTGTAATTTGGGAGGGTTGAAGACACCATGAAAGATCGAAAACACTAGCCCTTCAGCTGAGAGTCACAAAGACAGGGAGCAATCCTATTTATGTACCACCTCTAGTCTTCAGGGTCTCTTCCAATCCAAGAGACTGAGCAGAGGGACACAGAGGGAGATGGTGACTGTGAGAAGAGAAATGGTCACATGGGGTAAGCAGGCCACTGCTATCACCCCTAGTGTGCATGCACAGGAGTTATGCCACAGATAAGCATCTCCCTCCTCCAGGACATACCTGGGACACAGGGCCCAGGACAATATTCAGCCCTATTCACAGTGGGAAACACTTGTTTCTGGAACAAAAAGCAAGACCTAGGGCTGGACATACATGCTAGGTTAGAGGTCCTTGCACCACTCATTTCTCTGGGGACTAAATTTCACATCTTCCCTGTCCTCTCCAAAAAGCCTCAAGGAGCTCCTGAGTGACAATCACACAAAACCTACAGGTTCCCTCTCTCTCTCCCCCCTCCCCCCCACGATGAGAATCTCCTGCACCATGGTCTGAGCCACCTCAAGAGCCCACCTACATCCTCCTACCACAGGGTGGACTTATCCAATCTCCCCTTGAACTCAAAGAAGACAAGACAGCCATTTGCTCTTTCAGTTCTGCCTGGCCTTAAGGCCTAGTTCTGCGTCAGTCAGTCTTCCGGCACCCTGGAGCTGCCCCACTGTTGTGGAGATGTCAGGAGGAGGGCACTGCAGCCTGTGATGCTTGATTAAGCACATGGGAAGGATGTAAGAAAGCCCAAGATGATGAAAACCTATACTCAGCCAAGGTGATCTTCCTTTCCTTCTGGACTGAGCTGAGGGATTTTCCCAACCGGGAAAAGGCAGGGCAATGGTCGACAGACTTGAGGGTCAGGAGAAAAGGCCTGGACCTTCCCCTAAATGCAGCCCATAGAAGGAAGAACATGAGATAGAAGCTCACATTTGGTTTCCATAGCCATTTTAGGAATTTCTTTAGGCTACAGAGGTACAGGCTAGGAAAGCTCAGAGTTCCAGGCCCTCCAGGGAGAGTCTGGCCTGTTAGCCAATTTAGACACGGTACAGACAGGTGAGCAGCAGGTAACCCTTTTTCAGATAAGGCAGTGGAATAAGAGTTGAGCCACAGAAGGGCTGACACTCAGGCTCTGTTACTCAATGACCATGAACTTGTCCAGGCACAGGTGACAAGGTTCTACTGCTCCCAGATTTGCAACACAGGAACAGCAACTGTTTCTTACTAATTAAGAGAAAGAAGCCAAGTTTTTTTCTCTTCAGGCAGTATCCAAGCCAAGGCTATAAGAAACCTTCCTTATATTTTGGACATTCCAAATGGGATTCCAAAAATCATGATAAATACAAAACATGCAGTTAAACAGGTTCCAGAGAGTCCAGAAACACACCCACATGGTCAGATCACATAGCAAATGTTGCTCCTGGTGTCAAAACGTGGAGCTGGTCAGCTTCACAGTTAATCCCACTGCATCTGTTGAAATCTTCCAAGCTTCTCTTGACTTGCACACCAAGTTACAGGCCAAACTTGACTGAGAGTCTAAAGTGACCTAACTGGGAAGGTCACAAACACACCAGTGGAACCAAGATCCACACTAAAGGGCAAAGGCCAAAGCAGTGAGTCAGCAGGAAGCCCTCTCCCTGCGGCCACCTAGTGAGGGTTGTGAAACAGAACTTTGTTCTGCAGCCCCAGGCACCAACAGAGAGGCATCCACAGAGCCTTTTCCAGCTCAGCTTGCATTTGGAGAGGAAAATGAATAGAGGAGAGGAAGGCGAAGGCAGGGAGAAATTTCCATCCAGATTTCCAAGGAAAGCTCCTCAGGTGGACAGAGACTTAAGACAAAAAGCAAAAACCAACCAATGACCAGATGGCTGGAAGATATGAGGAGATACCAGTGTTCTCTTCTTTACAGATTTAAAAATGGAGTACAAGGGTCCTCTGAGTCCGACCACAAGGCAGCCTGGGCTATGAAATCCCTTTCTGTGGTTTTGGCATCGTAATGGCAGATTTTCTCCAGCCCTCTTAGCTCCCAAGGGGAAGGGCCGCGGGGAAGGCACATCAGGGCAGCACTGCCCTGAGCTGGGTGGGCATCCTGAGCCAGAGTTAGATGACCCTGCGGATGGCCACGGCAATGTGGTGTCCCTGCATTCAAAGCTGCAGTGACAGGAGAGTCCCTGACCAGCTGTCGACGACTGGGGAAGAGCCCCTGGGCCGTGTGCTCAGGCCAGCGCTGGCTCCCACCACAGCAGCAGGCCTCAGTAGAAACGCTTCCGGCTCTGCTCCTGCCATTTGTTGTAGAGTATGATACCAATGACGATGGCAAATACGGAGAACACCAGAGAGAAAAAGACGATGAGGAAGAGGGCCAGGCCACTCAGCGGTGGCAGTGGGGCTGTCACTGGGGAAGTGAGAGAGAAACAAATCAGAATCAGGGAGCCCACCCAGGGGGGCAAGGACCAGCCAACCAGCTGTCAACTCCCCAGTTTCTGACACCCATTCCTGGAAGCCAGAGCCCAGCTGCGCCCTCTACAGAGGCAGCCCTGCCACAGCGCATGTGTGACACGGAGACAGCGAAGAGGCAGGTGCAAGGGCTCCCTCTGCACCCTTCCGAGCGAGAGCCCTGCAAGCTGTGAGTGCAAGTCACCTCAGGCCTCCCACCACACGGCGACCTCCCGCCCAGCACCGGACCACCTCCCAGGATCCCTGCACTCACTCTCAGGCAGCTTCATGTTGTCCACCGAGGGCAAGAACACATCTCGATGCAGCTTCTCCTCTTCTGGCGTTCTCTCTACTGTCAGCTCAAACAACTTCAGGGAAATAACATCATGATTATCTAAAGGAAAAAAAAAAAAGGATGAGGGTTATTCAAACCACCTCAAAAAGAGGTATCCTGAAGTATTCTGGTTCACAGCTAACTGGCAGCAACCTTGAAAAAAATAACTGAAATCTGTTTTCTCATCTAAAACTATGGATAGGGAACAGAGAATATATATTATTCCATATTTAAAGTTTGTATCGACAAGCATGCATTACCTATATAATTTAAAAAATTTAGAGATACTGTAAGAATTAAATCCCATAGTCCATTGGCAGATGTAATGTTGGGGGGGCACAGGGAGGGCTGTACAACTCAGAGAAGACAAGTAGTGATTCTATAGCATCTCACTATGCTGATGGACAGTGACTGTAATGGGGTTGGTGGGGGGGACCTGATGAAGGGGTAGTTCAATAACCATAATATTGCACATGTAATTGTAGATTAATGATAATAAAATAAATTATATTAAAAAAATAAAATAAAATAAAATAAATCCCATAGCCCATGTGTAAAACTTTCTAGCACAGTGAGAGGAGACACAGCTCTGCAGCTTCCCTTTACTGCAAACAACACACACAAGCACAACAGGGAAGAGCCTCCAAGCAGCTGCTTCCTGGGCTGCAAGCAGGGAATAGCTACTAGACGGAACACACCCCCTTCTGGACTACGCCTAATTCTTTGTAGCTTCTTGTAACTGTGACCCTGAATCTAACTAATCGCCAGAGAATCAAACTAATAACCAGATCAAGGAATTAGGAACTCAGGTTTTTTCTCTTTCTACAATTTTTAAAGTATCATTATAAACTCAAAGATTCAAACATATTCGATGTGTTTCAATACATGAAGTTGTACATCTTACTGATGCGTGACTCAACCCATCTCTGTCCAGTGAGAGCCTATTCAGGTTGGCTTGAGTCCTTTTACACAAACACAGAGGTTGTTGCTATCTTCCTTGCTTTTCTGCTAAGTTTCCAGCTTGAACATTTCCTGCCTGGCACCACACCATTTCTCCAAGAAGCTCTTATTCCTTTTAGTCGGAATTGGTATTAAGAGACCACAAATCTGAATACCAGGAGTACTCATTGCTAATAGTTTGGTTCTTGGGGACTGGATTTCTTGCCACTTCTATTATTAGGATGGTACCTACAGCTTTTCAGACTCAGAATCTCTGGCAGACTCCCAGATAGGAAAAAACTGAATTTGACTTCAATTGGAAAGATGGTTTCGCTGTCAGGACTGAGTTTAAACCATGGAACATGATAAAAAGCCAGGGCAGTGCTCCTCACAATGGAGGGGCGTCAAAGGGTGAGACAGTTGGGATATGTCCTAACTTTCTCAGCAGTTTTCAGCAATCCATTGCATAACAAGATTTCAACAAGAAAGACCTTGAAAGACTGACACAATTTGTATTTAGGGATATCCAATGGGCAGAGAACAGACACTTACTAACACAGGCATTATTACTAAACACCTAAAGCAAAGGACTGCTTAGGAAAAACAAAAAATTATTCTCTTTGGCCATTTCTAAAGTTGGGAACAACTTCCCATCGAAAAATACACTGGGGGTTAACTGAGCAAGCACAAAGGAAACTTTGTAGACAAGGACACCTCATTCAACTTGAGTCATATAATAAGATTATATAACAGATCTCAAGCCTGTGCCTCCTGTCCGTGTGCCGTGAGATCTGTCCCACAGCTTTGGCCTGCCTGCAGAGTATGTGGAACCCAGCTGCCAAAACTAGTCTCTTCAAATGACAGAAAGTTGATCTTACTAGAACCAGGGTAGGAGAGGAATGCTGCCAAGGAGTGAAACATTCTATGTATTGACTATGATGGTGTTTACACACGTGAAAGTATTTGCCAAAACTCTTTTAAACACATGCTTCCACTGTATGGAAAGCATACTTAAATAAGTTGATTTTTCTAAAAAAATCAGTTGCAGGATTTTAAAAATTAATTTCATTTAAAAATTCCACATTTCCAGCTTCTGAAAATCTGGAAGACATGGCCTCACTGAACCCACACTTTTTCCTGGCAACAGTGTTTGGAATGAGCAGCAGCTGCCTTTTCCTTTTTTGCCACAAGAAAGTTCTATTGCTTACTAGTTTCATTCATAATAAGGTATACTCATCAAAAGAACCAAAAGTTCAGGTCATTTTCTCTTCTCAGACAACATTATGACTGGGGCTGAAGCCAAAGGAGAGGATAAGTGTGTAAAGGGAAGCTACAAATCAGTAACAAGTGTGGAGAAAATCCAGAAGAAGGAAAGTAAAAGAACAAGGAACTGTTAATATCTCTTAAGTACAGAAGGCAAGAGCTTTAGAGTAACTGGCCGCACACATGGAAGAAACGCCAGAGTGAGGACTGAGCAGGGTCCTATCCACGCAGAGACAGAGGTCACTTTACGAGAACAGTGCCAGGGGAGCGGCAGCCAGGCCGGCCCAAGGGCAGGAGGGTGAACAGGTGGATGGCTAGGAAACGGGAGCATCTGTCCTCAAGGCACATTCAGAATTTGGAGCACAAAGGAGAGTCTGGGGGTCAGTTAGAAGTGGAATGGCAAGTCACGGAAAAGCTTTGTAAGAAGAGAACTGAGCACACTAGGAGGTGGAAGGAGAGGAGCCTGACTGTGGGAAGGGACATCAGGAACAGGAAAGCATGGAACTCAAAACTCAGGTTGGAAGAGGTGGCTTGATGGAGAGGCAAATTCTGCTTTCTGTTAGCACCAGCTTCTCCTGCAGACAGCTGTAGTAGGAGAGCCCAGATCTGGGGTTCTTAAGGGACCTGGATGCAAGAATACAAAAAGCTAAGCCCTCTCAGGGCCCTCGCTTCCTAGAGCTCTGCTTATCTGGCTGTCTCCTCTGAGAAGCCTCACCAAGGTCTGGCTCTCAGGACGTGACTCAGGGCAAACAGAGTGCATGCATGGCAGTACCCGAGAGATCTCCAGTGACGGAGGAAGTGCCGAAGTAGTAGCCCCGGGGCAGACGGACACCAGGCACTTCAATGCAGTCCCTCCACTCATGCTTGCCATCGATGTCCATCATTATCTAGGATAAAAAGAAGATATAAGTCAAGGCTGGCCATGAAAGCAGGGGCAAGACAGCCCATACCACCAACTGGTCTAGAACAGGGACTCACCGTCAAATGCCTCTTGACATAGCGAATCACAAGGAAGGTGTCATAATGGAGATTGCGGACAATGGCTGTACAGCCCCCCAGCTCTGTAGGCCGCCCATCCCGCTCATGATCATAGCTGAGGGAGCCATTGCTCACCATGGCTGAGATGTAGGGGAATACTCGCTGGGAAGGCAGGGAAGAGAAAGCAGAGGACAGTAAGTGCTCCTAGGAATGCCTGTACAAGCAGCCACAGGAATTTTGTGCATACAAGCCGAGCTCCTTACGTAGACCAGACCACCACTCTGCCTCTGCAGCCGCAGCCCCCAAGAACCAGCACTCAGATGATCACTTAGGGAACAGCCCAGGAAGCACCTGCACTCTGTACTCGCCTTCAGGAATCCTCCTTGCTACCTATCTGGAGTCTGACTGGCAGCTTCCCAAAGATCACCATTTGGCACTTACGTACAGGCCAAGACTGATGGTTTTATACACCCCCCCCCCCCACCCACACAACCACCCCCACCCCCACCATCTCACCAACTGACATGTAAGCTTCTTGAAGAAAGCATTTATTATGCGTCTCTGCCTGTCTCCACCTTAGCTCATCCCCCCACCCTGGTTAAGTGCTGTGCACACAGTGGGTATTCTGAAAGTACCTGTTTGACTAGGGAAATCTTTCCATTCAGGACAGCTCCTTTCAAATTCTAAATCCTCTAAGCAAATGATGCTAAATGGATGAGAACTGACAAAGAGCACTGCCAGGCTGCTGGGCGGTGACCTGCAGCCAGATGCCTGTTCTTGGTCAGAGGACCTTCCTGCCCACTCCCGCATCATCTACACGTAACTCTCCCATTCTGGGCAAGGTTCTCCCACTGAAAGTGCCCCTGTATCCCACCCACCCTCCCACCTACGTGAGAGGCCCTCTCTAAGAGAGTTGTAGGAGCAAGTTCTTCCTTAGAAACAATGAGCTGACCATTCCAGAACAAGCCCAGTGCTAAGGCCGTGCAGGGAGGCAGGGTGAGCAAAGGACAGGAAACGTGAAACATGCCACTTCTTTGGTCAGTTCCTCACTGTCCTCAACAGCCAACATGCAAGGTGAAGATGCGGTTGAAATCAGAGACTGGGGACTCCTGAGACAACAGCCACAGGGATGTGAACAGTAGCAAATGTTGGATGGACACATAGGGAATAAGGGGTGCCCACAGTGGGTCAAGAATTGAGTACCTGGACTCCTGGAGAATATCGCTTCTTCTGGGCCTGAGAGAGTCCAGCAGGTTATTAGAAAAACAAGAGAGGGCACAGAAGACAGGAGACCAGGTCAGAAAGGAACAGCCATGGAAGAGCTATGGCCCCATGATGGTAGATGAGCAAACCAATTTAAATCCCCACAGGATTTTAGGGTCCATGGAAGGCATTCGGCAAGTCCTTACACCCCTCAAATTCATGGGCAAAACTGTATCACAGCTGCTTGTATGTTTCCTAGGAGAGGGTGTGTTACTATCACTAGATGCTCAAAGGGCTCCCCAGGAAGCTGTAAGGACCTGAGGCTTTCAGAAGCTTTGTAAAAAACACAGCATTGCTCTGTCCAAGCAGGACCCACTTACATCTTTGAGAGTCAGAAGGTCAGGCCACAGTTTGTCTGTAGCCAGACCATAGTACTTCTGTAGCAAGGGGGGAGACAGGAGTGACAAATAGGGCTGGTTCTTCCAAAGTCGAGGTGTCTTTTTCCGCCCAGGATATAGTTCTTGCGCAGATGACAAAAAGACCACTATTTGAGATACTATGAACTCACTCTAATCCAAAGGATCATTTACCCTCTTACTGAGCCTTATGGACATAACTGTACAAGCAGCTGTTGCCATTCTAACCTACAACATGTAAACAAGGGAAAAGCTCTCTGGGAGCATTGCAGCACCACAGGTTTAGAAAAATCATGAGGCTCACAGGTATTTAGCTTTGCTCCAGAAAACTGCCACAGTTCTAAGCTACCAGCAATAAGAGGCCTATACAAGATCAGCTCAGTCCTGCCCTAAAGGCAGGGTGGGTGAGGGTGTGGAGCCCACAGTACTCCTTCCTCTAATACACGGAGCACCTTTTAGGAGCCAAGCACTGTTCCAGATGCTGGGAGTTCAATGGGAAACAGACAGGTATCTGCTCTCACGGGGCTAACAAACAACAAATAAGAAAATCAGATTATTTCAGATAGTGATAAATACTATGAGACAAATAAAACAGGTTATTATGATAGAGACTGATGATGGTACATCTGAGCTGAGACCCCAGTATAGTTAGAGAGAGCCCACCAAAACTTCTGGGGGCCTAAGAATCAAGGCCCAGAAGACAGGGGTGTCTGAAACATGGCTGGTGAGGAAGAGGCTGGTGTGAGCTGAGCAGGCGCCAGGCCACACTGGGCCTCATAAGCCACAGTAAGATTAAGGGAAGCCTCAGCACGATATGCCACTAGGGGGGCACGTACAGGCCTACAGAAAGGTATGACATGAATCAGCAGATTAAAATACTATAAAACTACTCTTCTACAACTGTCATTTTGAACAAGGGAATTCTGAGAACATTATCCAACGATTTATAGAAATGGGCCTCTGACAAGAAAGCTTGGAATTTCAGGAACGACTGGGAAAAAGATGGCGTTAAAAATGCCCTGGGAAGCAGTGAGGACCCCAAGGCTTGCTCCATTTATCAACCCCAGTACCTGTGATCAGGAGTTGAGTGGCCACTTCCAAGAGAATTCCTAGGGCAAGTATCCCGAGCCTAAGGGGATCTTCCTCTTCCCAAGGCTGGCGAGGCACCCGATTACCCAGTAACAGCCTGCAGTAAGCAGGCGTCAATCACACAGGGGAGCTTTCCGACTGCACTTACATGTGGGTCCCTCAGTCAGAGTCTCAGTAGATCTAGAGAGGGGCACAGGATCAAGTATTTTTTTAAAAGTATCACAGACGACTGTGATGTGCAGCCAAATTTCAGGAAGCCTGCCCTAGGCACAGACCCCACAGCTTCTGGGGTTGGAATCTGTTGATTCAGCAACTCACGACCTGGCCTGCAACCCTTCACCTCATTAGCAGTACATCTGGGAATGCCATCTTATTTTCCATGCCCAGGCAGGAGTTCCTGAAGTGTGCTCTGGTAGCCACTAACTTCACACAGCAGCAATTTTTCTTTCCTTGGAAAGCAGCCAAGGGAAGTTAGAACCAAAGGCTGAAGAATCACGCTGACTCAGACAAGGTGGTAGTTTCATTCCTAATTTAAGAGTCCCTAAAAATTAGGAACTCCACCTATTGCCCAAATGATGGTCTTTAGGGTGAAGAAATGTTTTCAACTTTATGTACCAGGTCACTCAAAAAAAAAAAATGACTCTCTACATGGTAATTGTACCTTGAGCACATCTTGATTGAAGAGAGACCCATGAACTTGTGGATTTGTGGATTCTATGCTCAAATTCCACAGGCCCAAAGCACACAAGCTGTGAGCCACTAAATAGAAAGAAGAGCACACAAGGCCCTGCCATCAGGGGAACCTGGGCGCTAACTGCTGTTACACCATTCACAGCTGTCTGAGCTTGGGTGGGTTACACCATTTCTTTGCTACCCTGTGTCCTCACAGTGAGCAGAGAGCGCAATACAGAGCTCACAGGGTCAATTATAAAAATGAAATTAGATAGGTACAGTGCCTGGCATTCAGGAGGGAGTCAATAAATGTTCATTCAATCAATGATTAAATGAATACATTTCCAGGTACAAATATTGCTTACAGGTGCTCATATATATAAATACAAAGACAAACATACATCTTTTAGAGGAGTAATTCCCAGAGTGTTGGCTGTCAAATGCCAGTGAAATCTCCAAAAACATTTGGGGGACTAATAGGTTTGCCCTTTTTTGTTTTTCTGACCTACTAAAAATAGTAAAATATGATGACAGAACGATCTATATAATAAACATTTCTAAAAAGAGCACTTTAACACCAAAAAAACAAAGAACTAATGTTGCTCATGTGAAACCTGAGCATAAGATTGTATATCAATGATACCTTAATAAAAAAAAGAAATATATAATTTCATAACAAAACATTTTAGCATTTATGAAAAGTCACTTCACTGTTCCTATTCTTAAACCCATGAAACTGACTAGTTCATGAACGAGCGTTTAGGAGCCACTGTCTTAGAGCAGTTTTTTCCAACCTAAACCACACTGCAGTTGAGTAAGCTGCCATGATTGCTCCCTGAAACCTATGAAGAAAAGACAGGTGGGAGGGGAAAAGGAGAGAATAGAGCCACAACAGCTACTGCCAAAAGGGCTGCCAAATGTCCGTCGGGAATGTCCTTAAGTGTTGTGAATCATAGCTAGCATGTTCTGAGAACTTACTCTTTACCTGGCACTGTACTCAGTAACATATGAGTATGCCTTCATTAATTTCACAGCCCTAAGTGGCAGTATTAGTATCCCCGTTCACAGGTAAGGAAACTTGTTTCCGTAATGCTTTGTTTTTAAAAAGGTGTTTGTACAGTTTTTGTTGTGGCCTTTTCTGAGTTTTCCGTAATGAGCTTTTATATAAAAACAAGAACAAACAAAGCAAACACATCTGCCGCAGCATCTCCTCTCAGCCCCCGTTTGGTCCTCCCCCTCAGATGGGACACACAGCTACTTTCACAGACAACACTTTTTAGACTTTCAAAACCTTTTCTAAGTCGCTGATCCTAAAGTAATCTTCATCGAACCAACCCTTTATACAAGGATCTGGCTAAAGAGGTGACCAGTTAACTCATCAATACCCATCCTATTTAGATTGAGTAAGAAAATCAGTGAAACTCTCCCCATGTTATTGGGCAGCATGAGAAGGTCCCTGCTCCATAAACCCCCAACCCACTGCTACCCTACCCTGGTGACTCTCTCCCCAAGTCTCAAAGCTCCTCAACTGGTGAACACAGGAAAGCGGCACCTCCAGGCGAGCGACTGCCTAGATTTTCACATACTTGAACATTATTATGGTCTCCTAAACTCACGGAATGACTTTAATCCCATATATCTTAGTTGTGGCCCCAATGGAACAAACCCAAATCATGTAATTTGAGGACTTCAATAAAGAGCACTCAATCAGGAAATTTTAAACTTGAGGCAAGCCCCAAACACCAAACACCGAACTTATAACCCATCTCCCGACTACTAGTGCTAAGACTGAGAACACAGCGAAATACATATGCCTTAATTTCACTGCTACCTATCATTCTGATACTATGTAGCTACCTCTTGTTAATGAGAAGAGCTATCAACTCTACAGAATAGGAGGTCCTGTCTACAGTTCTACTTTGGGGAGTCCATGAAACTCCTAAACTATATGTAAAATCCTATATGTACCTGCATCTTTCTGTGGGCCCACCTTCATCATATTGTCAAAAGGGTCAAAACCCAGACAGGTGAAGAACTAACCCAGAGCTACAGGCCTTCTCAAACACCTGCTCTTGCTTTTTTCTTCTTCTTTCCCCCTTTCACTATAATCTTATTTTCACCTTCCTTCAATTCTCGCAGAAAGCCATACATTTCTATTTCCCTCAAAAACGAGTTCTCACCAATGACAATCAGCCTCAATGCCCAATCACATCTAGAGAGCTTGCCCATACCCCTTAGACCTAGTTTCCAGAGGAGTCTCCCTTGGGAAACACTACCTTACCCAACACTGAAAAAAAAACCTAAGTTACATCCAAGTGGGATGATAACAAGAGAATTTTAAAAGTTGTGGAGTTCTGTTAATAATATAAAGAGTCGACAAGGACTTGGAAGATGGTGGCATGAGAGGTGTGATGGAGAGCTCCTCCCAAAACCACAAATTGTAGAAAAATATAGTTATTAATACAACTAGCCTTAGAACAGCAACAAGAAGAAGGCTGGACCAGACTGCAAACAGACCTCACGAACAAAGCAGACCTCACAAAATGGGGTAATGTTGGAAAGCCTTAATCTGGCGGGACCCAAGCCCTTCCCCCACCCCAGCTCACCAGCGGGAGGAAGAGAAACAGAGCGGGGGAGGGGGTGGAAGACTGGGACTGCTGAACACTTAGCACTGGACATCTGCTTTGTGAGCAGAATCCTATAGTGTGTGGTGCTCTGGACGTTGGGGAGCTGGGACAGGCAGAGTGCTTGAGAAACTGACATTTCGGCCGTTTGTGGAGGGGATCCACACCCAGCCACTCTGTGTCATAGGAAAGGCAGGCAGTCTGAGAGACTTCCTAGTAGCGAAGAGGGCTGCTGAAGGGGCGGGGTTTGCACTGAGCTTGCTGTGTGGGAGAAGGGAGAGCTGGACAAGGTTATCTGGGCACGCTCTGCCCAGCTGGTTGGAAACTTTGGGGAGCTTCAGGTGCTCCATCCCGCTGGCTGCCTGCTCAGCTCCGAGGCTCCCCACTGCAACACACAGCCTGCCAAGCCTTCCTACTGGCTCGCAAACCCGCAGTCACTGCTCAGGTGTCAGGCCAGCCAGAGGGAGGCCCCACCCACAACAGCTAGAGACGCAAAGCCACAGAGGTTTACACGTGTGTGCTTGGCCTGCTGGCTCTGACACTGGAGACGGGAATCAGGAAACAGATCTTTCCACCCCCAAGCACCAGCTCCGCTCCCCTACGACTCCCAACCTCACTCTAGGGGCTGAGCAGCTCCAGAGACTGGAGCTTCTGGGCAGTAGAGGGCACCACACAGAAATATGAAACATCAAAAGAACATGGTTCAGACCAAAATCTCACAAACCCCAGAAAGAGGGCCAAATGAAACCGAACTCACCCACCTTCCTGAAAGAGAGTTCAAAATAATAATTATAAACATGCTTATGGAGGTACAGAAAAATATTCCAAGAACTCAGGAATGAATTTAAGACGGAGATTCAATCATTAAGAAATTCGACATCTGAAATGAAACATGCAACGGAGGGATTTAAAAGAAGATTAGATATACCAGAAGAGATGGTAAATGGAATAGAAATTAGAGAAGAGGAATACAAAGAAGCTGAGGCACAGAGAGAAAAAAGGATCTCGAATAATGAAAGAATATTGAGAGAACTGTGTGACCAATCCAAACGCAACAATATTCGCATTATAGAAGTACCAGAAGAAGAAGAGAGAGAAAAAGGGATAGAAAGTGTCATTGAAGAGGTAATTGCTGAAAAATTCCCCAATCTGGGGAAGAAGATAGTCTCTCAAGCCATGGAGGTGCACAGATCTCCCAACACAAGGGACCCAAGGAAGACAACATCAAGATGTGTAATAATTAAAATGGCAAAGATCAAGGATAAAGACAGAATTTTAAAATCAGCTGGAGAGAGAAAAAAGATGACATACAAAGGAAAACCCATCAGGCTATCATCAGATTTCTCAACAGAAACCTTACACGCCAGAAGTAAGTGGCATGATATATTTAATGCAATGAAGCATAAGGGCCTTGAACAAAGAATACTTTACCCGGCAATGTTATCTTTTAAATTTGAAGGAGGGATTAAACAATTTACAGATAAGCAAAACTTGAGAGAAATTACCTCCCATAAACCACCTCTACAGTGCATTTTGGAGGGACTCCTATAGATGGAAGTATTCCTAAGGCAAAAAAGATGTCACCCAAGGGAGGGCAAAGAGTACAAAATATGATTCATAACATACAAAGAATGGCAGAAGAAGAAAAAGTAGGAAAAAAAAAAAGAACCTTAAGGTTGTGTTTGTAATAGTATACGAAGTAAGTTAAATTAGACTGTTAGATAGTAAGGGAATTGCCCTTGAACCTTTGGTAACCACGAATCTAAAGCCTGCAATGCCAATAAGTACGTACCTATCGATAATCACCCTAAATGTAAATGGTCTGAATGAACCAATCAAAAGACATAGAGTTACTGAATGGATAAAAAAACAAGACCCATCTATATGCTGCCTACAAGAGACTCCCTTCAAACCCAAAGACATACACAGACTAAAAGTGCAGGGATGGAAAAAGATATTTCAGGCAACTAATAGTGAGAAAAAAGCAGGAGTTGCAGTACTTGTATCAGACAAAATAGACTTCAAAACAAAGAAAGTCACAAGAGAAAAAGGACATTACATAATGATAAAAGTGTCAGTCCAACAAGAGGATATAACTATTATAAATATCTATGCACCCAACACAGGATCACCTATATATGTGAAACAAATACTAACAGAATTAAAGGGGAAAATAGAATGCAATGCATTCATTTTAGGAGACTTCAACACACCACTCACTCCAAAGGACAGATCAACCAGACAGAAAATAAGTAAAGAGACAGAGGAACTCAACAACATATTAGAACAGAAGGACCTAACGGACATCTACAGAACACTCCATCCAAAAGCAACAGATACACATTCTTCTCAAGTGCACATGGAACATTTTCAAGAATTGATCATATATTAGGCCACAGAAAGTACATTAGTAAATTCAAAAAGATTGAAACTGTACCAACCAGCTTCTCAGATCACAAAGACATGAAACTAGAAACAAATTACACAAAGAAAACAAAAAAGCACACAAACACATGGAGGCTCAATAACATGCTCCTAAATAATCAATGAATCAATGACCAAATAAAAACAGAGATCAAGCAATATATGGAGACAAATGACAACAATAATTCAAGACCACAAAATCTGTGGGATGCAGCGAAGGCCATGCTAAGAGGGAAATATATTGCAATACAGGCCTACCTCAGGAAAGAAGAACAATCCCAAATGAACAGTCTAAACTCACAATTAATGAAACTAGAAAAGGAAGAACAAATGAGGCCCAAAGTCAGTAGAAGGAGGGACATAATAAAGATTAAAGCAGATATAAATAAAATTGAGGAGAATAAAACAACAGAAAGAATCAATGAAAGCAGGAGCTGGTTCTTTGAGAATATAAACAAAATAGATAAACCCCTAGCCAGACTTATCAAGAAAAAAAGAGTCTACACACATTAACAGAATCAGAAATGAGAAAGGAAAAATCACTATGGACACCACAGAAATACAAAGAATTATGAGAGAATACTGTGAATAATTATCTGGTAACAAACTGGATAACCTAGAAGAAATGGACAACTTTCTAGAAAAATACAACCTTCCAAGGCTGACCCAGGAAGAAACAGAAAATCTGAACAGACCAATTATCAGCAAAGAAATTGAATTGGTAATTGTTGGACATTTTTATTTGGAGAAATATCTTCAAATCCTTTGGCCATTTTTTAATTGGGTTATTTATTCTCTATTACTGAGTTGTTTAAATACATAAGGAACTATTACAAATCCCTTATCTGATACATGACTTACATTTATTCTCTCCCATTCTGTGGGTTTTCTTTTCACCTTCTTGATGGTGTCTTCAAAGCACAAAAGTTGAATTTTGGCTAAGTCAAATTTATCTATTTTTTTCTTTTGTGGCTTTTGTTTTTAGTGTAATATCTAAGAAACCATTGGTAAACCCAAGGCCATGAGGAATTAACCCTATCTTTTCTAAGAGTTTTATCATTTTAGTTTTTACATTTAGTTCTTTCATCCATTTTTACTTTGTGTATGGGGTGAGGTAGGGGACAACTTCATTATTCTACATTTGGCTATCCCGTTTTCCCAGCACCATTTGTTGAAAAGACAATTCTTTCCCCATTGATTCATTTTGGCACCATTACCAAAAATCAACTGAGCCCTTTTTCAGCTGGACCTGCCATCTTCCATTAACTCACCAAAATGACCAACACAAAGGGAAAGAGGACAGGCATCCACTGTGGTGAGTTCTCTAGGCCTTTCAGAAAGCATGGAGTTGTTCCTTTGGCTACATGTAAATCTACAACACAGTGGTATCGTAGACATCAAGGGAATGGGCACTATTCGAAAAGGACAAATGTGACCACGGAAAAATTGGAGGAGTCTGCAGTGTTACCCAGCATGATGGTGGTACTGTTGTAAAGAAAAACAAGTTAAGAACAAGATTCTTGCCAAGAAAACTAATTTACATATTGAGTGTATTAAATACTCTACGAGCCAAGACAGCTTCCTGAAACATGTTAAGGAAAATGATAACAAAGAAAAGAATGCGAAAGAGAAAGGTACTTGGGTTCAATTGAAGCAGCAGCCTGCTCCACACACAAAAGCACACTTTGTGAGAACAAATGGAAAGAAGCCTGAGCTGCTGGAATCCATTCCCTACGAAATCGGGGAATGACAGGTATTAAAAAAAAAGAAAAAGGACTGCAAAAAAAAATCAATTGATCATAAAATAAGGATTTATTTCTGGGCTTTCAAATCTATTCCATTGATCTGTATCTTTTCCTATGCTGGTACCACAGTGTCTTTATTAATGCAACTTTTTAGTAAGTTTTGAAATCAGAAAGCTTGAGTCCTCCAACTTTGCTCCTCCTTATCAAGATTGTTTTGGCTAAAGATGGCAGCGTGAGAGGTGAAATGGACGCTTCCTCCTAAAACCGCATATAATACGAAAATATAACTGATACAATTACTCCTGAAAGAGCAACAGGAAAGAGGACTGTGCCAAACTTCATACACTGGAGACAAGAGCAGACCTCACAGAACAGGGTAACATAGCTGTGGCCCAGCAGGACCCAAGCCCTTCCCCCACCCCAGCTCACTGGCAGGAGGAAGAGAAACTGAGCACGGAGGCAGTGGAGACCTGGGCTGCTGAATACCTAACTCCAGAGATCTGCTCTGGGAGCACAAACCTACATTTCATGGTGCTTGCATGATACTCTTGTAATTAGGGGGTTGGAAAGCTAAGAGAGGCAGAATTCCTGGAGAGACTGGCATTCCAGCTGCTTATGGAAAGCAGGGATCCATATCTGGCTGCTCTGGGACAACAGAAAGGCAGGCAGTCTGAGAGACTTCCTAACAAGGAAGGCCTTAGCAAGAGGGCTGCTAAAGGGGCAAAGATTGAACAGAGGTTATTGCTCAGGAGAAAGGACAGGTAGATAAAATTGTCCGGGTGCACTCTGCCCAGCAGGTTGGGAGCTTTCACAATCATCAGGTGCTCCAACTCCCTGGCTGCCTACACAGCTCCAAGAACCCCCTCTGTGATAGGCAGCCTACTGCGCCTTTCTCCGGGTCAGCCCCACCTGGCTCGCAAACCAGCAAACCCTACCCTGGCGTTAGGCCAGCCAGAGGGAAGATCTGTCTACAGCAACTACAAACGCAAAGCATAGAGGCTTATACCTGTGTGCTCAGCCCACTGGTTCAGGCAGTAGAGACAGGAGTAGCAGCCAGAAGCAGGAAACAGCTCTTTCCTCCACCTAGGCATCAATACCACTCCCCTGCAACCCCTGACATTGCTTCAGGGGCTGAGCAGCTCCAGAGAGTAGAGCTTCGGGACACTAGAGGGCACCACACGCAAACATGAAAAGCCAAAGGAACATGGTTCAGAGTAAAATTATTCATACAACTCCTGAGAAAGATTTAAATGATACCGACCTCATGACTCTACCTGAAAGGGAGTTCAAAATAAAAATCATTAACATGCTCAAGGAGATACGGAAAGATATTCAAGAATTCAGGAATGAACTCCGGTTGGAGATCCAATCGTTAAAGAGCACAATGGAGGGTATTAAAAGCAGATTGGATTTGGTGGAGGAGATGATAAATGAAATAGAAGCTACAGAAGAGGAATACAAAGAAGCTGAGGCACAGAGAAAAAAGGATCTCTAAGAATGAAAGAATATTGAGAGAACTGTGTGACCAATCCAAACGGAACAATATTCACATTATAGGGGTACCAGAAGAAGATGAGAGAGAAAAAGGGATAGAAAGTGTCTTTGAGGACGTAATTGCTGAAAACTTCCCCAATCTGGGGAAGGAGATAGTCTCTCAGGCCATGGAGGTGCACAGATCTCCCAACACAAGGGACCCAAAGAGAACACCAAGACATATAGTAATTAAAATGGCAAAGATCAAGGATAAGGACAGACGATTAAAAGCAGCCAGAGAGAGAAATAAGATCACATACAAAGGAAAGCCCATCAGGCTATCAGACTTCTCAACAGAAACTTTACAGGCCAGAAGAGAGTGGCATGATATATTTAATGCAATGAAGCAGAAGGGCCTTGAACCAAGATTACTTTATCCGGCAAGATTATCATTTAAATATGAGGGAGGGATTAAACAATTCCCAGATAAGCAAAAACTGAGTGAATTTACCTCCCACAAACCATCTCTACAGTGCATTTTGGAGGGACTGCTATAGATGGAAGTGTTCCTAAGGTTTAATAGCTGTCACCAGAGGTAATAAAACCACAAAAAAAAGGAGAACAGCTAATTACTAAGTAAATGCAAAATTAAATTAACTATCCCGAAAGTAATTCAAAGGATAGACAAAGAAGACAGAATATGACACCTAATATATAAAGAATGGAGGAGGAAGAAAAAGGAGGAGGAAAAAAAAAGAACCTTTACATTGTGTTTGAAATAGCATATTAAGTGAGATAAGCTAGACTCTTAGATAGCAAGGAAGTTAACCTTGAACCTTTGGTCAACATGAATCTAAAGCCTGAAATGGCAATAAGTACATACCTATCCATAATCACCCTAAATATAAATGGACTGAATGCACCAATCAAAAGACATAGAGTCACTGAATGGATAAAAAAACAAGACCCATCTATATGCTGCCTACAAGAGACTCCCTTCAAACCCAAAGACATACACAGACTAAAAGTGCAGGGATGGAAAAAGACATGTCATGCCAGTAATGGGGAGAAAAAAGGAGGAGTAGTAGTACTTGTATCAGAGAAAATAGACTTCAAAACTAAGAAAGTCACAAGAGACAAAGAAGGACATTACATAATCATAAAAGGGTCAATCCAACAAGAAGATATAACCATTATAAATATCTATGTGCCCTACACAGGAGCACCTACATACGTGAAACAAATACTAACAGAATTAAAAGGGGAAATAGATTGCAATGCATTCATTCTAGGAGACTTCAACATACCACACACTCTGAAGGACAGATCAACCAGACAGAAAATAAGGAGACAGAGGCACTGAACAACACATTAGAACAGATGGACCTAATAGACATCTATGGAACACCACACCCAAAAGCAGCAGAATACATATTCTTCTCAAGTGCACATGCAACATTTTCAAGCATAGATCATATACTAGGCCACAAAAAGAGCCTCAGTAAATTAAAAAAGATTGAAATTGTACCAACCAGTTTCTCAGAGCACAAAGGTATGAAACTAGAAATAAATTATGCGAAGAAAATGAAAGATTCCAGAAACACATGGATGCATCACAACATGCACCTAAATAACCAATGGATCAATGACCAAATAAAAAGAGAGATCAAGCAATATATGGAAACAAATGACAACAATAATTCAACACCGCAAAATCTGTGGAACGCAGCGAAGGCTGTGCTAAGAGGAAAGTATATTGCAATACAGGCCTACCTCAGGAAAGAAGAACAATCCCATATGAGCAATCTAAAGTCACAATTAACAAAACTAGAAAAAGAAGAACAAAGGAGACCCAAAGTCAGTGGAAGGAGTGACATAATAAAGATTAGAACAGAAATAAATAAAATTGAGAAAAATAAAAGAATAGAAGGGATCAATGAAAGCAAGAGCTGGTTCTTCGAGAAAATAAACAAAATAGATAAACCCCTAGCCAGACATATGAAGAAAAAAAGAGTCTACCCACATAAACAGAATCAGAAATGAGAAAGGAAAAATCACTATGGACACCACAGAAATACAAAGAACTGTTACAGAATACGACGAAAAATTATATGCTAACAAACTGGATAACCTAAAAGAAATGGACAACTTTCTAAAAAATACAACCTTCCAAGGCTGACCCAGGAAGAAATAGAAAATCTGAACAGACCAATTACCACCAATGAAATTGAACTGGTAATCAAAAACCTACCTAAGAACCAAAAGCCTGGCCCAGATGGCTTCACTGCTGAATTCTCTCAAACATTTAATGAAGACAAGATACCCATCCTCCTTAAAGTTTTCCAAGGGGTATAAGAAGAGGGAATACTTCCAAACTCATTCTATGAGGCCAGCATCACTCTAATACCAAAACCGGGCAAAGACACCACAAAAAAAGAAAATTACAGACCAATATTGCTGATGAACACACATGCAAAAATACTCAACAAAATATTAGCAAACCAAATTCAAAAATACATCAAAAGGATCACCCATCATGATCAAGTAGGATTTATTCCTGGGATGCAAGGATGGTACAATATTCGAAAATCCATCAACATCATCCACCACATCAATAAAAAGAAGGACAAAAACCACATGATCATCTCCATAGATGCTGAAAAAGCATTTGACAAAATTCAATGTCCATTCATGATAAAAACTCTCAAAAATATGGGTATAGAGGGCCTGTACCTCAACATAAATAAAGGCCATATATGACAAACCCACAGCCAACATAATACTTAACAGTGAGAAGCTGAAAGTTTTTCCTTAAAGATCGGGAACAAGACAAGGATGCCCACTCCCCCCATTTCTATTCAACATAGTAGTACTGGAGGTCCCAGCCATGGCAATCAGACAACACAAAGAAATAAAAGGCATCCAGATTGGCAAGGAAGAAGTGAAACTGTTCCTGTTTGCAAATGACATGACATTGTACATAAAAAGCCCTAAAGAATCCACTCTAAAACTACTAGATCTAATATCAGAATTCAGTAAAGTAGTGGGATACAAAATTAATACACAGAAATCTGTGGCATTCCTATACACTAACAATGATCTAGCAGAGAGAGAAATCAGGAAAACAATTCCATTCACAGTTGCATCAAAAAGAATAAAAAGCTAGGAATAAACCTAACCAAGGAAGTGAAAGATCTATACTCTGAAAACTACAAGACACTTATGAGAGAAATTAAAGAAGATACCAATAAATGGAAACACATCCCATGCTCATAGATAGGAAGAATTATTATTGTCAAAATGGCCATCCTGCTTAAAGCAATCTACACATTCAATGCAATTCCTTATCAAAATGCCAACAGCATTCTTCAACAAACTAGAGAAAACTTTCTATAATTCATATGGCACCAAAAAAGACCCCGAATAGCCAAAGCAATCCTGAGAAGGAAGAATAAAGCTTGGGGGATTATACTCCTCAACTTCAAGCTCTACTACAAAGCCACAGTAATCAAGACAATTTGGTACTGGCACAAGAACAGACCCATAGACCAATGGAACAGACTAGAGAGCCCTGATATAAACCCAACCATATATGGTCAATTAATATATGATAAAGGAACCATGGACATACAATGGGGAAATGACAGCCTCTTCAACAGCTGGTGTTGGCAAAACTGGACAGCTACATGCAAGGGAATGAAACTGGATTATTGTTTAACACTATACACAAAAGTAAACTCAAAATGGATCAAAGATCTGAATGTAAGTCATGAAACCATAAAACTCTTAGAAGACAACATAAGCAAAAATCTCCTGAGTATAAGCATGAGCAACTTCTTCCTGAATGCATCTCCTCAAGCAAGAGAAACAAAAGTAAAAATGAACTCATGGGACTACATCAAACTAAAACGTTTTTGTATGGCAAAATACACCATCAACAGAACAAAAAGGCATCCTACAGTATGGGAGAATATATTTGTAAATGACATATCCGACAAGGGGTTAATATCCAAAATATATAAAGAACTTACACGCCTCAACAACCAAAAAACAACCCGATTAAAAAACGGGCAGAGTGGGGAATTATGCTCCCTGACTTCAAGCTCTACTACAAAGCCACAGTAATCAAGAGAATTAGGTACTGGCACAAAAACAGACCCACAGACCAGTGGAACAGAATAGAAAATCCAAACATTAACCCAAACATATACAGTCAATTAATATTTGATAAAGGAGCCTTGGATATACAATGGGGAGATGACAGCCTCTTCAGCAGCTGGTGTTGGAAAAACTGGACAGCTACATGTAAGAGAATGAAACTGGACTACTGTCTAACCCCATACACAAAAGTAAACTCAAAATGGATCAAAGACCTGAATGTAAGTCATGAAACCATAAAACTCTTAGAAAAAAACATAGGCAAAAATCTCTTGGACATAAACATGAGCAACTTCTTCATGAACATATCTCCCCGGGCAAGGGGAACAAAAGCAAAAATGAACAAGTGGGACTATATCAAGCTGAAAAGCTTCTGTACAGCAAGGACACCATCAGTAGAACAAAAAGACATCCTACAGTATGGGAGAATATATTCATAAATGACATATCCGATAAGGGGTTGACATCCAAAATATATAAAGAACTCACGCACCTCAACAAACAAAAAGCAAATAATCCAATTAAGAAATGGACAGAGGACATGAATAGACACTTCTCCAAAGAAGAAATTCAGATGGCAACAGGCACATGAAAAGATGCTCCACATCACTAATCATCAGAGAAATGCAGACTAAAACCACAATGAGATATCACCTCACACCAGTGAGGATGGCCAACATCCAAAACACAAACAACAACAAATGTTGGCGAGGATGTGGAGAAAAGGGTACCCTCCTACACTGCTGGTGGGAATGTAAATTAGTTCAATCATTGTGGAAAGTAGTATGGAGGTTCCTCAAAAAACTCAAAATAGAAATACCATTTGACCCAGGAATTCCACTCCTAGGAATTTACCCTAAGAATACTGCAGCCCAATTTGAAACAGACAGATGCACCCCTATGTTTTTCGCAGCACTATTTACAAGAAATGGAAGCAACCTAAGTGTCCATCAGTAGATGAATGGATAAAGAAGAGGTGGTACATATACACAATGGAATATTATTCAGCCATAAGAAGAAAACAAATTCTACCATTTGCAACAACATGGATGGAGCTAGAGGGTGCTTATGCTCAGTGATAAGCCAGGTGGAGAAAGACAAGTACCAAATGATTTCACTCATCTGTGGAGTATAAGAACAAAGAAAAGGGGGGAACCTGATGAAGGGGGTAGTGTAATCACCATAATATTATTCATTTAATTGTAGATTAATGATATCAAAATAAACTAAAAAAAAAAAGAACAAAGAAAAAAACTGAAGGAACAAAACAGCAGCAAACTCACAGAACCCAAGAATGGACTGGACTAATAGTTACCAAAGGGAAAGGGACTGGGGAAGATGGGTGGGAAGGGAGTGATAAGGGGGAAAAAGGGGCATTATGATTAGCAGATGTAATGTTGGGGGGGCACAGGGAGGGCTGTACAACTCAGAGAAGACAAGTAGCGATTCTATAGCATCTCACTATGCTGATGGACAGTGACTGTAACGGGGTTGGTGGGGGGGACCTGATGACGGGGGTAGTTTAATAACCATAACATTGCACATGTAATTGTAGATTAATGATACCAAAATAAATTTTTTTTTAATGGGCTGAGGATATGAAGAGACAGTTCTCCAAAGAATAAATTCAGATGGCCAACAGACACATGAAAAGATGCTCCACATTATTAATCATCAGGGAAATGCAAATTAAAACCACAGTGAGATATCACCTCACACCAGTGAGGATGGCCACTATCCAAATGACTAAGAACAACAAATGCTGGCGAGGATGTGGAGAAAGGGGAACCCTCCTACACTGCTGGTCGGAATGTAAACTAGTTCAACCATTGTGGAAAGCAATGTGTAGGTTCTTCAAAAAACTAAAAATAGAAATACCATTTGACTCAAGAATCCCATTCCTAGGAATTTACCCTAAGAATGCAGGAGCCCAGTTTGAAAAAGACATAAGCACCCCTATGTTTGTCACAGCACTATTTACAATAGCCAAGAAATGGAAGCAACCTAAGTGTCCATCAGTAGATGAATGGATAAAGAAGATGTGGTACATATACACAATGGAATACTATTCAGCCATAAGAAAGAAACAAATTCTACCATGTGCAACAATATGGATGGAGCTGGAGGATATTATGCTCAGTGAAATAAGCCAGGGGGAGAAAGACAAGTGCCAAATGATATCCGTCATTTCTGGAGTATAACGACGAAGCAAAACTGAAGAAACAAAATAGCTGCAGACTCCAAGACTCCAAGAAGGAACTAGTGGTTTCCAAAGGGGAGGGGTGTGGAAGGGCAGGTGGGGAGGGAGGGAGAAGGGGATTGAGGGGTATTATGTTTAGTACACATGGTGTGGGGGATCACGGGGAAAACTGTAGCACAGAGAAGGCAAGTAGTGAATCTGTGGCATGTTACTACACTAAAGGACAGTGACTGCACTGAGGTATGGCTGGGGACTTGATAATATGGTAAATGTAGTCACCACATTGTTTTTTCATGTGAAACTTTTATAAGAGTGTATAGGAATAATAGTTTAAAAAAATTTTTTAAAGATTATTTTGGCTACTCCAGTTCTTTTGAATTTCCATAATGATTTTAGGATCTGCTCATCAATTTGTGTGAGGAAGCCAGCTAAGTTCTGACACATAGGGATTGGGTCAAATCCCAGATCAACATGGGGAATATCATCATCTTAATAATAGGAAGTTTTCCAATCCAAAACAATAGTAAGTTTTCCTTTCTATTTACTTAGGTCTTCTTTAATTTCTTTCAACAATATTTTATAGTTTTCAGAGAGTAAGTTTGTTAAGTTTATTTCTAAGTATTTTATTATTTCTTATGATAGCATAAACAGCATCGTTTTCTTACCTTAATTTTCTGATTGTTCAATGCAAGCATTTAAAAATAGTTGATTTTTGTATGTTGATCTTTTATCATGCAACCCTACGACTTCATGTTTTAGTTCTTACAGTTTTTTGTGGATCCTCTAGAATTTTCTAGATACAAAATCATGTCATCTACAGATAGAAGTAGTTTTACTTCTTTCTTTCGAATCTGGATGCCTTTTATTTTCTTGTCTAACTGCCCTGAATAGAACCTTCAATACAATGTTGAAGAGAAGTGGCTAGAGTAGATATCCTTTTCTTATTCATAATCTTAGAAGGAAAGCTTTCAGTCTTTTATAATTAAGTATGATGCTAGCTGGGGGTTTTTCACAGATGCCGTTTATCAGGTTGAGGAGGTTTCCTTCTATTCCTTATTTGTTCAGTGTTTTTTATTACTAAGAGGTATTAAATTTTGTCAAATATTTTTTTTAACAAGTATGCAGATACCACTTATTTGGTCCATAAGTACAGTACAGTTGTATTGTCAAATATTTTTTGCACACCTATTGATATGATCTATGATTTTTGTCCTTTATTCTATTAAGATGGTCTGTTTTACTCTTCAGATAGTAAACCAAACTTGAATTCCTAGGATAAGTACATTTGGTCATGGTGTATAATCCTTTTTGTATGTTGCTAGATTTGGTTTGCTATTATTTTGTTAATAATTTTTACATCTAAATTAATAAGAGATATTGGCCTGTAGTTTTTCCTTGTGATGTCTTTATCTGGTTTTGGTATCAGGGTAAAACTGGCCTCAAAGAATCAGTTGGTTAGTGTCTCCTCCTCTTATTTTTTGTAAGGTTTTCAGAAGAACTGGTATTCATTCTATTTTACACATTTGATAGAATTTACCAGTGAAGCCATCTGGGCCTAGGATTTTCTTTATGAGTCATTTTTCATTACTAATTCAATCTCTTTACTTGTTATAGATCTATCCAGATTTTCTATTTCTTCAGCTATCATTTAAAAAACCATTTATGATCTGGCAACCTCACTGTGGCATAGCTAATACCCTGTACTCCCAAACAGTGAAGCCACTGACTTACTCACAGAAAGTGCAATTCCTACACTGCTGACAAGAAAACTGAGGTTATGTGACTTTAAACAATCTGTCCTGATTTCAGAGAGCCAAGCCTAAACTCACTTATATACTGACCTCCCTCACGCCCTTCTCAGATGCATTATTGGTTGCTAGTATTTTCCCAATATTACATGAACAAATGTGTCAGGAAGTTAAGCTGAACAACAAGGTCATGCACTCTGGTGACAAGGAAACCAGAAACCAGAGAAACATTTTTACCACTACCTTGAGGGACTTGATCAATCATTCCACCCTCTCCTGCCTGTTCCTTGTTCTCACCCAACACATCTACACATGATATTTGCACGTTTTCAAAAGTACCGTATTTGTACCTTCTTCTTATATGTTCAAAATAATAACTCAAAATAAGGAGACTGCAGTTTCTGGAGTCAAACCCACTACCTGTGTGCCACTGACAAGTTTCTTTAACCTTTCTGCTCTTCAGGTTCTTACTCATAATGTAGGGATTATAATAATATCTACCCCAAAGGGTTGTAATGATAATCAAATAATACATGGAAAAGTGCTTGGAATAATGCCTGGCACCTTTATGTATATCAAAGTAAACCATGCCACTAACAAAACCCTCTAGGATAGTCCAGGTTGTTGGGATGTATAAACTAGTACATGTCTACACTCTACACTGAGTGTAAGTTCCAAGAACTAAAATTGCATAGGAAATGACATAAGAATAAATGTCTCCATTCTCAAGGAAATCCACCTGGCAGAAGAAACAATGGATAGGAGGTGGTAGAGCATAATTAAATGCACAGCCTCTGGAATCAGGTAGATCTGTGTTCAAAATCTAGCTCCACTTTACACTGGCTGTTATCTTGAGCAGGACACTTAAGTTCTCTAAGCTTCTGTTTAGTCACTAAAAATGGGGAAAATAATACTGACCCTAAGGAAATTTGAGGAAGATTGAGACATTTGTAAAGTACCTGTCACATAGTCACCACTCAGTAAAGAGAGACTGCTCTTATTAGTTTGTTTAAATTTAGTTTTCATAAACAAGTTTAACAAGTCAACAAATAATAAGGAAAAAAGGACCTGATATTGGTCCAGCAGTTCTCATTCCTGGCTATACCTGTGATTCACCAGGAGATCTTTGAAAAAGTAAGGTTGCCTAGACTGTACCTAAGACAAACAGAATCAGACTCTCTGAGGTTGGTCATTATTTTTAAATGAGCTCCAGGTAATTCCAGTGCATAGTTGGGAGTGAGAACCATACTAGCTAGCTAGAAAAGAAGTCCCAATCTTTGCCTCCTGCAACTAATTTTTTTAAGTAACATCTACTCTCCTTACAAAATAGCCAAAGAGATCTACCCTCTCAAATCATACTTACTACTTCCTGATGGTGGAACAGAAGCTAAGAGAGTCTGAACAACTGATTTCTGGGAGAAATAGAGAGCCAGATTTAAAACTACTCAAGCCCTAAGCCTCAGCCTCTTATCCAATGCATTTCTAAGACCACTAAATGTAGTCAGGACATGTCCCTCATTAAAATCCTTTAATGTACTCACCGCCTAAGAGTAAAGTCCAGACTCCTTAACCGGAATACCACCCTGCAGAACTTGGCCCCACAACATGCATGGTGAGGAAGAGTCACATACATTCCAACTGCTCTGGTACTGGTTTAAATACCCAACCCACCAACCACCCAAGGAGACACTGTTCAATCTCAGTGGCCAATTAACTTGCCCAAAAGGGAACAGTGTTAAAACTAAAGAACGCACAGGAATGGCAGCCCCTGGAACTGTGCAATGTGGCTAAACTGCAGGCCTTGGTTTTTTTCTTGCCCTGCTCTCTGTCCCCCCTGACACACTCACTGTCCCTTCTCTTACTTTGTCACCTTAGCAGTTGCTTTTCCCTCGGCATGGACACTGGTTTCTAATTCTGCAGACTTCAGTGGAAATGTCACTTCCTGGAAGAAGTCCTCCCCGAGCACTACCACCACTGTCCCACTCCAGGTCAGATGCTCCTGCTATGCCCCCCACCATTTCAGCAGCATTCCCACACATCAGTGCTACTGAGTGCAGGACCAGGGGCCTTGCTCACTAATTCCCAGGGCCTGGCCCCTAGAGAGTGCTTGATGTACAGTGGAGCAAAGAGGAACCCAGAAGCAACTCTGTAACTGATACACAACAAAAGGTTATCTTCCTAACTCAGTCTCACTTTCTACCTCCTCCAAGGTGAACTCTGTGGGAAATGTTAAAAACTGCTGAATCTGGGTGTTGCATATATGATGATCTGTTCTTGCAACTTTTTTTATAAGTTTGACATTTTTCACAAAAAGCTTTTGGGGAAAAAATACAGTGAGTTCTGCCTCCACTCCTAATACTGCCTTTTCTTGCTAAATATTATTTAGCCATGGGATACTCAAACTGCCATAATCATTTCCCACCTTCTGACGGCAGGACCATCGGGCACAGACAGTGCAAACTTTTGCCAGAATAAGAAAGTACTACCAGGGTCAGCAAGCAAAAAGCAAGAAGCTTCTGCCAACAGCCAGATACTGTATCCAACAAAATGCGGGGATTTCTTCAATTTCTTTCGATAGCCTTTCCGATAGGAGAGAACTGCTGCTCAGGTCTGAGAAGCAGAAGAAGAAAAGGATGCTGGGAAGGGTAAGCAAGCTGCAGAAGGGAACATAGCAGTGACATATTAAGTCAGGGAAGCTGAGTTACATAAATTCAGCTTCCTCTGGTGCTGACCCAGCCAGGCACACACGCTCAATTCCAGCAGCTACCTAGTGCGCACGAAACAACACTGTTAAGCCAAAGAAAAAGCCCCCATTGGTGACAGCCATTTCCAGAGGACTGTGCACCGTAAGTGGTTCTCTCTAGAAAACCCTGACAAGGACATTAACTTTTGAAGATCAACAAATGAAGAAAAGAGAATCAAACCCCCTACTTTCTTTCCCGTCTGTTCTCTCATGAACAACATTCCTGAGGCAAAGGACTGCAATGTCGGTGCAGCTGACCTAAGCTCTGACACTTGCCATTACCTCTTGCTCCTTCTCCTCGTTGGGGTAGGTGTCTATAAACACTCCCAGCCCCACAAATTTGTCCGTGTTTCCAAACACAGGCCCTAGAGAGAGAGAACAGATGATGAACAATGACATAAAGCCAAGAGTTGATAAAGGAATAAATAACATATCACTACAATGGAGGGAAACGTGAAATTCAAAGGACTCCCGGGCGTCTCTTTAAGATGAGAAAACGTAACGTCAAAGCACCCAGCAAAGTGCACAGCCTGTAACAAGCACCCAGTACCTAACACAGCTGTTTGTTACTGGAGGCAGGGGAAGAGAGAGGCCACTGCAATGCTTAGCACTACAGGCGCTCCCTGATCCAAACCGCTTGCTAAGGCGTCCCTGAAGAATTCCACTTCACAAACACTTGGTGACAACTACGTCCCGGAGAGAGCACTGAATTCCCAAGTTCCACTTCTTGTTGCAAAAGAGACTAGGTCAAATCAGGCTGAGTTTTTGCCATGTACTTGGAGCAATGGCTCCCACACCACAAGGGAAAATAGATAACCCTTCTCCTGACTCAGGGGTTCTGAGACTGCTCACTGTGCTTGCCCAGAAGAAATCAGCTCACCCAGTCCTTAGTGTTCCAAACAGCCAGCCAAAAGGCCAGGTGGCTTCAAAGCGAAACCGGAACGAACTAATAAGCAAGAAATCACCCCAGGATGAGTCAAGTTCAGCTGCTCATTAGGACTCAGACCCCATACTAGAGACTAGACAGGCCAGTCTTCACCCACAGACATCAGAGCAGAGGGAAACTGCTGGCACTGTGGGGACATGCCCTTCTCAAAAGAGGACACATGGAAAAGCAAGCCTGTCATAGCCTACACAAGAGCAACCCAGGGTCCCGATACCTGGCTGCATCCGATCCTTTGTGTACCAGATCGCCAAGCCATCCCCATGCAGATTTTTCTTCCCTTGTCCATGAATTTTGAAGTGCACCTGCAACTCCCAGTCTCTCAGGAAACATGGCTAAAGTGAAGAAGACATTAGAATAAATGAGGGACATGAAATGCAAAATCCCTCAAGCCCTCATCAGCAGTCTACAGACTTGGAAAACATAAAAGCAGGGAACATGAGGCTAAGGGCCAAAACTAATACTTGCTAAGGGTATCATAAAATTAAACAGACTGAGCCATTGAACTGAATATGATATTTCATACGAAAGTTGAATAAACCTCCCAATTATCTTCAATGTCTCCCAATACAAACAGGATAGTACTCTAAGTTGGAAAAGACAAGAGAATGCCAAGTTAGTCTATCATGACCGTACACCTACCGAGCAAAGTATTTTGGACTAGAGTATAGATGGCTGAAATAAGGCACATTGGCAACGTAAGACCACCCCTCTGACAGAAAGATTCTAAAAAGCTTGCATTTAAAGAAAGGTCAAAGCCTCGTTCACGACGAAAGAGAAAGAAAAGCGAAGTCATTATGCAAAGGTTTCCAGGAATAAGTAGCAGATGCTATAAACAACTCCAATTAGCTAGACTTGGCACTACACCAAGCTGAGGGGCAATCCAGAGTTCACCCAAGAAGGGGTAAGTTCCGGTCCCCCAAACCTCATGCCCATGGCCTAATAAATGCACCAAAGGAGACCACCACCTTCGCCACCCCAGGGATAGCCTTCAGTGGGAAAATGTTAAGGGATGTGGGTACTAATCAGCCTCCTGGTCTTCTTTTTTTGAATTGTGTATCAAAACCTTGGAAAAATGGAGGAGTGAAGTGGATGGCTAAGTGTTCTAAATAGTTAAACACTTTCAAGGAGAAACCAGAGTCGGTATTTGATTAGAAAGGCTCCTGGTTAGAGTTCACCATGAAGAAAGAAAAGGAACAATTGCAGACAGACAAGCAGGGTTCAGCCAAAGGCTCTCCACAGATAGGTTGTTCTGGCTCTTGAGCAACATATTACTAGATCATTTTCAGTTTTCATTTTTAATTTCTGGGAAATCTTCCAAGTGTTTGTCTTAGTACATAGTCAAAATGAAAGAGGTGTGGATACTTCAGAATTCACCAAACACTGAAATCTCCAATTGCTGACCTTGTTCTGATGAGCCCAGCCCTGTGCTGTCATTCCAGATTCCCAACTTTCTGCTGTTTCATTTAGGTTTCAGGGCAAGACTGAAATTCAATGGCACAAAGCTGCCCCATAGCCAGTGGTAGGTATCATGCCTCTGGGAAGAGGGCAGGCCGAGAGAATTCACACTGGGTCAACAGGTGTCTGCTACTTATCCTTGGCCTCTGGGAGCACAGTGAATTACAGTTTTGCTCAGGACTGTATCTAACAGTGGTTCTGAAACTTTGCTGCATATTAGATTTACCTAAGGAACTTTTAAAAACCTCAGTGGCCCAGCTGCACCCCATTCTAATTAAATGAGAATCTCTGGGCGGTGGGACCCAGGCATCAACTCCAAGGGACAGCCAAATTTGAGACCCCTCCTCAAACAAATGCATCCTATTCAAAAAACTCAGGAATCTGATAGACGGCTAACAAAAATTCAGGTATCAGAGAATCTGAAAAAGGGCAGGACAACTAGTTCCTAGACTAGAATTGCTGCTTCAGAGAGTTACGGAGAGGCAGTTTGCAAGACAGCAATGACATATCAAGCCCTGGACATAATCATTTAGGAACCACAGACCTCCATCAATGGAACTTGTAACAGCTGCGTAACAACAATGCACATTTCTGCAACCATTTTAACTTTCCAAACTTTTCATGTCTACTGTCTTATTTTATTCTTGCAATAATCCTGGTGGGCAAGCAGAAGGTATTATGAAGCTCATCTGACAGATGGACAAACTGAAAACAGAGAGAGGTTAAATAACTGCCTAGGGCACACAGTGGGTCTATGATACAGCTAGATTTAGAGTCCAAGTCTTTCAACTACCAGCCCTTCATCCCATCCACCAGAACTTACTGCCCTACACTCTGTCCACGAACAGCTCAGCCTACAATCGGGGTTAAGGGGCCAGCTCGTGCAAATAGCTCATGTAGAAACTTAACCCTCTGTTCATTTAAAACTCTCTGCCACATAAAATGAACTGGGAAGAGACACTGTCCTCTTTTCTGAGGCTCACTTATCTACAACTAATGACTAAAAGCCATGTAAAACTAAGTTCTTAGCTTATGAGAACCCAAGAGAAAGTATAAAGGATGCCAAGGTCATTCCCAAAAGCAAAGTGGTTGTAAAAGATTAGAAAGAGCCCTGGAAACCAAAAGAAAGCATCATCTTACACTTGTACAAAATCACAGTGCAGCCACACCAGGAATACTGCATTCACTTCTTGCCGCCATACCTCAAGGAAGACAATGTAGTTAGAAAAGGTCCAGAGAAGGACAAATAAAATGACCAAAGGCTCAAAGTGGCTTCCACATTGAAAACAAAATTTAAAATTAGACTCTTCAAAGAGAAATAACAAGGAGGGGACACCAGGATGAAGTCTGGGATAAATTTAAAAGAGCAGTCTTTTACTTTACAAAACAAAGCAAATTAAACATGAATTAAATTATTAACCTCCAAGAAGTAATACTACCAGGTTAATCAGGAATTAAAGACATTTCAGAAAACAGAATCAAAATGAATTCTTTGCTATAATTAGGGCAACAGAGAGCATTTCCCTAAATATCTGACTTCATTATGAAGGTCATCTTATAATCTCTGAAGTGAAAATCCTTGATAACCACAGAAGACAGAATACTGGGGTAACAGGTCAAATTAAGTCAATATGCCACTGGTGAACTATTTAGGGCTTTCTGGGTCACCCACAGAGGAGGAGAAAGATTCTTACCACTCGGTTCCACAGAGCACCCTGTTTACTTTGCATATCTGGGGTAAGGCGGATATACTGGGTCATCACCATGGCATTGCCCATCAGATTCCACAGTGAGGAACTGCCTGTGCCCACACCTATGGGGAGGAAGCAGATTAATTCATACTTCTTCAACACCAGCCCAATCAGAAAGCCAACAAGGGCCCTCCAAAAGCTGGAGTCATCTTTTTTTCTCGTTCATGTCACTCAGTCTTCCACCATCTGTCACTCATAAATCTTAACTCCTTACCATGTTTACAGCTTCCTTTCACAAAGTCTCTCTGATGAAGACCCCAGAACACATCAGAGCAATCACATTATCTATGCCACAGTAACCAGATAGCTCAGGTCCACTCTTCCTATTCTGTATGTCAGTAAATTTTAGCACGAGAGGAAAAAATTTCCCCATTAATCTATATAAAAAGAGCTTGACCCTTAGGCCTCTGGGGCTTAATTACATTCTTTCTTTAAACAAAGTATGAAACTACTTCTCCCTGTAGGTCAGACTGTAAGCCCCTTGAGAGTGAGAACTCAGTGTCTGTATAACCCACAGTATTAGCAAAGAGACCAGCAGAGAGGAGGCACTCTATCCATCTGTTGAGTAAATGATCACCTTTAGCAGCAGTGTATACGCTCTTGCAATCAGTTTTTGTGTGCTTGCTGTCCCCCATGCAAACTCCAATGGGGCAACAGGTTTTTGCGAGTTAAGCCGTCTGCACTGCTTCAGCTAACTACATAAATCTGGTTGTTAAGCCATACCTTAGGGCCTATGAACCCTAAACAGAGCAAAGCTAACCGGCCTTTTTCATCAGTAGGGCTCCTGGACTGGCGAAGAACAGGTGTTTTAACCGGCAACAGAATTTTATGTTCTTTCCCAGTCAGGCCAAGTTCTACCCCAGTTCTACCTCCTACTTGCTTTCTAGCACATCCACAGCTCCATCCGAGACCAGCTCATTGTTAGTGGCCCTCAATCACTCCCCGACATTCGCGGTTGTCCCCCCCTTCCCACGTTCCTCGTGTCCAACTCCGAGCTTCCTTCGTCCAGGCCTAGCGCTAAGGGCATCCGAGAGCCCTGCTTCCACCTGCAGGAAACTTCCAGCGCTGAGTGCGGGGGAGGCACCCCTAACCTTGGGACCAGAGGCTCCAAACGCGACCGGAGTCCCGCTGGGCCGCACCCACCGCCGGTAGCTTCCTCAGGGCCACGGAGTCCTTCGCCGCCCCCGCCTCTACGGACGAGCTCAGGTCCCCAAGCCCTCCCCACGCACGACCACCTCGCCCGGGGCGCCTCACCCTGGTAGGGCTTCGACAACGAGTGCTCCCGTTTCAAGTACTCGAATGTTTGACCCGCCCCGACTTGCTGTGGCCCCTGCCCAGACCCCAACAAAAGGAGAAGGAGCAACATCCTAGACCCATCCCAAGTCGACAAACGCCGCCGCCACCGCTGCCACCACCCAGAGGGTCCCAGGGCCGCCGCCATCTTTCCCACCGCGGTCCGCTCATCACAAGCCCGCCCCGTCGCCCAAGCCATTAGCCCAGGGAACCATCTGCCTCGCGTCCCATTGGCTCTCGGGGTGTACCCGCCCCCGCAGGTGAGCATCCCACCGATTGGATTGGCTGGTTTGTGTATCAGTTGCCTTGCCAACCCAGGAAAGGGGCGTGGCCGAGTGCGTATTTTCCTTCATTTGCATCTGTCCTGAACTCCACCAGGCCTGCTGGGAGACAGTGATTTCATATTTTGTCCCTGCGTTCTAGAGTAAATTTAAAGAGATAAAGTGCTTCTGCCAGTTCCACGCAAACGTTCTACTCTGCCATAGTACCCTCCTACCTGTGCGGAGCTATCAATCAGGATATAGAACTGAAAGGAGAAACAGGCAGGTCCACAATTAAAGCACCTGAAAAATTATCAAACTCATAAGACTTGAACAACATTATCGAACAACTTAACTTGATAACATTTTTTTTGCAGATTTAGAAAGCTATTTAATCCAAACTAAAGATCGGATATTTATTTAGGCAATATCTAGAAATCTCTTGTATGCCTCCTTCCAAGATATCTGTATCTGTGTCTATATCTGCATATCTTATCTGTATCTTTTTTTTAACATTATTAATGTACAATTAGATGAGCAACATTATGGTTACTAAACTCACCCTGTTATCAAGTCCACACCACATACCCAATTATAGTCACTGTCCATCAGCATAGTAAGATTCTGTACAATCACTACTTGTCTTCTCTGTTATACTGCCTTCCCAGTATCCTCCCCTACGCCCCCGCCCATGCAAAATTATGTGCTAATCAAAATACTTCTTTTTCCCCCTTATCCCTCCCTTCCCACCCATCTTCCCAAGTCCCTTTCACTTTGGTAACTGTTAGTCCATTCTTGGGTTCTGTGAGTCTGCTGCTGTTTTGTTCCTTCAGTTGTTTTTTTTTCTTATACTCCACATATGAGAGAAATCATTTGGTACTTGTCTTTCTCCACCTGGCTTATTTCACTGAGCATGATACCCTCTAGCTCCATCCATGTTGTTGCAAATGGTAGGATTTGTTTTCTTCTTATGGCTGAATAATATTCCATTGTGTGTATGTTCCACCTTTTCTTTAGCCACTCATCTACTGATGGACACTTAGGTTGCTTCCATTTCTTGGCTATTGTAAATAGTGCTGCGATAAACATAGGGGTGCATATGTCTTTTTCAAACTGGGCTGTTGCATTCTTAGGTTAAATTCCTAGGAGTGGAATTCCTGGGTCAAATGGTATTTCTATTTTTAGTTTCTTGAGGAACTTCCATACTGCTTTCCACAATGGTTGAACTAATTTACATTCCCACCAGCAGTGCAGCAGGGTTCCCCTTTCTCCACATCCTCATCTACATTTATTGTTTGTCTTTTGGATGTTGGCCATCCTAACTGGTGTGAGGTGATATCTCATTGTGGTTTTAATTTGCATTTCTCTGATGATTAGCGACGTGGAGCATGTTTTCATGTTCCTGTTGGCCATCTGAATTTCTTTGGAGAAGTGTCTGTTCAGCTCCTCTGCCCATTTTTTAATTGGCTTATTTGCTTTTTGTTTGTTGAGGTGTGTGAGCTCTTTATATAATCTGTATGTCAACCCCTTATCAGATATGTAATTTATGAATATATTCTCCCATATCGTAGGATCTCTTTTTGTTTTATTGATGGTGTCCTTTGCTGTACAAAAGCCTTTCAGTTTGATATAGTCCCACTTGTTCATTTTTGCTTTTGTTTCCCTTGCCTGGGGACATATGTTCATGAAGAAGTTGCTCATGTTTATGTCCAAGAGAATTTTGCGTATGTTTTTTTTCTAAGAGTTTTACAGGTTCATGACTTACATTCAGGTCTTTGATCCATTTTGAGTTTACTTTTGTGTATGGAGTTAAACAATAATCCAGTTTCATTCTCTTACATGCAGCTGTCCAGTTTTGCCAATACCAGCTGTTGAAGAGGCTGTCATTTCCCCATTGTATATCCATGGCTCCTTTATCATATATTAATTGACTATATATGCTTGGGTTTATATCTGGACTCTCTAGTCTGTTCCATTGGTCTATGGGTCTGTTCTTGTGCCAGTACCAAATTGTCTTGATTATTGTGGCTTTGTAGTAGAGCTTGAAGTCGGGGAGCATAATTCCCCCCGCTTTATTCTTCCTTCTCAGGATTGCTTTGGCTATTCGGGGTCTTTTGTGGTTCCATATGAATTTTAGAACTATTTGCTCTAGTTCATTGAAGAATGCTGTTGGTATTTTGATAGGGATTGCACTGAATCTGTACATTGCTTTAGGCAGGATGGCCATTTTGACAATATTAATTCTTCCTATCCATGAGCACGGGATGTGTTTCCATTTATTGGTATCTTCTTTAATTTCTCTCATGAGTGTCTTGTACTTTTCAGAGTGTAAGTCTTTCACTTCCTTGGTTAGGTTTATTCCTAGTATTTTATTCTTTTTGATGACATTGTGAATGGAATTGTTTTCCTGATCTCTCTTTCTGCTAGTTCATCATTAGTGTACAGGAATGCAACAGATTTCTGTGTATTAATTTGTATCCTGCAACTTTACTGAATTCAGATATTAGATCTAGTAGTTTTGGAGTGGATTCTTTAGGATTTTTTATGTACAATATCATGTCATCTGCATACAGGGACAGTTTACTTCTTCCTTACCAATCTGGACACCTTTTATTTCTTTGCATTGTCTGATTGCCATAGCTAAGACCTCTAGAACTGTGTTGAACAAAAGTGGGGAGAGTGGGCATCCTTGTCCTGTTCCTGATCTTAAAGGAAAAGCTTTCAGCTTCTTGCTGTTAAGTATAATGTTGGCTGTGGGTTGTCATATATGGCCTTTATTATGTTGAGGTACTTGCCCTCTATACCCATTTTGTTGAGAGTTTTTATCATGAATGGATGTTGAAATTTGTCGAACGCTTTTTCATCATCTGTGGAGATGATGATGTGGTTTTTGTCCTTCTTTTTGCTGATGTGGTGGATGATGTTGATGGATTTTCGAATGTTGTACCATCCTTCCATCCCTGGGATGAATCCCAGTTGATCATGATGTATGATTTTTTCGATGTATTTTTGAATTCAGTTTGCTAATATTTTGTTGAGTATTTTTGCATCTATGTCCATCAGGGATATTGGTCTGTATTTTTCTTTTTTTGTGGTGTCTTTGCCTGGTTTTGGTATTAGAGTGGTGTTGGCCTCGTAAAATGAGTTTGGGAGTATTCCCTCCTCTTCTACTGTTTGGAAAACTTTAAGGAGGATGTGTATTAGGTCTTCACTAAATGTTTGATAAAATTCATCAGTGAAACCATCTGGTTCAGGAATTTTGTTCTTACATAGTTTTTTGATTACCAATTCAATTTCTTTGCTGGTAATTGGTCTATTCAGATTTTCTGTTTATTCCTGCATCAACCTTGGAATGTTGTATTTTTCTAGAAAGTCCATTTCTTCTAGGTTATCCAGTTTTTTAGCATATAATTTTTCATAGTATTCTCTCATAATTCTTTCTATTTTTGTGGTGTTCTTAATGATTTTTCCTTTCTCATTTCTGATTCTGTTTATGTGTGTAGACTCCTTTTTTTGTTGTTGTTAAGTCTGGCTAGGGGTTTATCTAGCTCCTACTTTCTCTCTATTGTTTTATTCTTCTCAATTTTATTTATTTCTCTTTTAATCTTTATTATGTCCCTCCTTCTACTGACTTTGGGCCTCATTTGTTCTTCCTTTTCTAGTTTCATTAATTAGGAGTTTAGACTGTTCATTTGCGATTGTTCTTCTTTCCTGAGGTAGGCCTGTATTGCAATATATTTCCCTCTTGGCACAGCCTTCACTGAATCCCACAGATTTTATGGTGTTCAATTACTGTTGTCATTTGTCTCCATATAGTGCTTGACCTCTGTTTTTATTTGTTCATTGATCCATTGATTATTTAGGAGCACGTTATTAAGCCTCCATGTGTTTGTGGGATTTTTCATTTTCTCTGAGTAATTTATTTCTAGTTTCATACCTTTGTTATCTGAGAAGCTGGTTGCTACAATTTCAATCTTTTTAAATTTACTTTGCTTCTTTTTGTGGCCTTGTATATGATCTATTCTTGAAAATGTTCCATGTGCACTTGAGAAGAATGTGTATCTGTTGCTTTTAGATGGAGTGTTCTGTAGATGTCCATTAGGTCCATCTGTTCTAATTCGTTGTTGAGTGCCTCTGTCTCTTTACTTGTTTTCTGTCTGGTTGAGCTGTCCCTTGGAGTGAGTGGTGTGTTGAAATCTCCTAAAAGGAATGCATTGCATTCTATTTCCCCCTTTAATTCTGTTAGTATTTGTTTCACATATGTAGGTGATCCTGTGTTGGGTGCATAGATATTTATAATAGTTATATCTTCTTGTTGGACTATCCTTTTATCATTAGGTAATGTTCTTCTTTGTCTCTTATTACTTTCTTTGTTTTGAAGTCTATTTTGTCTGATACAAGTACTGCAACTCCTGCTTTTTTTCCCTATTAGTTGCATGAAATTTCTTTTTCCATTCCTTTACTTTCAGTCTGTGTATGTCTTTGGGTTTGAAGTGTGTCTCTTGTACTCAGCATATAGATGGGTCTTGTTTTTTTATCCATTCACTGACTCTATGTCTTTTGATTGGTGCATTCAGACCATTTACATTTAGGGTGATTATCGATAGGTATGTACTTATTGCCATTGCAGGCTTTAGATTCGTGGTTACCAAATGTTCAAGGGTATTTCCCTTACTATCTAGCAGTCTGATTTAACTCACTTCATATGCTATTACAAACACAACCTAAAGATTCTTTTTTTTTCTTTTGTTTTCCTACTCCATTCTTTGTATGTTATGAATCATATTCTGTACTTTTTGTCTTCCCTTAGGTGACATCTATTTAGCCTTAGGAATACTTCCATCTATAGGAGTCCCTCCAAAATGCACTGTAGACGTGGTTTGTGGTAGGTAAAGTCGGTTAGCTTTTGCTTATCTGAAAATTGTTTAATCCTTCCTTCAAATTTAAATGATAACCTTGCCGCGTAAGTATTCTTGGTTGAAGGCCCTTGTGTTTCATTGCATTAAATATATCATGCCACTCCCTTCTGGCCTCTGAGTTTTCTGTTGAGAAATCTGATGATAGCCTGATTGGTTTCTGTTGTATGTGATCTTTTTTCTCTCTCTAGCTGCTTTTAAAAGTCTCTCTTTATCCTTGATCTTTGCCATTTTAATTATTATATGTCTTGATGTTGTCTTCCTTGGGTCCCTCATGTTGGGAGATCTGTGCACCTCCATGACTTGAGAGACAATCTCCTTCCCCAGATTGGGGAAGTTTTCAGGAATTACCTCCTCAATGACACTTTCTATCCCTTTTTCTCTCTCTTCTTCTGGTACCCCTATAATACGAATATTCTTCCATTTGGATTGGTCACACAGTTCTCTCAATATTCTTTCATTCTTAGAGATTCTTTTTTCTCTCTGTGCCTCAGCTTCTTTGTATTCCTCTTCTCTAATTTCTATTCCATGCACCGTCTCTTCTACTATATCTAATCTGCTTTTAAATCCGTCCATTGTATGTTTCATTTCAGATGTGGAATTTCTTAATGATTGAATCTCCATCTTAAATTTATTCTTGAGTTCTTGAATATTTTTCTGTACCTCCATAATCATGTTTATGAGTTTTATTTTGAACTCTTTTTCAGGAAGATGGGTGAGTTCAGTTTCATTTGGCCCTTTTTCTGGGTTTTGTGAGATTTTGGTTTGAACCATGTTCTTTTGTCATTTCATATTTCTGTGTGGTGCCCTCTAGTGCCCAGAAGCTCCAGTCTCTAGAGCTGCTCAGCCCCTTGAGTGAGGTTGGGGGTCGTAGGGGAGCAGAGCTGGTGTGTGCGGCGAGGAAAGATCTGTTTCCAGATTCCTTTCTGCCGTGCCTGTCTCCTGTGTTAGAGCCAGTGGGCCAAGCACACAGGTGTAGTAAGCCTCTGTGCTCTGCATCTCTAGCTGTTGTAGGTGCGGCCTCCCTCTTACTGGCCCAACGCCAGCGCTGTAACTTCTGTTTTGCAAGCTGGTGCCATTAGACCAGGAGGAAGGTTCAGCAGGCTGTGTATCACAGTGGGGGGCCTCAGGGCTGAGTAGCCAACCAAGGAGATGGAGCGCCTGAAGTTCCCCAAAGTTCCCAGTCTGCTGGGCAGAGCGCACCCAGACAACTTTGTCCCTTCTGCGCAGCAAAGTCCATGTAAAACCCACCCCTTCAGCAGCCCTCTCACTGCTAGGCGACCGCCTGCCTTTCCCTTGTCCCAGAGCGACCGGGTGTGGATCCTGTCCTCCACAAATGGCCAGAATCTGTCTCTCAAGCACTCTACCTGTCCCAGCTCTCCATCCTCTAGAGCACCCCACAATGTAGATTTCTGCTCATACAGCAGATCTCCAGGGCTAGGTGTTCAGCAGTCCCAGGCTTCCACCGCCTCCTTCGCTCCATTTCTCTTCCTCCTGCCGGTGAGCTGGGGTGAGGGAAGGTTCTGGGTCCCGCTGGCTCAAGGCTTTGGTACATTACCCTGTTTCGTGAGGTCTGTTCTGTTCGTGAGGTCTGTATGCAGTCTGGTGTAGCCCTCTTTCCTGTTGCTGTTTTACGGTTAGTTGTATTAACTGTATTTTCACACTATCTGTGGTTTTGGGAGGCATTCTCTTGCCTCATCTCTCATGCCGCCATCTTGAATCTCCAAATTGATGACATTTATAGAAAATCCACCTAATAACAAGAGAAGACACATTTTCTTCAAGTGAAAAAGAAACATTTACCAAGATTGGGCCAAAAAAAACCACCTCCACACCTCCATATATTTAAAAGAATTGAAAGTACACAAGGATGCTTTCCTATCATGACAGAATTAGACTAGAAATTGATACCAGATTTCTGAGAAATCCCCAAATATTTGGAAATTGAACAAGTCCCTTTTAAATAATCTATGAAGGATTAGAAGGTACTGGAGGACTTTAAGCAAGTCCACTAAGAAATGGAATGGGCAATCAATACTTTACCTGAGTGGTACAATAATACACCCAGGACCTGAGGCCAAAGCAGCAAGTCATCCCAGTTTCCCTTCTTTCCCTCACCAATTCCACCATCCAGCCAGTAAATAATCAAGTCTTAATGTTATTATTCCCAATTATTTCTCAAAGCCATCACATCCTTTCTATCGCTCCCTTCATCTTTCTCCCCAACTACCACATTCATCCTGATCTTTGTTCAGGCCATTATCATCCACATGCTCACCCAAGGGACCTAAACCACCTTAATCATGCTGTCTTCTGAGCATCAGGGTTAAATGAATTGATATTGGTAAAGCTGTTAGGGTGGTGCCTGACATGTAGTAAGCAGTGTATCGTCATCATCATTATTATTAATGAAGTCCTTGCTGGCTCATCATTGCCAGTGGCTCAGAGATTCAAGCCCCTCAACTTGGTACACAAAGCCCTCTGACATCTGGCCCAGCCCTCCTCTCGCCTTATTGCCCACAGCTGTCTTCCTTCATCTGTATGCTCTGGCTTCCTCTCTTCCCACTCCTTTTCCATAGCCCCCTTCCTCTTGGCGGCCTTCCCTGACCCCCTTAAGCAGGGTCTCTGAGCTCAGAAATCTCAGTGTGCCTGGAGCACATTTCTTACAGAGCACTTTCCAGGTTGTGTCTCTGTTTTCCCAGTAGTTAATTCTCTCTTTCTTTTCTGCTTGTAAATATATTTAACAAGAGAAGTATGAATATGAGACCTGTTTTACAGGGGATCAACTGTTTAAAATTAAAGCTATCACAGCCATTGATCTTTTGCACACTCCATACAAAGTAAATGTTTGGTGATAAGACATTAGGAATTTCAGTGAACCTATTTGTGTGGCTTTAAATTACCATAGGACAAAATCCAAACTCCTTAGTGTAATGTTCAAGGCCCTTCACAGCCTGACTCAAATCAGGCCATACACATGTCTATTACAATGTGTGTCAACCCAAATTATGTATCTCAATTAGAAGATTATGTTTTTGTCTCTCCAGCAAGGCTGGGAGCTCCTGGACCACAGGAAGCAGATCTTGCTCATTTCCTATCCTAGACCTCACCCACTTCCCCATTCCCTAACTCATCACCTGGCACATAGTAGGGGTGCTAATTGTTTTTAATAAAATTATTTCCATTGAATTTCTCTGTCACCTGGAATTTTTTGATTGTGGCAAAATACACATGAAATAAAATTTACCATTTTAACTGTTTTTAAGTGTACACTAAGTATATTCATGTTGTGCGAACTGTCAGCTGGATTAGAGTATCTCAACAATTGCTCATCATAAAATTCATTATGATGAAGGAAAGGGGAATAAAGGAAAGGGTATGAGAGACAAAATGCACAGGATAATAAATCAGATGGTTTTGTTCAGGCTTGCAATAGGGAGAATGCTCACTAATGAGGAACCTATCAAAGAAAAGGAAGAGGGCCTGGGGTTTTATAGAGGCAAGTAAATAAGAGAGTCATTAGAAGGAAGGAGGGAGAGGGTCTTATCTGGGTCATTAAGAAAGGATGGCAGTGGGTCTTAGAATATTCTAGAGCAGATAGTCCTTTGAGTTAGTCATTTCTCAGAACTCAAAATGAAATGAGGGGAACATAAAAGGATGGAGAGATTTATTGACAGTAGCTGCTTTCCAGAAGTACAGGGTTCAGATAAAGTTCAGTGCTGTCAAGGTGCCAAGGAGAGGTGAAGGGCCATGCCTCCTCAGACACTGCTGTACCCACACAGGGGCACCTCCTGAAAGCCGGGTCAGGTCACAACCTACCATCATTTCAGCTGCCTAATATTTCTCTTTTTCTTCATGGAATAATCTCCTGTGATCTAGGGCTGCATGCCTCCAGGGAGAGGCGACATTCATATGCTCAACTCAATGTGAGTTGTGCGTTCCAGCAGTCCTGCGTGATTCCTCCAATTTCTTGTCCTCTAAGCCAAACAGGTACTTCCACTTAGGAGCACCTTAAGGCCTTATGTGTCCCCCGCCCTATGATAGAAGCTCCAAGGGAGACTCTTGGCCCCATCCTCTCCTCTCCCTCCTGTCCTTCACTTCTAAACCTTGCTATTCTGTTTAAATCCACCCCCACTCAAACCTAGGACTCAAAGCAGGCCTACCATCAAAACCAGGTAGACCATTCCTTTCAGGGGTCCAGGTTGAGCCTTGAAGTGAGCCCATCCATTTTCAGCCCTAAAGTCACAACTGGCCCTACCCTGCGGCACCTCTGGTGCTCTGAGCAGATCCTGGAGCATAGAAGAGGACAGTAGCTCTACCGCCAACTAACCAGCTACTTTCCAATGGTGTCTTAATGAATCTTGGCCTCACAACAAGCTACAGTTCAATAGCCTAGAGCACTTCTGGCAATACACAGATGCCTGGGTCCCACTCCCAGACACCTGATTCATAGGTCCGGGGTAGGGCCCAGGGATTTGGTTTTAAAAATCTCCTCCCAGAGAATTTGTCATGGAACCAACTTCCAGAACCACAGCCCTTTCACATGCCATATCTCATTTCAACTTCCTAATGGCTTGGTGTGGTGGACATGGAAGGCAATACTCCCATTTAAGATAAGGACGTTGTACTCAGTTGAGAGAGTAAATTTCAAACAGGGCACAGCACTTGAATTTATAGATAAGATTTAGAGATTTGCTTTAAAATACTCTGGGGAAAACTGTGTTGGGGGAGGGTAGGATAGAAGCCAAAAAGGAGCAGCAGGAGGCTCATAAATGTTGGAGCTGGGTTATGGGCACATGGGGATTCTCTCTAGCTTTCTGTATGATTGAGAGTTGCCTTAATAAGAAGCTTTTTAAAATCTCCCTTGGAGATGATTAGGAAATGTGCTGCACATGCATTTATAGTATTTTCTAAATATCCCCCAGGGAATGAAAACTAATTAACTATAATCTGTAAAGTTCATTGTGACCTATCCAATACAATGTTATAACTAAAAAGAGAGGAGTCTGCAATCTAGAAAAAGAACATCCAAGAGACACAGCGTATCAGTTCTGTCCAGGGAGAGAGTATTTCTAAGTATCCTGTGCTGGTAGTTATGCAAAGCAAGCCTACTCCACTAACATATTCATAAAGACCTCCCATTTAACATTCTAATCCTCTTAGCAGTTTAATTTCTCAGTGTATTAAGAAATCAGAACTAGTATGTTATATTACTAATATTAGTATATTAGCATATAATTAAGAAATTCGAATTTGGGTTTATTACTTTACTTGTTTAGTCAGTGTGACTTTTCTTCTCCAGTGTGTTTACCCACCAGTGAGTTGATAAAAATCAATATCCTGAGGACCAAATCTCATATCTGTGGTGGCTTATTGAAGCAGCAGTACTCCCACGAATTAGGAATTGCCTCTAGGCATCCAGATGCCTGCTTGTCACAGAGTTGGAACATAGGATTTACCAAGAACTGCAGAATGGGTTGGGGGAAGGGAGGAGAACTCTGGCATATTTGAGTTGGAATGAAAACATCTGCCCTTTTGAGACCCAGCACTACTGTATGACCTGGGGCAAATTACATATCTCTCTGAGCCTCAAATTCTCTATCTGTAAATGAGGTATGATAAAATCTACCACACTCGATTGTGGACATTAAGTGAAAAAATGCATAAAGATGCACATGCATGCTGAAGACCCTAAAGGATCCTATTAGTATATAAATTATTATTGATTATTATGGCTTGCCTACTTGAGTTCTGAAATGGGTTCTGGGAAAGCGGGTTTGGTTCTTTCAGAAGAAAGTATGTGTCACAAGTTGGTTTATAAATGAAGTAGAAACCACTGGCTGATTGGAGGATCTTGCTTAGGGGTCTGGGGTCAGAGTAGACGTGTGTAAACAGGTAAATCCTGTCATTGGGGTTTGAAATTAGAAATATGATAAGCTGCAGCTTCAAAGGTCAAAAAAGGGCTCTGGTGGGCATGATTTTCCTCATTCACCTTCTGCCTGTGTAAGATGAAGAGAAAGAGAAGCCGTGAGCTCTCCAGGGGTGGATGAGTGGGAAAGTGCATGGGTACAGCTGAGCTATAGCTATGACAGAAGCCCAGAGAGCAAGTGGATGAGGTTGGAAATTCCCATTCTATGCAGCAGGCAGAGCCCATCACTACGTGGAAGGGCAGTCTCCTCAGGACGATTGGAAGCCTCAGGGCCTAGGGAAGCCATCCTGGGCTTTGGGAGTTGACCTGGCCCAAAGTCCTGAGCCAGCCTGGTGATGGCTACTTCTAAAAGTCAGATTGAGGACTGTTGGCCCTGGTGGGGGTATAAGTGAACCAAGTCAAGGTAAGACTTTAAAACACTGATGGATAAAAACTGAGATTAATGATTAAGAAGGCCAATTGCAAAAATGTGGTTCTATTTCTTTAAATGAAATTCCACTTGGTATTTCTTTTAAACAACTAGACTCGTGCATGACTGTTTTATAATAAATATTTCCATTTTCTATCACAATCACTTTCATAATGTGCCTTGGTTTCAACATTTCTCAGTGAATGAAAACAGCGACTTGAAATGAAGCAGAAGTGGGGAGAGGTAGGCAGATTTTAGGTATTTTCAAGGTATAGCCAACAAGATTTGCTGATGGATATCAGCAGAGGTAGAAGAACAATAAAGGATGACTCCCAAGATTTTTGGCCACAGCAGCTGGGATAGAAAAAAGGGAAGTTATGGGAAACAATAATTCTTTCCTTTGGAGGAAAGATTAACATTATAATTTGGTGATACTAGATTTATGTGTCTATTGGACACCTGAGCAGACAATAGTACCAACATTCTAGTAGACCAAATTCCCAATCTTTAAGAGAAGCTGTTGGGGGTCAGGGTGAGAAGCTTGTCAGTTTGTTAGTGTTCAGTAGAGAAGATTTTCCTTCACCTCCTATCATGACAGCCAGCCTCCAAATGGCCCCCAGCAATTCCTGCCACCTGCTGTCTATGCTCATGCATAGTGTCCTCCCAATGGTGTGCTGGTTTCGGTCCATATGATCAACAGAATATGGAAGATGTGGTCAGATGTCATATCTAAGACTAGGCCATAAAAGACATTGTGGTTTCCATCTTGGTCTTTCCCTCTCTTGGATCACTTATTCTGGGCAGAGCCAGCTACCATATGAGTGACCCATGGACAGGCCCACACGACAAAGAACTAAGGTCTCCTGCCAACTGCCATGTGAATGAGCCTGGAAGTGGATCTCCCAGCCCGAGGCAAGCCTTCAGATGGCTGCAGCCCCAGCCAACATCTTGACTTCAATTCATGAGAATCTCTGGCCCAGAACCACCCAGCTAAACTGCTTCTTAATTCCTGCCCCACAGAAGCTATGACATAATAAGTGTTTATTATATTAAGCTATTAAGTTCTGAGAGTAATTTGTTATGCAGTAATAGGTAACTAACATACCTCTCAAAGTGAAGTGAAGGAGAGATCCTTTAAGAAAATTTGGGGCTCCTGTAAGAAGGGAGACTGGCATCTTATACCAGGATCAGACGGCTGCTCAGACTCAGAGAGCAAAGGGAAGAGAGAACTGGAGAGAGCCCTGGGGCTGAGGAAGGGTCATCTATACTGCAACCATCGGGTGGACTCATCCAGGAGGGGCTGCCTGAGAGGTAGAAGGTGCCCCAACACCTGGGGGTAGGGAATCCCAGCAGAGGCTGAGCTGAACCTCCTAAGGCAAGGAACCAGTAACTGGATACAAGTCACACTCTGTCAGGCAGCAGCAGCCACAAAGAGGCGGCTTCACACTGAGACAGGGACCATGGGTGTAGTCAGAGCAGGGCGAGGGCCTCTGGAAAAAGCAAGGCAAGATATTTGCAGTCAGAGCAATGTAATTATATGCAAGGAAACCCCCTACTAAAACTCTGTATTAAACATTCAGCTCTAGAGTAAGATCTTCAGTGAGATCAGTTAATATACCCCAGATAAAGAAAACTAGCACCTGTTCATTTTATTTTATTTTATTTTATTTTTATTTTTTATAATTTATTTTGGTATCTCACCTGTTTATTTTATGCTAATCATTTATAATCATGTGTAAGATTCACTTTAACATGCTAAAAGGCCCAGGCCTATGCACTATCTTTCCTCCTTCAGATCTGACGAAGTGATTTGCAAACTGGGCAAACTAATTCAGTGTGCAAGCCCAGCCATAACACAGTAACAGGCAAGAAGGATTCCACCTTAAAGATAAGATTGCACTTAACTTACTCTTGAGCAAACAATGCCTCAGCCCACCTTGGGGGCTGAGCAGGTGGCCTAGTTTCATCTGCCCCCAGACCAAGATACTGGTATCTCAGGGAGAAATCAACAGAGCAGAAAGTTACTTGTATCAAGTTACTTGTAAATATCCTGGGACCACTTAATAAGTCCACACCCCAAAGCTTTTTTTCATGTTCTCAAAAAAATCCTCATCTGCCTATAAAACCCCTAGACAATGCACCACCCTGGACTCTCTTGTCCCCTCCTGCCGTGAGCTGGCAGCTCTGTCCTTCCACTTTATCTCTAAATAAAAGCCTGTAGCTTGCTCTCCTACCTTGAGTGTTTGTGAAGCTCATTCTTCGGCTTCGTGAACAAGAACCCCGGCATCAACACTGAGGGAGATGAAGAGAAATTACCCATCTCCCCCCCTTACTCCTGCCAAACCCCAACACTGGGGAAGATGGACCCTGAAAAGGAAGGCAAAAGTATCCCAGAACCAACACATGACCCCCGCATTCGACGCCACGCACACACACACACATACACACAAAAAAACTCCTCCCAAACTGGCTGCAGTGATTGGAGGATTGAAAGGCCGACCAAGGCCTTTCCCCCCTACAAGTGCCTGGAGCAGAAACTGAACCCCAAGCCTGGATGATCGGGAGGGGCTCAGTTAATATAAATCAGAAATGGTAGTCTTTAATGGACCTAATTGGACTTTTTAATACTGAAAGTCACATTGGAGCTGTGGGGTCTATCCAAGACTTTGAGGACAAGAAAAAGGAAATTTGACAGAAACTGGTTAAAAGCCTCGTACGATTCTGTTCCTGTAACCCTACTCGCCTCAGAGCGGCAGCACAGTGCAGGGGTCTTTAGAAGGTTTGGTAGTAGAAGAGGTCTGAACAGTATCAAAATCCATTTTTGGGTGATCCCAAGCGGTTTCTCAAGCTTTCCAAGTCTCCCTTTGCTCATCTGTAAAGGAAACTAATAATAGTAATAATCTCTAGGCTAGGTAAAGCTAAACAGAAGTACTGCGTTCAGCAGGGAGAAAGGACGTAGCAGCAGACAGCTGGAGGCTTCTATAGTCTCCATTTAGGGATCCTCCCCACTTATAAAAGCCTCGGCCAGACTCCTGATTGGCCCACCTTGGTGTCCTGCCCAGCCTCGGTCAATTGCTGTGGCCCAAGGTATTTTATCAAGGCCTGGCCAATTGCCCATCCCCACTAGGACCCACGGAAATGGAGGTGGGACAGGTCCCCAGAGGATTTGAGACTTAGTGAAAAAAATCAATTTAGTTGAGTCAAGATCATATTTTTAAAAAAAGGCAGGTTATATCAGGGGGTAAATAAAGTCTCACAAAATAGTTTTCTCAGTTGTAGTTGTGTATATTAAGCTACTGGACAGGTCAGAAAAAAAGATGCCCACTACATCTGATCTTGCTGATCTTGATTTTACCCTCCTCCCTTGGTTGCCCAGAAAGAATTAAACATTAAGGAATTTACATGAGTCTAGAACCTGATTGTCAGATGCAGTCCCCTCCTGTTAAAGTTAAAGGGCCTGAGGTCCAGCAAGATGAGCTGGTTGCTAAAGCCTCTACAGCTCTTTGGTGCCTTGGCAGTTGTTTGGGACAAACCTACAGATATCTGGACATTCGGGAATGAAGCTCTCAAAGAGGCTGTCTCCCTTTCTGGGTAGGGCTGGGAGATAAGATTTGGGAATGGGGAACTTGCCTCACTGATCTGCCTGGAGTGATTTATTGCCACAAGTGGATCTTACCAGACCTTGCGGGTGTGGGTGTCACTTACACAGAGAGAATTCTAACTCCCCCCAGTCCTCACAGGCTTCCGCCAAAGGGAATGTCAGCGGACGCCCATGGACAGTATATAAGACCAATATTTTTCAATTTGAGGATGAGTGAAAAAATCGATTTGGTTGAGTCAAGATCAGATTTAAAAAAGAAAATAAAAGAGCAGAAGGTATATCAGGGGGTAAAGTCTCAAAAAATAGTTTTCTCAGTTGTAATTGTGTATATTAAGCTACTGACTACTTCCTCTTCATTTCCTATCCCTGGCCTCCTAACAGTATTATTCCTAACCCTTTTTAAATGGAAATCTAGTTCATTCTACAAATGCATGTGAAAGGCCTAGTGCTCTGGATACAGAGAAGACTATGACAGTTTTTGCCCTTGAGGTACTCCCAGTACAGAAGGAAATAGCTTCCAGGCCCCCAGAGTAGGGAAGAGAGGAAAACGAAGAGGGCAGAAGGAGGTGGACTACTTTACAGAGAAACAATACGTGGGCAGAATGGGGAGGTAGGGGAACTTCCATTTTGTACTTTATATACTCTGTTATTTGAATTCGTTCCAATGAACATGTGTAACTGGCAACTTTAAAAGCCCCCAAAAATATAAAAATACCCAAATGAATAAATGAATGAAATGTAAAGTGAAAGTCCTAGCCAGGGGAAGGAAAAGAAACCAACTGGAGCCCAGGGCATTTCTTCTAGGCCCCTTTTCCATTTGTCACCTAAGAAAAAAGGTCAGAAACTAGGGATAATGACTCCAAGAACTTTGTTCTTAAGCTTTAGTAAATACTCAGTCTTTATTATCTTGCCCTTCCTTGTTTTTCTCTGTGATTAACTGTTAATCTGTTAAAATTACAAAGAGCCTGTGTTTGGGGAGGTAGAAGAAAAGCCTGCTGGGATAGCCAGTCCTGGGGATGGGGCTGCTCCAGTGCGCTGAGAAGGAGGGAAGCAGAGAAGCACAGAAGATAGCCCGAGTCCTGAGTCCACTGGGCCCCTCAGCCCTGGGGCTGCCTGGGACTCAGCACAGGGGCCCTAGTGTGAGCAGGGGCTTGCAGTCACCAGTGTCTCAGGGCCCGAGGGAGGGGCCTCCCTCTCTCCCAGCCTGCCAGCCTTTGCAGCCTGGGCCTCTCTGGGCTGTGAAGTTCCCTCCTGCCTCACCTCCACACCTTTGTCTCAGCCTCCTTTCTTCTCTCATCACAGAGGACCAAGGAGGCCAGATGTGGTCTTGTTTAGTCCTCAGTGGTCTCCCTTCAGATTCCCTTCTTCCCTCCTCATCCTCTGCCTATTTTCTCCCTCTGTAGGAAAGGAAAGAACAAGAAAACTGGCTGAAGTTGGATGGAGAGACACAATGGAGCTGAGGAAATTGGAGGGTGCCCTCTAAAAATTGTGGCTGCATCATTTTCACCATCATTATGGTTACCAATCATGTTTACTGAACTCTTACCCAAGCCAGGCATCATCTCATTCAGCATTAAGGAATACCCCAGAGTCCCAGGTCACACAGACAATCTGTGGCCAGACCAGCCCTCCAGTGTGTCTCCAGAGCTGTACCTGAACCCCCATGGTGCAGCATCCTGCCTCCTGTGGTCCTGTCCCAAAGGAGAACAGCATGTCCTATGGCGTGGGAACCTCGAAGCCTACCCAGTTCATCCAGACGCTTCTGCTCCTATGCAGCTTCAGCATTCGATTCAGAGGCACATCCTTCTGTTGGCCCAGATCCATCGAACTGCTGTTTTCGTCCCCTTCTCTGGCTTACTATAAGTCTCTCTCAGGTAGAAACCATGACACCAGATCCTCATGTCCCCACTTGTTGGGATGACCTGAGTTGGATTTGAGCCAAGATGTCCATCCCAGCTGAGCCCAGGCTTGCTCTGACCCTCTGTGGACGGATGATTGCCCCATCCCTCCTGAGACAATTAAACAGCATGGATGTATTCTGCAAATGCTCAGGGTCACTGGAGACTTACAGCCAGCCGGTGAACAAGCCACCCCATGTATCCATAATGGCCCATGCCTCACCCTGAAACAGTGTCCCATTCCTTCCAGGCAGGCTCTCATACCCCAGGGCCCGGGGCATCTGCCCAGTGCAGGGCCATGGCAGGCTCTGTGTTGCACCAGCAGACTGGCCACTCTTCTGCAAGCAGCCCCACTCATTTGGCAGCCCCAGAGGTTGAAGAGGGCTAAGAATCCAGCCTGGGAGGAGCCCATGCCAGGGAGTAGAGCAGGAGACCCCAGTTACTAATTCAGGACCTCTTCACACTAGATCCTCAGTGTCAGCACAATGCCAGTTACCAAAGGAGCAATTAACCTATAAGAGTATCTCCTGCACGGGATTGGAAAGGAGTGGGCTCAACTATGGGAAGTGTAGACCTGCTGTCACAGGGCGTGGAAGGAACCTGTCAGGTCAAAATGTCTGGAATGGAGTGCTCTGAGGTACTCAGGCATCAGGTATCAGGTATCATTCCCCAAACTCCTGACTTGCAAATGGAGGCTATTCAGGTGAGAGTAAGGGCTTCCACTCCGAGGCAGAGAAACAGATCTGTCCTCCAAAGGAGGAGGCTTCTCAAACACATTACTTCTGCCATCATCAAAGACTGCTTCACAGGAACCACGCATTTATCCAGTCATCCTAACCCTTCATATTAGTAGCCCTCCATCTGTATGTCAATGCTCTGCGGGAGAAGGTTTTTACTAACCAGGGGCGAAAGCTCACCTGGACTCCAGTCTGGGCCTCAATATCTCCTCCAATGCTTCCCAGTTATGCTGCGTTTAACTTGTATCTAGGGAGCCTTGCCTCTTGCTGTAGATGGCAGGCGCTGGGAGGGCAAAGAGGAATTTCATTTCTTTTGTTGAATCTGCTCTATTTACTTAATCACAGAGGTGAATGTAATCATGGATGTGTGTGATGAAATGAACTTTAGCAGAGACTGATTTTTTTCCCTGCCAGATACTCACCACCCCTCCCACTTGTAACCAAGTATCTCAAGAGTGGATTTTTTTTCCCTTTCCTTTGTTGAATTGTCATTGGAGTCATTGCATATGCAGAGAGCTTCTGAGGGCCAACAGTCTAAAAATGGCAAAATAAAAAGAGCTGATGGTGGATGACAGAATGGGAAAATCTTTAAGTACCACGGGGGTGGGCATTAGTCCTAACACTAGCTGGGAAGACCAGAGCTTCTCTGAGAGCTGGGCTTGCTCTAAGGTGATGTAGGTGGTCAATCCAGGCCAGTGGAGATGGGAAGGAACAGCCAGTTTCTACTTTCTGCTTTTGTTCTGTCTTGGCCTGTGATCATCCCAAAGCTGTTGCCTGCCTGCAAGGGATGGCTTCAGGCTGGCGATTAAGCAGAGCCCTCTTCCCCTCTCACAGTGCTTAATTAAATCAGCCCTCTGCCAGCATACCTCCTCCCATAACACTATATGATTGTTCCTCTCTGTTAAGACTCTTTCTGTCTGGTGTTGATTGTTGCTTTTATTGGCAAAAGTATACCAATAAAAATAAACACAAGTATTTGTGCAGGAAGAGAGTGAAATGGATTCTGTGTCTCCAGGGCTGGGAAAAAAACTTGTCCCAAGACTCAGTGGTCAACCTGATACCTGATCCTCCTGTAGGTGCACCTCTGCAATTACTATAAAATGTTTGTCTGTCTGTCTCCCTCCCCCAACAGGGCGGGCAGCTGCAGTCTTCCCCACACACCCTGAGTCCTAGGCGCTCAATTCATAGTTGCCGACTGACACGGAAGCAGGGCCGTGCCGGAAGCAGTCATGTCGGGGCCAGGCCTGGCACCGCACCTCTCAGCTCATTTCCACATGCAGCTGGCCTAGCTGGTCAGTCACCACCACAATTTGGGGTTAGGGGTTTGGTCCGGAAAGGCAACAACAGCTGCGTAACCGAAGAACACTGGCAGCCAAAGAACATGCTCAACGCATAGGCCACTTGTTCCCACAAACTCAGTGAAATGGTGCTATATTACCGTTCAAACCCCCATCTTAATGGATGTAGAAAGCAGGACTGAGAGACACCCAACAGGCCTTAACAAAGGCACACAAGCCTGCTCTTAAATGACAGTCTGGGAAGACCCTGACTTGGGAAGACCCTGATTTGTGCCTAGACTCAATTGCTTTGTATCTAATAGGAAAATAACAAAACTTCCTGGGGCTGTTCAGAGGATTAAATAAATTTTATGTATGTGTTTACTTGTTTATTGCCTGTTGTCTGCCCTAGAGTGTAAACTCCAGTGGGCAGGGACTTTTGCTATATTGACAGGGCTTGGAACAAGAGCCTGGCACACAGTAGGTGCTCAATATTTTCGTCCTTAATGTAAATGACGCGAGATAAGCCTCGGCTCAATATTTTCGTCCTTAATGTAAATGACGCGAGATAAGCCTCGGCCGGACCCTGGCCCTTCGATTTGCAGGTACATTTTGTATCCTCGGTTCCGAGTCCCCTCCACACCAGGGAGCCGCTGGAGATAGGGCTGGGGGGAACTACTTCTGGCCGGGGGACAAGATCAGCAAAAACCCCATTAGTGTGGAGGCCAGAAAAGTCTCCACGCGCAGGCTGCAAAGCCCGTGGACTTTAAGGCCTTCCTCAGGCCTAGGTCCTTAGGTACCCTATTTCTTCTTTTATATCAAATAAAACATTTTTCTCTCCCGAGTACAACATGGTGCTGCTTCCGAGGTAACTGTAGAGAAGGGCCAGTTCCCCAGCCCCGCTCCCCGCCCCGGAGGCGCAGACTTCAGGGCAAGGAAGACCAGAACACGACGCCCGGCTAGGTTGCGGAAGATGAATGGTCTGGTCAGGCGACGCAGACGCCCTGCCGGCGTAAAAGCGGGTGGACACGGGCGGGACAGGAGGAGGGCGGGGCGGGCGCTTGCCCGCGGCTCCCGCGCTCGGGTGCCGCGCCACCTTAAGCGCCGGACTTCCTTAAGGGCGGGCACTGGAACAGCGCGTCCGGGGCGGGGCATCCCATGCTAATGAGAGGCGTGTGTCGGCGGGGCGGGGCGGGGAGCTGACCTGACGTCACGCCAGCGGCCTGGGCAGTTGGCTTGGCGGCGGCGGAGCGGCAGGAGTGGTGGCGGTAGCGGGCCGCGCGGCGGGGTGCGGGGATCGGCGGCGGCCGTGCCGGAGCAACATGGCGCCGGCAGGCGGGGGCGGGCACCCGGGTGGCGGGCCGGCCCGAGGGCGCCTCCTCCTGGCGGCGCTGGTGCTGCCGGTGCTGCTCTGGGCGCGGGGGGCCCGCGGCCAGGGCGACCCCCAGCGGGGCGCGATCCTGGGCATGAGGCTGGGGAGCTGCAACAAGTCGTGCGGCACGAACTCGGATGGCATCATCTTCGTGTCCGAGGGCAGCACGGTGAACCTGAGGCTGTATGGCCAGAGGCTGGGTTCTATCTCCAGCAACCTGATCTCCTTCACCGAGTTGGACAACTCCGAGGCCATCCACAACTCCACCAGTTGCCCCGAGCTCACCAAGGACCTGGTGGTCCATCAGCTGGTCAACGTGAGCCGCGGGAACACGTCTGGGATGCTGGTGGTACTCACCAAGTTCCTCCGGAGGAGCGAGAACAAGAAGCTGTATGCACTGTGCACCCGGGCCGGAGTGGACAGGCCCTGGCAGAGGTGGACGGACAAGGACTCGCTGCTCTGCATGAAGGAGGAGGCCTCTAGGTGGTTCCTGCCACTCTGGCTGCACATCCTTCTCATCTTGGTGCTGCTGGTGCTGTCGGGCATATTTTCTGGCCTCAACCTGGGGCTTATGGCCCTAGACCCCATGGAGCTGCGCATCGTGCAGAACTGTGGCACCCAAAAAGAGAGGCGCTATGCCCGCAAGATCGAGCCCATCCGGGTCAAGGGCAACTATTTGCTCTGCTCGCTGCTCCTGGGAAACGTGTCGGTTAACACCTCCCTCACCATCCTTCTAGACAACCTCATTGGGTCCGGTATTGTGGCCGTGGTCTCCTCCACCATTGGCATTGTCATCTTTGGGGAGATCGTACCACAGGCCCTGTGTTCCCGACATGGGCTGGCTGTAGGTGCCAACACTATCGTTCTCACCAAATTTTTTATGCTACTCACCTTTCCCCTCAGTTTCCCCATTAGCAAGCTCCTGGACTTTTTTCTGGGCCAGGAGATTCGCACTGTTTACAATCGGGAGAAGCTGATGGAGATGTTGAAGGTGACAGAGCCCTATAATGACCTCGTGAAAGAGGAGCTAAATATGATCCAGGGTGCCCTGGAACTACGGACCAAAACCGTGGAGGATATCATGACCCAGCTCCAAGACTGCTTTATGATCCGCAGCGATGCCATCCTGGACTTCAACACAATGTCTGAGATTATGGAAAGCGGTTATACTCGCATCCCGGTGTTTGAAGATGAGCACTCCAATATTGTAGATATTCTCTATGTCAAAGACTTGACCTTCGTGGACCCCGATGACTGCACCCCCCTCAAGACCATCACCCGCTTCTACAACCACCCAGTGCACTTTGTCTTCCATGACACCAAATTGGATGCCATGCTGGAGGAGTTCAAGAAGGGTAAGCTTGGCATAGCTCCTCAGTTAACCTCTGTTGTACCTCTCCTACCTTTGCCTGTTTTGTGTCCGCTGATCTTAGTGGTCCGTTGGAGTGACTGTGCGCCTTTGCCCATCACTTCCTGTGCCTCGAGGGTGAACGTTCCTCGGGGCAGCAAAAAGTTAAGCGTCTGCTGTCTGTTGGGTTCTGTGCTTTGTGCTTCCATTGAATCAAAGCTGAGTAAGACACGTTTGCCTCTTGGAGGGACAGAGCAAGGCCTTAGGGAGTAATGAAGCAGGACCAGGTATGGTCGATTCCTTAAAAGAGGACAGCATCAGGGCCTGGAGGTTAGAGATGGGTGGCACACCTAATTGGGGTGGAGGGAGAAGGGCTGTGGAACTGGGAAAACTCACGGGGGAGGGAGCAGTGGAGGAGAGCCTTAAACATACTTGAGGCCGAGGGAGCCCCTCAAGCCGAGAACTGCAGAGAACTGGACTGAGGAAGCAAAGGATGTACTTACGGCCTGGCAGGTGGTCCTGTCCAGCTGGGTATAGGCTGTGCTGACCTTTGGTCAGCCGGGGAGTGGCTGAATCATCTGGGGGCTCCTGAAGAGCCTGAGGGTCAGGGTGTTAAGTGTGCTCAGAGCTTAGAGCTGCTGAAGGTTTTGAGCAGGGGAGTGATGTTCCCGGTACTTCTCACCAGACCCCAAATTGGGAGGTCTCTAGTTGGCTCCTCAGTCAGAAGAGTGCTGAGTAATGCTTTTGACCCTTAAGCAGAAACGAGCAGATTAAGTTTGGGTTATTGTTCCATCTTTCCCAGGCGCCAGACATAAGCTTCCCTCCTGTGGTCTGCTGGGAATCTTCAGCTGGCCTCGCATTGCCCTGTTTTGTTCTCACGTGGGTTTGTGGCCGGTGCTCAGGTAGTTGCAGAGGCTCTTGGAGGGTGTACTCACCAGCCTCAAAGCTCACAGGGCACACACCCCTTGCCTTCCAACAAAACTTTCCTCCCACCTCTGCCACTCTGAAGCCTCAGAGTGGCAGTAAACAAGCCAATTATGAAGTTATCCCCTCCTAGGCCAAAGGGAGTGAGGAGGCAGGAAGGGAAGCACTTTGTGAAGGAATGGGAGAGGGGAGGGAACTCCTAAACCTGGGGTTTGCTTCATTTCTCTAAAGCAGAGCTCCCGCTGGCTATGGCCTGGCTGGCTGAGCTAGGAGCACCCAGGGCTAGGAGCAACTTCTGCACCCTACCTGTGAGCAAGCCCCAGGCCTTTGTCAGTCAGTCTCAGGAAAGAGAGTGGAGAAGAGACCGGACTGGCTGGATCAGAGGGTGATGGAGTCAGATAGGAAGGAGCTGGCCTTGCCAGGTGTGGGTCAGGACCAGGGTGGGAGGTTGGTACCCTCCCATTCTCAGCTTGACAGTCTGAATCTTTACAACCAGGCTGAAGAAGACTTGAGTAATACAGTTCCAAGCGGGAGACAGCCAGGTAAGGCAGCCTCAACTGCAGAGGGACTGGGGGAATGTAGATATCTGGTAGCTACCACAGCCTGGCGGGAGCTCTGGGGTTGCAGGCCCAGGTTTCCTCCAGGTATCCGAGCCTGGGATTGAAAAGCAGTGAGGATTTGGGCCCCATCCTGATGCTACAGCTCCTTGGCCCTGAGGACTTCTCCCATGTTGCTTGGTCTGGAACCTGGGTGGCTTCCTCCTCACCATGCCTGTGATCTTTGGGACTGTTGCTGGTGACATGCCCAACAAACATGGTGGCATCATTCAGCCCAGATCTAGATCCGTCTGGTGTGGATTGGCTTGGCCAAGCTTCCAGCCCCTGATCAGCAGGACTGAACCCTTCCTAGGGTGGGAGCTTCCTGGGTCTTGGCAGGGCCATCTTTGGATTCATTTTGTAAAAAAAAAAGTACTGCTTCATGAAGCTGGTAAAACAGCTAGCATCTCTCAGGCTGAAGCGGAACTCTCTGGATGCACATTTTAGTCCACTGGGCTCTCCTTAGTAGAGGCTGGTGGCCTGAGCCCCAGCTCTGGAGGAGGTGCTGGTGATTCCATGGGAACACAAGAACAGTGCATCCCCTGCCGCGCAAAGCTGGGAGGTGGGAATATGATGGGCACCCCTAATGAACACGCCCTGGAGTTTACGTCCTTGCTTCCTGGTTCCCAAACTCAACTCAGTGCCACCCTGGGCTCCCTCCACTGTTGCCTTTCCCAGATCTTTCCATTGGGCATTTTTAGTCTGAGGCTGTTTAGGACACAGCAAACACGGAGTGTACATCTGCAATTTAAAAGATTTTCTTTACAAATCTATGTTTGGAAAGCTTTTTTAGCAAAGAAAATCCGGGAATCAAGGTTGGCACAGCCCACATTGTCAGCAGCGTGAATATCTGAGCTTGGGTGCCTCCACGTGTAGGCAGCATGTCCCTAAGGGTCCTTACTGCGCTGCAGTGGGCTAGTCAGTGCCTCCAAGTTGGTGAGGGCCCTGACTTCTACCAGAGTCTCCCTGCTCTGGTATAATCCTCTTCTAAGGTCATTTTATCTCCTCCTTGCCCTTGGCATTGTAAGGTACTTGCGAATAGGCATCATGCCTTACTAGCATAGTCACCAATGGTATCTGACAAAGAGTTGGATCTTCAGTAAGTGCTTGGTAAGTGAATGAATGACCTACTGGCCTTCCTGCTGTTCCTTAAATTCACCAGGATGCTCTCCTGCTGGGGCCTTTGCTCTGGCTATTGCCTCAGCCTGGAATGTTCTTTCCCAGATAGGACATGGCTCACTCCTCCCTCATGTCTGCTTCAGTTTAACCGTAGTGTGGCCTCCCTGTCACTCCCCGATCCCACCCTGACCTTCCTGGTCTCCTCTACCCTGTGTTCAATTTTCTTTTTCTCATAGCATGTACCACTTGTCTAATAGCTATGCAATTTACAAAGTTCCTATGCTTACACTGAAATTTAAGTTCCAAAGGGCAGGGCACTTTATTATGTTCACTGATGTATGCTTACAGGGGTTCTTGGCACATAGTAAGACCTCAATAAAGAGTTACTGAATGGATGAGTGATTGTCAGATTTGAAAGACAGTTATCCCCATTCCAGAAAAGTGTTAACATCTTGAGAAGCTAGTAAGGGATAGAGAAAAATGGGTGTAGTGCTGTTATCCAGGGACTTGACCAAAAAAGCCAGGAGGAGCTCCTGCAGTGGCAAACCTGTTAATGGTTTGGGTTAGGGACTGAGAAGTGGAGTTGCAGGTTTTGAGTGTGGTGCATGGTTCCCCTTGCCTGTGCTTCAGTTTGTGAATAAGCAGTCTTTGGTCATCAGGGGTTTACATAGCTTCACTCATTAGCGTGAGTCGCGAATATTCTTCTGCACATTGGAGACAGGCGTTGGGGGCTGAGTTTCCGCTAGAGACCAAAGCAGGAGGTTAACAGTTTCCCAGCTGCTTCTCCCTCCCAGCTCAAGGCACTAATTACTGAACCTCATACTCTGTACAAGACATGATGGTAGGTGGATGTCAGGACCAGGCTAACAGGTTTGGAAGACCGTAAGGCCACGGTAAGGCCACTGAGAGGCTCTTGCAGTCTGAACCTTGGTCCTTTGACCCACACCTCACCTAGAACTGTTTGCAGTGGGTGTTGTGGTTGAGTTTGTCTACAGTTTGAAATCTCAGAACAGAGGCTCCTTGGGCTGTTGCTGCCTAGTTGCATTTTTTCTTTTTTGCATAAACTGAGGCTCTGAAAATGAAGTAATGAATGAGTTCTCCAAGTGGAGGTCAGAAGCTGAAATCCCGCACTGAACCCACCTCCCTCTGTGACATTCCTGTCCCTCCCAGGTAGTTAGCTCATCTTTAGTCAGCTTATCTTTCCCCACCCACTTTATAACCATCCAGTGCCCTGTCAAGAGCTGGGTTAAACTGTACTCAGCTTGGTCATGACCCATGAGGTGTCCTTGGACCTATTCTACTCCTCATACAGAGTTGGGGGAGAGAAAAGAAGCTAGAAATACTGTCATGAAAAACTCCCCCATGTTTCCATCTATGCCACATCACATTTAACCCACCTAGTTAATTTTATTCTTGAAACAACTTTATAAATTCAAGAAAAAACACTGCATAATTTTTGCATTCACTTCTGGTTCCGATAGTCTCACACACCTTAAGTATCTTATTTCCCCTTGTTTGCTTATTCACTAATCTGTTAAGCAGACACTTAATTTTTGGAAGCCTCTGTGTCAGACAGTGTGCTAGCTGTTGGGAGCCAGAGAGGAATAAAACGGCTCGATTCAGAGCTTATTCTACCAGGCAGACAGATGGAAACAAAGCCTAGCTGTGCACAGCTCAGGTCGGTGCATGTGGCCGAGGAAGATGCTTCCTAAGGAGAGTAAGAGGACCTAGTGATCATTATGGAGATGTTAGAGTTGGGCCAGGAGGTAGTCGTGGACATCTGAGGTTCTAGCTTGGGATCCAGGTTGATTTTTTCTTTTAGTGGAAGTGGGGAAAGGAGGAGGCAGTTTGGTGAGGCTGGAGAAAAGGGAGCAGTGGTAAATAATAATGATGTGACCCTTTATTGGATTCCTCTGTGCCCAGCATTGTGTGCACCAGAGCTTCTCACACTTGAATAGGTGCCCAACTGCCTGGGCATTTTGTTAGAATGGAGATTTGAACTCAGTGGGTGTGTGGTGTGGCCAGTGGGTCTGAGAGTGCATTTCTGACAAGCTCTTAGGTGATGACCACACTGCCAGCCCTGGACTACACCAAGCAGGATGAGGGTGCAGGCCATCCAGGCATGTGCTTAGGTGAAAGTGCCCATGTGGGGCTTGGGAGCGAGGCCAGGACGAGGCTGACAGGTTTGGAACTCAGCCGAGAGCAGGCAGAACACGTGAAGCATGTAGAAGGACGCCTGGCTGAAGTGGCTCCTTGGAGAGATGGCAAAGCCAAGTGGTCATGGTTTGGGGTCTTCCTGGGGAGGTCAGCCAGGGTGGGACTGAGCCCAGACTGTGGATGAGACACAAGCGCTGGGAGAGGGCAGCTGTGCGCCTGGCCTCAGAGGCTCTGCCTGGAAACTGAGTCTCACCTGGGCTGGCGACTGGATGTCAAGAAGCTGCCGGGGCCAGTGTGTCTGTGAGGGTGACAGGAGCCACAGGCTAGGGTGGAGGTGCCAGCAGGGCAGTTGGGACCAACTCTGGCCGGGCTTCTGCTCACTTCCTCCTCAGTGCGGCGCTCCGCCAGCTGCACCTCTCCTGTTGGCGTGGTGCAGCCTGTGGGCCAGCTTCCACCAGGAGCAGACTGAGAGCAGACCCACCATCTCCTCTGTTTACAGCCTTCCTAAAGCTCCTGTTTGTGTTCTGGAATGTGCTGCCTATGTCTAAGCCCTGATAGCTTCTGAGATCATGTGGAGGTCATATTGTGTTTACTTTCCAAAAGTCTTTCATTTTTAATTAGAAAACCCAGCTCCCGAGTTAGTTCTTCTCGTCAGGACGGGAGGTACTGAGTGGACATTAGCCTTGAAAATAAGATGGGTGCACAGAGACCCAAAACCACAGAACTGGGTCCTGCAGGAGAAATGGATAAGGGGCAGGGACTTTCAGGAAGCTGAGGCTTGTCTGGTCAGTAAAGACTGGGAGGACTCTCCAAAGGAGATGACATTTGAACTGGATCTTCAAGGGGTGTGTCATCCACCTCTGTGCCTCTTGTTCAGGGAGAAAAGACCACAGGATAAGAAATGAGTTTATCAGCAGAGGTGCTTTAGGGTACAGACCACTGTGTGCCCTGTCTCTCCACCCCCCGTGCCCCACGTTAGTTCTGTCATACAGATGAACTGGGGTAATGGAACAGCAAGGGCATGTTTGAGGCTTGCCTTACGTTTTCCTGCGGTCTCAGTCCTCTCTAGGGCCAGGGCAGCGAGTGTGTTTATCAGATACTCCTCTGCAAGGCCACACAGCCAAGGGAGGGTGTGTCTAGAAGGGAAGGATAGGCCAGGCCCTTCTGTCACTGTCTTGGTGACTGATTTTAGCAGAGCCATCTGGTTTCTTCAATCCAGCCCATGGGAGGGACAGTCACCCTTCTCAACCTAACGCTGGCTGTCTCTAAGCTTTCCCTTAGTCTTAGGAATATTTGGAACTTCTCAGCAGAACTGGCCAGGAGGATATGAGGGTTATGGAATTTTCCAGAGGTGCTGAGATGGCCCTCAGCTAAGAGGATGGGGAATAGCCTTCTCTCGCTGTTGCTGCCATTTCACCCAGCCCCTCCTCTCCTGCTGTCCCATGTGGCTGCCCCGTGACTGTGCTTACCTGCCCTGTATCTCAGGTTACTTCTCCTGTCATTCCCACATCCTATTGTAAAAGTCTCTGTGGCTGCATAAAAGACTCCTGGCTCATTTCATCAAATGGACACTGAACTTTTTAGTCTATTCCTGTTCCATTTATTATGTGATTTTCTTTCTACTAGTGGTTATTATAAAAGAGATACAGCTTATTGTCAGAATTTCAGAAAACACAAAAATCTAAACAAAACAATCCAGGACATCTTACTACACTGATGGACAGTGACTGCAGTGGGGTGTGGAGGGGGATTTGATAATGTGGGTGAATGTAGTAACTGCAATGTTGCTCATGTGAAACCTTCATAAGATTGTATACCAGTGATACCTTAACAAAAAAAATCTATGAGCTCGTGACATAGAAGGAACTACTTTTAATATTTTGATTTATTGTAATAACTTTTTTAGAAATTTACTTTAAAAAGCTTTTCTTTAGTTAAAAAAATATAACATAGCAAGATCAAAGCCGTTTTCATTTTTTAAAAAAATTTATTTTGGCATCATTAATCTACAATTACGTGTGCAATATTATGGTGATTGAACTACCCCCTTCATCAGGTCCCCCCCACCAACCCCATTACAGTCACTGTCCATCAGCGTGCCATTTTCATTTTAATAGCCATGTTCTCTCCCATTAGCTGCCCATATGAATTTTCACATTGAAACTATTATCTGTGTACAATTTTGTGCCATTTTTGGGAACAGTTCAGATTTTGATAGGAAATGAAATTCTTTTTTGTCCCTGGGATTCTTGGAAGGGATGCCTCAGGGGATTTCCATTGGTTGAGGGCTGGGCAGTACTGTGTGGCTGAGAAGAAGGTGAGCCCAGAGGGCTGGGGTGTGGAGCCGCTAGCCCCCCTGGTGTTGCTGGAGCATTCCCCAGAGGTTACTGTCAGAGTTGCTTCCATGCTGCAGGGCCAATTTACCATGACCGATTTCCTGGGCCTCCTGCACCCTTACCCTGGGCAAGCTCTCTCTCACACACACACACACACACACACACACACACACACACACACACACACACACACACACACACACACACACACACTGCTCTCACACACAAGCATGCTCACACACACACACACACACACACACACACTTCCCTGCTCTCACACACAAGCATGCTTTAAACACACAGACACTTACTTACTCCCCCACACAGGCTGGCAGACATGCACCCACACATTTACCCTGTTCAGCTGGGGGCTTGCTCTCACACGTTGCACACGCACAGTTACCTGGAGTCCTGCTTTAAATTTACATCTATTTCATCAGACTTCCCTAAAAGTAAGTTTTAAAGGTTTAAGTGCTTATGCAGTAGAGATTTTTTTTATGAAAGGCTCAAAGTGGTGATGGACTCTTGGTCTCAGAAAAATTTCTCTTCTCTGCTGGTATGGTTATCCAAATTAATGCCAGTATCCAGCTGAGAGTGTTGTGGTGCGGCCTGAATGAGGGAAGGCATGTGGGGTGCTTAGCTCAGTGTCTGGCACCATGTTATTATGCAGTAACGTTAGCTATTTTAAAAACTGTCGTTATTTCTATCTAAGAGGTGCCTTGCTTGGTGCTGACACCATCTTGGGGCACAGTGGTTCTCATATGCTGCCTCAGGCTGCCTCACTCTGTGCTGGGCTCCTTGCTTGGAATTACGAATACACTGAGGCCAAAAAAGACCCCCGTATAATTACGTGCTAACTCAGATACCTACCATCTTACTGGACCCCAGTGTGCATATTAATAAGGATAACAGAAGCCAGAGTTTAAGGAAGAAAATGTGTGGAAGTGGAGTTGAAACCTGAGGAAATTCTCGTTGCCTTACTTATTTATTTCCTGCAAGGCGGACAAAAGTTAAGTCTGCCACCCTGATTGCCAGCACATTCCTATTATAACAGCAGGAGCAAAGAAAGCAGAGGGTCGCTGCTCCAGGGGAAGGGCATGTCCTCATTTACCAGGGGCCCCTCTACTTGGGTTTCATGTCAGGATTCACCAGTCCCTGATGTCCAGTTCAGGAGAGAAGAGGCTTTGATAGAAAAGCAGCAGGGACCAAGAGGGATGCAAGGAGAGAGGGACTCCCCAGAAGGTCCAGTCTCCCCAGAAGTGACCGAGACCCAGAGCTCTGGAAGAGGGTAGAGCAGAGAGCATAAAGAAGGAAGAAGCACCTTCATTAATTGACCTTTATTGAATACTTAATTTATCCTTCAAGTGCTGTAGACCCGGGGTGGAGGTGGGTGGTGGTAAAGAGGGGTGGGGGTGCGGGTGGGTGTGTCTGAGGCTCAGAGAGGCTGAGAATCTTTCTTAGTCAGGTGACAACTAGGTGGCTGCTCCACACTGCTTCCCTTGAGGTCAGGCTCTTAACCACACTGGTCTGTGTCACTTTGCATGAGATGGTAGAAAGAGACCAGAGGTTTGGGGTATTCTAACAATTCCAAACTGGAAAATTTACTGTCAGTTCTAGATTTTTGAAAAATTGAGATATTAATTGATATGTAAGATTTTATTGGTTTCAGGAGTACAACATAATGATTCCATATATATATTACCAAATGATCACCACAGTAAGTTTAGTTAACATCCATTACCATACATAGTTATAATTTTTTTCCTTGTGATAACTTTGAGACCTGTTCTCTTAGTGACTTTCAAATATGCAATACAATATTACAAACTGTAGTTTGTATATTATATACCCAAGACTATTTTGTAACTGGAAGTTTGTACCTCCCTTCAGCCATTTGGCTCACCTTCTGTTCCCGGCAACCACCTAGAATTGTTTTAAAGTGAACATTTCATTGAAGCAAAGTGCATAAAGCATGCCTGTACAACTTTATAGTTGGAACACCCCCGTGTAACTCCCGCTGAATTCAGGAAATAAAACTACCAACACCCTCAAAGTCCCCCACTATGCACCCTCCCAGTCCCTACCCCTGCCCCCAAATCATAGGTTAATTTTTTCTGATTTTGAACTTAAATCAATCAGTTTATAGTTTATGTACAGTATTATGTCGGTTTCAGAGAACAACTTTAGTGATTCATCAATTATATACATTATGATTTTGTATATACATATTTTGTTTTGTTTTTCAGATTCCACATATAAGTGAAGCCGTATGTATTCCATCTTTCTGTGACTCACATTTCACTTAGCATAATACCTCTTGGTGCATCCATGTTGTTGCAGATGGCAAGACTTCTTTTTTTTTTTTATGGCTGAGTAATACTCCATTGTAGACATGTAACATATCTTTATCCATTCACCTATCAGTGGACACTGAGGTTGCTTTCATATATTGACTATTGTAAATGATGCTGCAGTTAACATAGGGGTGCAGATATATCTTTTGGAATTAATGATTTCATTTTCTTCAGGTAGATTCTGTGTTTCTGAACTTTTAGAAGTGAATCCTACAGTATATACTCTTGTGTCTGGCTCCTGCTTAGTGTTAAATTTATGAGCCTCTCCATCTTGTGTGTTGCTGTGGTTCATTCTTTTTTATTGCTGTATAATATTCCACAGTATAAATACACCATAATGGTACTGTTGATGGGCATTTGGATTGTTTCCAGTTTGGGATGATTACAGATAATGCCACTAAGAGTACTCTTGTGTGCATGTCTTCTGGTGACTATATGTAGGCATTTCTGTTTGGAATATACCTGGGAATAGAATTGCTAGGGCACCTTACAGCATAGTGGAGCCAGTTTTCCAAAATGCTTGTATCAGTGTACACTCTATCCCCATAACTCTGGTAATGTTGGCTTATTTATGTAATTTTATGGTAGCCAGAAATGGGGGTGTGTGGTAGTATCTCATTGGCATTTTAGTATAGATTTCCCCAGTGAGTAATGATGGGGAGCACAATTTTTACATGCTTATTGTCCATTTTGGCTAGTGCTTTTGAGGTCCTGTTTAAGATTCCTTGCCTACGTACAAGTCAAGCAGCTGGGATCCTATGTTATATTCCAGAAACTATATTGTTTGCCTTTCGTGTTTAAATCTGTAATCCTTCTGAGATTTATTTTTGTTTTTGATGTATTACACGTTAAAGTTCATTTTTTTATCTGTATGGATTTCTAACTAGTCCAGTACTGCTTATTGAAAAGACCATCCTTTCCTCACTGATCTGTGGCATGTGTGTGTGTGTCTGTCTCTGGACTCATATTCCGTTGGCTTTTTTATTTTTCCTTGTATTTTTCCAGCACCACGTTGACATAATTGCAGTAGTTGTATATAAATTTTTGTATCTACATTGTCTTGACTATTCTCAGCCTTTTTTTCTGGGAATAGAGTGAAATTGCATTCAATCTGTAGATCAACTTGAAGACATGACATCTTTATAGTAATGAATCTTCCAATCTGCAAACTTGGTCACCCCTCCATTTGTTTATGTCCTCTTAATTTCTTTCAATAATGTCTCATCATTTTCAGTGAAATCCTACACATCTTTTCTTAGGTTTATGCCTAAGTATTTGGAGATTTTAAGTGGTATCTTTATTTATTTTTTATTGAAATATAGTTGATAGACATCATTAAATTGGTTTCAGGTGTACCATGTAGTGATTTGACAAATGAATGTTACTAAAAGCTCGTCATGGTAAATGTAGTTACTGTCTGTCAACACAGAGACATTCCAATATTATTGATGAAGCTCCCTATACTGTGCTTTTCTTCCCTGTGATTTATTTATTTTATAATTAGAAGTTTGTACCACCTGTTTCACCCATCTGCCCCACCCCTTGGCAATCACCAGTTTCTTCTCTGCATTTAAAAGTCTACTCCTATTTTGTGTATTTGTTCATTTGTTTTTAATTTTTTAAGATTCCACATGTAAGTGAAATCATGTTATTTGTCTCTATCTTTCTTCACTTAACATAAATACCCTCTAGGTCCAGCCATGTTGTCACAAATGGTGGGATTTTCTCTTTCATGGCTAAGTAATAGTCCATTGTGTCTATGTACCACCGTATCTTCTCTATCCATTCACATTTTGGTTGTTTCCATATCTTGGCTATTGTAAATAATGCTGCAGTAAACATAAGGGTGCATATGTCTTTTCGAATTAGTGATTTTGTTTTCTTCACATAAATCCCCAGCAGTGGGGTTCCTGGGTTATATGGTATTTCTGTCCACCAACAGCACATAAGGGTTTAAGTGGTGGTTTTAAAATTTTATTTTCCAAATGTTTGTTTAAGATTGTTGCAGCTGGAGTGAGCTGCAGTTCAGTTCGGATGCTAACCACCTGGTGTTAGGGTTAGCCCTTGCAGGTCTGAGGGCTTCGTCTTCCACAGACTGCCCTCACTTCATGTGCCAGCCATAAGTGGGGTTCCCCCAACCGTGGTCTTCTGATCATTGGCTATAAATTTGGGGGTTCCCATGAAGGGCCTCAGGTTTGATCATTTATGGGCATGACCCAACTCAGGAAAGTGCTACGCTGATGATTACAGTTTTATTTTAAACGACACAGAACTTGAGGCCCTGAAGGGTCTGGAACAACATCCTGGATGCAGAGCTTCCATGCTCGCTGCCCACTGAGTCAGGTGTGTCAGCCTCCAGGCACGGAAATGTGTTCACCAACCGAGAAGCTCCACTGAGCACTGAGGTCCGGGGTTTTTAACAGGATTTCATTACCTAGGCAGGAGGGAGTTGTTGGCCATGATAAAGCCATGATTGAGTTCTATGTCCAGCCCTCCTCCTTTCCCTGGAGTTAGGGCAGCTACAAGTTCTGTCCTGTGCATCTTGGTTTGACTGGTGACCAGCCCTTTGTGAAGCTATCTTTAGGGGCTCACCTTGCGTCATCTCATTAGCATAACAGATGCTTCTATTACTCGGGAAATTCCAAGGGTTTTAGACTTGCAGTGCCAGGAAGTAGGGAAAGGACCAGATCTATTCTTTATTAATACCAACCACGCAAGTATAGAGAAGTAGAGTTAATTTTTGTAGAGCGACCTTGAGTCCACCGGCCTTGCAAAATTCACTCATTAATTCTAGTAGTTTATTTTAGATACTTAAAGATTCTATACAAGCATAATTATGTTGCTTATGAATAATGGCAGTTTCCTTACTTATTGCCAAGCTTTATACATTTTATACTTGTTCTTGCCTTATTACTGGCTAGGACATCTAGGATTGTGTTGAACTGGTGACATTGGGCATTCTTATCTTATTCTATGTCTTGAGAAAGCTTTCAAAATTTATCATTACGTATGATTTTGCTATAGTTTTTTTTCTTTTTTTATTATTTAATATAATTAATTTTATTTTCATTAATCTACAATTACATGTGCAATATTACGGTTATTAAACTACCCCTTCATCAGGTCCCCCCCACCAACCCCATTACAGTCACTGTCCATCAGCGTAGTGAGATGCTATAGAATCACTACTTGTCTTCTCTGAGTTGTACTGCCCTCCCCGTGCCCCCCCAACATTACATCTGCTAATCGTAATGCCCCTTTTTCCCTCTTATCCCTCCCTTCCCGCCCATTTTCCCCAGTCCCTTTCCCTTTGGTAACTATTAGTCCGTTCTTGGGTTCTGTGAGTCTGCTGCTGTTTTGTTCCTTCAGTTTTTTTCTTTGTTCTTATACTCCACATATGAGTGAAATCATTTGATACTTGTCTTTTTCGGCTTGGCTTATTTCACTGAGCATAATAGCCTCTAGCTCCATCCATGTTGTTGCAAATGGTAGGATTTGTTTTCTTCTTATGGCTGAATAATATTCCATTGTGTATATGTACCACATCTTCTTTATCCATTCATCTACTGATGGACACTTAGGTTGCTTCCATTTCTTGGCTATTGTAAATAGTGCTGCAATAAACATAGGGGTGCATCTGTCCTTTTCAAATTGGGCTGCTGCATTCTTAGGGTAAATTCCTAGGAGTGGAATTCCTGGGTCAAATGGTATTTCTATTTTGAGTTTTTTGAGGAACCTCCATACTGCTTTCCACAATGGTTGAACTAATTTGCAGTCCCACCAGCAGTGTAGGAGGGTTCCCTTTTCTCCACATCCTCGCCAACATTTGTTGTTGTTTGTGTTTTGGATGTTGGCCATCGTCACTGGTGTGAGGTGATATCTCATTGTGGTTTTAATCTGCATTTCTCTGTTGATTAGCGATGTGTAGCATCTTTTCATGTGCCTGTTGGCCATCTGAATTTCTTCTTTGGAGAAGTGTCTATTCATGTCCTCTGCCCATTTCTTAATTGGATTATTTGCTTTCTGTTTGTTAAGGTGCATGAGTTCTTTATATATTTTGGATGTCAACCCTTTATCAGATACGTTTTTTATGAATATATTCTCCCATACTGTAGGATGTCTTTTTGTTCTACTGATGGTGTCCTTTGCTGTACAGAAGCTTTTCAGCTTGATATAGTCCCACTTGTTCATTTTTGCTTTTGTTTTCCTTGCCCGGGGAGATATGTTCATGAAAAAGTTGCTCATGTTTATGTCGAAGAGATTTTTGCCTATGTTTTTTTCTAAGAGTTTTATGGTTTCATGACTAACATTCAGGTCTTTGATCCACCTTGAGTTTACCTTTGTGTATGGGTATAGTTTTTTTTTTTTGTAGATTTCCTTTATCAGATCAAGAGCTTCCTTGTCTTCCTGGTTTCCTAAAAGTTTTTATAATGAATAAATGATGAATTTTTCCAAATGCTTTTAAAATATCTGTTGAGATGATTAAATAATACATCTCCTTTATTCTGAATTACATAGATTGATTTTTTTAATGTTATCTCATGAACATTTATTGCAAAATGGGAATAAACCTAACTTTGTTAAACATATAATCCTTTTTACACTTCACTGGATTTGATTTGCCAAAATCCTTATTTAGAATTTTGGCATCTATGTTCATGAGAGAGTTAGCTCTATAATTGTTTATCCCTGTATTGTTTATCTATTAAAAGAACAACTGAGGAAGATACTATAAGATGACCCAGTTAAGTTTATTTTGTGTATGTATGGCAGGAAAAATAATTATTTAAGTCTTTTTCCTTTGTATAACTAATATCCCAGTTCAGGTGAGCAAGTTTGAACATAACAGGTCACATTCCGGACCACCCCCACCCCACCCGCTGGCAAGCCTCTTACATCACTTCACATGTTCCTTCAGGGTTTCTCCCTCTTCAGGTTTTGATATCAAGGTCTAGAATGATTTTAATATTTTTTAAACATTTGGACATGGTGTATGATCACCAGTTACCAACTGGAGTTCACCAAGAAAAAAAAATCTGGCTTTTTGTGTTTATGTGTGAAGGGGATAGGATTAGGAGGTTGTTAGTCCAGTAGAAAGCTAGTCCTAGACTTGATGTATCCTGATGTCAGTCAGCAAATCATTTAAAAGAATTCCCTATTGTATCTTCATGACTAATATAGGACATGTGGTCTCATGAATAATGGTACCACTTTTAGATTTATTTGCCTGTAGATTATTAACTGGTTGCACACACAGGTTCAAAGAATGGGTGCCTCACAAGGTAGTAGGTGAACTGTGAGTGTCAGCAATCAAGCAGAGGTGTGGCAAGGAAGGGGCCCCTCCTGTGTGGGGGGCTGGGGTGGGAAGCCAAGGGAAAGGACCGAGGAGGTTCTGAGAAGAGGACTGGTGGAAGGGGAGAAGCGTTTGCTCTAAGGGTCCAAAAGAAGGTACTCAGCACCTCTGATCACTCTCCCCTGCCTTTGTCAGCCAGGCCAGTGCCTTCTCTCCACTCCATAGGCTTCTGCTCCATAAAATAGCTCTAGTTCTCTGTGTTCCCCTTGCCTTCTGAGCTGTCCCTGGCTGTGTCCAGGAAAGGTTTCCACAACACTGAGGACAAAGGCATCAGCATTAGGTGTAAACCCACTCCTTAGATACTAATAGCTTAAGGATCTTAATAAAACCCAATGCTTTGACCCAATGATTTCCCCTTCTAGAAATCTGTCTAAAGGATATTATTAACAAGGATTTTCACAATGACAAAACAAAGGGAAGGACATAATATAAGAGCCCTTGGAGGCTGGGATTATGTACACATGTGTACAGTGAAGCAGTGTGAGGCCATTCTGTTTTAAAAATACATTTATGGCATGGAAAATTATAAAGAATGTGAACTATTTAAAAAGCAGGGTACAAAACTGAATACATGATCCAGTTGGTGGCAAAAATGTATATTGTAATATTTTATATATGTATAATTAAGAGACCAAAGAAAATAGTTAACTGTAGTTATCTTTGGAAGGCAGGATTATAAGTGATCTTAATGCATAAATTATAAAAAGTATAAGTAATCTTTCACTTTGTTACCAGTATCAGGAAAAAAATTCTAAGGGAAAATTAGATGTAAGGGGAAAAACTAAGAAAACTGGAAATTAGGGCAGTTGATTTGATGGTCTCAAGGAAATACATGTTTAAGGTATGGTAGTACTACTGCTTTTTCAAAAAGTCCTTATCTTTTAAAGATACTGAAATGTTGTAAAATTTACAGTTGTTTACAGATAAAATCTGAGATTTGCTTCAAAATGAGCTGGTGGAGGTTGGAGGAAAGAGGAAATGAGATTGGTTAGAGGACTTAATTATTTAGGTGAAGTGAAGGGCCCTAAGGGTGTAATTATATTATTTCCTCCACTTTTGTAAGTGCTTGATATTTTCCATAATAAAAGGTTAAAAAATTAGCAAGTTCTGGCTAAAAGGAAAATCAAAGGCCTGAAGACCTGTCGTGGTGAGAGACTGTCTGAAGGCCTCCTGACATCTGCTCGTTAACAGCTTCACCCCAGGAGCACTTGGGTTAAAAGAAGGCACTTTGGAGAAATACCATTTCTGAATCCAGCTCGTAGCCTCTCAGCCTGCGGTCCTGGGCAGGACTTCTCTGAGGCCGGAGTTCCGGTTTCTGTAGTAGGAGGCTTGCGTGGGGCAGTCCCCAAAATGTGCTCACTCCGTGTGTCTGTCACCCTGCCTGCTCTGACCACCTCTGGGCCGTGGGCTCTGAGGGGGACATCTGGGTGTCTTCTCTGGGAAGGGACAACTAGGTCTAGCCATCATGACCGGGCTAGAAAGGGAGCTCTCCAAACTTTATTGTTCAAGAACCATATTAGAAAAAAATTTTTTTTAATTTGTATCTTCATCCAAAATCATGTACCATTTTGTCAATATGTATATTATAAAACAAACACGATTTTAAAAAGGAAGTAAAGATGAATAGCCATTATTTTAGATGTCTTGCTAATAGTTATCTTCATATTACTACTTTCTCAAGGCACAAAATATCCTTATGGTGGGATTCATCATTACCGACAGTGGCTATGTCTACGTTTTCTTAGCGATTTTGAATTATTTTGGCCAACTACTCAGCCTAGGCTCCAATGTACTGGCTTTTTCCCATGTTGATTGGCACAGGACTGGCAGGGTGAGGAGAGGGCCAGCTCTGGCCTTTGTGGGCTCTTGGCCTGCTTTATTCATGCTCTCTTCAATCCCAGATGTCTCAGGGGTTCTTGTTAAGTGGCTGTCCATTTTGTGATCATGTAAGTGGTTTAGAAGTACTCAGCCTAGTGTGTAAGTCTGTGTAATTGAGCAATCTTCATGTGCAGTGCCCCACGTTCTCTGGGGAGGGAGAGGGGAGTGCGGGAGCTCTTTGCCGTGGTGACTGGCTGGCACAGAGCCCTTGTCAGGGCCTGCCATCAATGTGTGTATGAACAAAAGCTAAAGTTGCTTATTTACTTTGGATTAAAAATAAATGTAAATGGAGCTAGGATGAGTGCCGCCTATGGAGACCCTGTTCTACAAGGTCCTAGGTGGGCTGCAGTGTGGGGTCATGCAGTGTGGGGCTCTGTGGCAATGCTACTCAGGGTGGCTGGCAGGTCTCCTGGGAAGTCTGTAGAAGTGCACTTAACCTGCGGATGGACCCCTTTCTGTTTTGGCAGGTGGCCACAGCGCCTGCATTTCCATTTCTCTTTTCCTTGTGCCTGCCCTCCTACTGCTTTCTTTTTTTCTGCCTCATACAGTTTTTCTCTTTGTCTTGCCTTCCATTTTCATTTCTTCTCTTTTAAAAACAAAGCCAGCTATAATGTAGCATTTTCATTGGTGGTATTCATTAGCTGGCTTCTTTATTGAGCACCTGCTGCATATTTGAATAAAGAACCATTGAATATAATTTCTGCTGGTGAGAGTATAATCTGGGGCCCCTACAGGGAAGTCAGTTTGGAGGTTTTTATCAAATTTGTCAGTGCAAGAGCCCCTTGATTCAGTAATTCCACATCTATGAATGTATCATCTCACCTGGGTCAAATGATGGATGGTCAAATGATTTTCGCTGCAGCATTGTTTGCAGTAGGAAAAACCTGGAAACCATTATGTGTCCGTCAGCAGAAGGGAGAGGGTTAAATCCATCCTGGAGTCCTCCCGTGGAACACTCCCAGAGGAGGTGATGGAGCTCTGTGCTTTTCCGACATGGCTGAATACCGAACACAAGGTGCAGAAAGGTGTACATTATATTTTTAATTAAAACATAAAAATAAAAGTAATATATTTACTGTAGAAACTTTCAGAAAAGTGAAAAATGACTAAGAAATGAAAATCACCTTTATCCTACCACCCAAAATGTGAATATTTTTGGTGCATTTTCTTCTAGTAAGTTAGCAATGAACTATATTGCTTTCCTCCTACCTCTCAAAATATCATTCTTACCTTTTAATTATAAATAGAAAAATAAAGAAGTAAAACATGTTGATTTAAAAACCATTAAGCAAAAGCAAAATTGCACTTATTGTCCTGTTTTCTAACTTTCTGCTTTTACACAAATGGGTGAACTGCCATCTCTTTAAACAAATCTATGTCTGCAGCAGCGTTTTTAGTGGCTGAAGTACCATGTCGCACACCACATTGGATGGACCTCCTGGGCTCACCTTGCACACTGGCCTTGGTATTTTCCTTTGTATTAGGACTTCCCTTGAAGTGGAAGTAACGGCTGAGTCCAAGGTCTTGCACATTTTACAGAGCCTGTTGGGGCCTCTGCTATGGATACTGGGCAGAGTTCTTTTTGTGTGTAGCTCTCCCACTTGCTTGGTTCTGAGGCGGGCAGGAGGGTTGTGCAGGGGCCACTCCAGCTGCTGAGCTCCTCTGGTTTCTCTTCTAGCCTGGCCTGCATCTTCTTGCTGGGGTGGGCCACTGCTCCTCCTGCTGGTTGAGATCAGCGCTATTAATAGTCAGCTTAATCCTGCCCCTGGCCTGGGTGGAGGGAGGAGAAATGAGGGGGGTTCCCAGGAAATCAGTGTGCGCGAATCACCTGCAAATGTAGGCCTATGGCCTAAGGCTGCGTCTTCCAGCCCTGCTGGCACCTCTCCCCATGGGAGGACCTGAGCGCCCATGGCCAGTCCAGGAACCTGGGATGTCAGGAGGTGGGAGTTGCCAGAGAGGAAGGTGCCAAGGATACCTTCTTGTGTGGTGGGAATCCCATATCTGATCTGGGGCCCCTGGATCTTCCCCATGTGGAAAGGCAGCCTGAGTGGGTGAGTAGGGCCCTTTCAGGGCCCATGTGGACTTTGAAACCTAGCACCTAGTAATGTGTTTTTCCTATGTTCTTTGTGAGAGATTATGAATATTTTTGATGGTGGAGAGGACAGCAGTTTGCTAAAACAGGCATTGTGCAGGGCTGAGTACCAGCTTTCTGGGGCCCTGGGTCCCAGCCTGTGTGCATCCAGCAAACAGTTTGGAAGTGTGCTGTGTTCCAGGCATGGGTGGGAGGGGAGGGGATGGCGTGGAGAGGAGTGAAGTTGCAGTGCAGGACTCAGGCGGGGAGAAGGATGCCAGGTAGGCAGCCATAGCCTGCAAGCTGGAAAGGAAGAGCTGGGCAGGAAGGGCAGTGAGTGCCAGTGGGCACCCAAGCTTAGCAAGGGCAGATGGAAAAGAGGGGGCAGGGAAGGGTTGTTAGGAGCTCAGATGGTTCGTGTCCCTGTCCAGGTAGGAGAGGGCAGTGAGTCTGTCTAGAGGCCTCACGTGCAGTTCTCTGACCTGGGAGGAGCCCTGGCTGGACAAAGGTCGACAAAGGGCTGAGTGGGCGAGCTCACAGCCAGGTGTGGCCCAGAGGAGATCACAGGACCACGGCTTCAAGGCTCCTCCTGCTCTGCAGCCAGGTTGCCCTTTTCTAGCATAGCTTGAATTTAAAAGCCTCAGGAAGCCCCAAGTTCCAGAGGAAGCAGTATGAAAGGCTTTTTAAAGTTACTTTAATATATGTGTTTCTTTCTGATTATAAAATTAATACTAATTCTGGAATTTCTATTCAGAAAATAATAAACAGGACAACTAAAACCATCCTGACTCTCCTGTACAGTTAGATTAAATCATATGAAACTGTCATTTTGTTGGTCAAAAGTAGTTGTATATTAACAACTTCATATGGATCAGCCCAATAGGACCATTTTGCTATGTCTCCTCAGCCTTTTTTCTTTGAAAAAGGCCTGCTTTAAGAAATGTGGAAGTCTGGATTATTAAATTTCCATGTTTCATTTCTCACCCCATCCATCCCCAAAATCCAGTTATCCAGTTGAATGGATGCTAATAATAAAATGAGGTGACTTTTTAAAATAAAATTCTATGTTAACTTTCCACACAATGAGAATCCTAAGTACTAAGTTGGTCCAATAAACCAGTTACAGCAGTTTATGAATTATCGGAACTTCTTAAGTACTTAAAGTCAGAATAATTCTTTCTGGTATCACCATCCCTTTCTCCCTCCCCCACTGGTTGGGTTGCAAATGTCCAGGTAAACTGAGTCATTCACTCCACAAATACTCCCTGAACACTTCCTGTGTCCCACTTACATTCTGAGATTTGGAAGTGATTGGGAACTGACACGAAGCCCTACTCTAATGGAGTCACAGTACAGTGGGAGGAGATGGGCCATGTGATAGATGCAATGAATAAACATATCATAGCATTTATTTCAGGAGATGCATGAATGGTGGGGTTGGGATGCTGGAGGAGGGCTTGCAGTTTTCAGCAAGGCCCTCAGGGTAGGCCTCAGCAAAGGGTGACACTGAGACAAAGATCTGAGGGCATGGCAAGCTGTGCTGTGCTGGTAAGTGGGGAGGAGCAGGCCCACAAGCGAGCAGCTTCGGTTGTTGGGGAAACAGCGAGGAGGCCCAGCAGAGCTCATGAGAGAGGAATAGGAGTGGGGTGAGGGGTCAGCCCGAAGGGCTTTGGGAACTAGGCTACTGGGAGAAATATGGCTTTTACTTGGAGTGACACAGGAGGCACTGGAGGAGGGGTTTGGGTGAAGAAGATGAGGTGATCTGACTTCCACTGTAGGTGGGTACCCCTTGCCTCTGTGGTGAGAGTAGATGCCGAGTCAAGGATGAAGCAGGAAGATGGTTAAAGGCTCTCCCAACCCTCTCTGGGAGAGGAGATGTGTATGGCTTACAATAGGACAGTAGCTGTGGGGGCCACTGCATTCTCGGTGTCCATTGCAGGCAGAGCTGATGGGATCTGACAGAAGAGTTGGATGTGGAAGGGTAAAGAAGAGGAGGCAAGGTTTACTCTCCCATTGTGTAGTTAGCTGGATGGCCAGAAATGGGAAGGCTGTGGTGAAAGGCAGGGGCTAGCTGACAGCCAGCAGTTGGGCATATGAGTCTGGGGGCACAGAAAAGGGCCGGGCTGCACACATTTATTTGAGTCACCTTGGCATACTTTGAAGTCACGAGGCAAGGGACCAGGTGTAAGGGCTGAGTCCCCTGGGTCCCTCCTGCACTGGGAGGTCAGTGAGAAGGGCAGGCCCTGGCATCAGAGGAGCACTAGGTGAGTGGTGCCCTGGGCTAGGCAAGGAACAGTTTCCAGGAGGAGAGAGAGTGACCCCTGGTCCGAGGCTGCAACCTGGCTGCGAGACCCACCATCCAGAGTCATTGGTAATCTTGGCAGGAGAGGTTCTTTGGCTAGGAGAAGAGAAAATTCTGCTAAGACAAAAGAAAATGCCCCCTCAGGCAGACAATATGACAAAAGGCAAACGCGGTTGAGGTTATTGTGGCTGGACCAGCAGAGGGTGACAAGACTGGCCCCCAGCCCAGCACCTTTGTGTGGGGCCCCAGCTGACCAGCTACCACCAGTGCCAGCGCACCAAGCTCCTAGTGTGCAGAGCAGGGGTGACTCGCGGTGCACATTGACAAGCTCCCTGTCTAGAGGGTGCCCATGCGCCCCAATGGATTTACAAACAAAGGAGCCTCAGTGAGGAGGCAGGAGGGCCAAGAGTGACCCCACTATGGGGCTCAATGAACCAGCTTATTTCATCCACCGGAGGGCTGTTCAGGTCTCAGCGAAGCCACCAACCTTTCCCTATGAGGCCCAGTGCCACCCAGGTCAGCACTTGTTCTACACTGGTGGGTTCAGTAGAGGTCTCCGTGGGGAGGAAGGCATTCTCAGAGTGCTGAAGCTGTGTCTTCTCTCCGGGGCTCTGCATCCAGGGTGTGAGCCGGGTGCTGCTGACTGACACACTCTGGGATGTTGCTGTCTCTTGGGCTCCGTCTGCGGCAGTTCAGACCCTGAGGGGCATTGCTCCCTAGACTTCCCTTTGTTCCTCTTAACTTTGTTTTCCCCCTTTTTTTTCAATTAAACATTTTGTAGAGGTAAAGATGCTCACCAAATAGAACAGTACAGAAGGGTATAGAGCCCCTGAAGCCGGGAGATTCTCAACATGGCGGTGTGAGTAGGGTGGCGGAAATCTCCTCCCAAAACCATATATATTTTGAAAATACAGCAAATACAACTATTCCTAAAAGAGTGACCAGAACATACAGTACACCAGCCAGGCTACATCTACATCTGCAAGAAGTCAACATCTCATGAAAAGGGTAAGATACAAAGCAGCGACCCTGTGGGACCTGAGCACTCCCCCCACCCCAGCTCACCAGCCAGAGGAAAAGAATGAGAGTGGGGAGGGAGTGGAAGCACAGGACTGCTAAATAACCAGCCCTGGTGATCTGCACCGGGAGCACAGACACACACCACATGGTGTACTGGATATTAGAGGAATGGAAAAGCAAAATCCGAGACTAAGACTGCGAACAGGTTCCCACAACCGGCTGCCCTGGGACAAAAGAAAAGTGGGTGCTTTAAAAGTCTTAAAGGGACAAGTGTTTAACAGGTGGACAAAATTGTCCTGGCACACTCAGCCCAGCAGGCTGGGAACTTTAAGGAACTTAAGGTGCCCTAAACCCCTGGGTGGCAACACAGCTCTGAAGCTCCTCGTGGTGATAAGCAGCCTGCTGTTCATTCTCCCCCACCCCCACCAGTACTGCAAGTGAACTGGCTGAACCGCCATTGCTGCAGAGCAGCCAGGGAGCAGCCCTGCCCACAGCAACCACACAGAGACATCTCCCAGCGCGTGGCTAATCGGGGCAGACCCAGAGGCTATCCCCTGCCTACAGCTGACCGGCACAGGCAGAGGAAACTGGCACAGAGTCCGGAAGGCACAAAGGGGCTTTATTCTCACTGCAAACATGCGCTGCTCGCCTGCAACCCCTGCCAGTGCCCTAGGCCATCCTGAGGGCCATTCCACCCATGGCAGTTCAGGAGATTAACCCAGAGGCTGCCGCCTGCATGCGGCTGACCAGCACAGACAGAGGAAGCCGGTGCGGAGTCCGGGAAGAACGTAGAGGCTCTGTTCTCGTGGGAGAACACGCGCCGCTTGCCTGTGACCCCACCAGTGCCCTAGGCCATCTCGAGGGCCACCCTGCCCACAGCAGCTCAGAGGATTAAACCAGAGGCCGCTCCCTGTGTGCGGTTGACCGGCACACACAGCGGTGATGGGCAAGGTGACCAGCAAGCAGGAAGGGACTTTGTTCTCCCAGCTGACACATGCGCCACTCGCTGGCGAACACTTCCATCACCATGAAAAGGCAGAAGAACCTTGTTCAGTCCAAAATCCCTCAAACACCAGAGAGAGGGCCTGGTGAGACTGATATCACCAATCTTCCTGAAAAAGAATTCAAAATAAAAGTCATAAGCAAGCTTATGGAGCTACAGAGAAATATGCAAGAGCTAAGGGATGAGTTCCAGAGGGAGATAACAGAAATGAAACAAACAATGGAAGCATTTAAGAGCAGACTGGATGAGGTGCAAGAGACTGTTAATGGAATAGAAATCAGAGAACAGGAATACAGAGAAGCTGAGGCAGAGAGAGATAAAAGGATATCTAGGAATGAAAGAATATTAAGAGAACTGTGGGACCAATCCAAACGGAACAATATTTGCATTACAGTGGTACCAGAAGAAGAAGAAGAGAGAGAAAGGGATAGAAAGTGTCTTTGAAGAAATAATTGCTGAAAACTTCCCCAATCTGGAGAAGGAAATAGTCTCTCAGACCATGGAAGTCCACAGATCACCCAACACAAGGGACCCAAGGAAGACAACCACAAGACATATAATAATTAAAATGGCAAAGATCAAAGACAAGGACAGAGTATTAAAAGCAGCCAGAGAGAGAAAAAAGATCACCTACGAAGGAAAACCCATCAGGCTGTCATCAGACTTCTCAGCAGAAACCTCAGCCAGAAGGTAATGGCATGATATATTCAGTGCAATGAAACAGAAGGGCACTGAACCAAGAATCCTGTATCCAGCAAGATTATCATTTAAATTTGAAGGAGGGCTGAAACAATTCCCATATAAGCAAAAGTTGAGGGAATTTACCTCCCACAGACCATCTCTACAGTGTATTTTAAAGGGACTGCTCTAGATGGAAGTGCTCCTAAGGCTAAATAGATGTCACCAGAGAAATAAAACCACAGCAAAGAAAGTAGACCAACCAAACTCTAAATGCAAAATAAAATCAGCTATCCAAGTAACCATAATGTTCAAGTGATTGTACATTAATGATACCAAAAACAAATAGGCAAAAGACCTGAACAGAAATCTCACCAAAGAAGATACAAAGATGCCAAATAAGCATATGAAAAGATGCTTAACATTTGTCATTAGAGAAAGTAAAACAACCATGAGATACCACTACACACCTATTAGAATGGGAAAATTCTAAAACACTGACATCGTCAAATGCTAGCAAGGCTGTGGAGCAACAGGAATTATCACTTATTGCTGGTGGGAACACAGAGTGGTGCAGCTCCTCTGGAAGGCAGTTTGGCAGCTTTTTTACTGTCAAACAAACTCTTTTCATAGGATCAAGCAGTCGTACTCCTTGGTATTTACCCAAAGGGGTTAAAACTTATGTGCACACAAAAACCTGCATGGGAATGTTTATAGAAGTTTTATTCACAATTGTGAAAGCTTATGTTTTTGACTAAGATGTTCTTCAGTAGGTGAGTGGATAAATAAATGGTGGTGCATTTGGACAACGGAATATTATTTAGTGCTAAAGAGGTGAGACGTCATGTCATGAAAACAGAGGAATCTAAAGTGCATATTACCAAGTGACAAGCCAATTTCAGGAGGCTACATCTATATCATTTCCAATTAGATGGCATTCTAGAGGAGGCAAAACAATAGAGACAATAAAAAGATCACTGGTTGCCGAGGGTTAGCAGAAAGGGAGGGAGGGATAAATAATCAGAGCACAGAGGACTTTTTAGGGCAGTGAAACTATTCTGTCTGATACTATAGCAGTGGATACATGTCACTATACACTTGTTGAAACCCATGGAATGTAAACCAAGAATGGACCCTAATGCAAACTATCAATTTTGGGTGATAATGATGCATCGGCACAGCTTTATCAATTGTGATGTAAACTCTGGTTTGGGATGTGGACAGTTGGGGAGGCTGCATATGTGTAGGTACAGGGGGAAATCTCTGTGCTTTGCGCTCAATTTCACTGTGAACCTAAAATGGCTCTAAAAAGAAAGTCTTTAAAAAAAAATCAGCTATCCACAAAATAAGTCAAGGGGAAACACAAAATAGTACAGAATAAAATGTCTAACATATAAAGAGTGGAGGAGGAAGAAAAAGAAGGGAGAGAAATAAAGAATCATCAGACTGTGTTTATAATACCGTAATAAGTGAGTTAAGTTAGACAATTAGATAGTAAAGAAGCTACCCTTGAACCTTTGGTAAACATGAATCTAAGGCCTGAAATGGCAATAAGTACATATCTATCGATAATCACCGTAAATGTAAATGGACTGAATGCACCAATTAAAAGACACAGAGTAATAGAATGGATAAAAAAGCAAGACCCATCTATATGCTGCCTACAAGAGACTCACCTCAAACCCAAAGACATACACAGACTAAAAGTGAAGGGATGGAAAAAGATATTTCATGCAACCAATAGGGAGAAAAAAGCAGGTGTTGCAGTATTTGTATCAGACAAAATAGACTTCAAAGAAAGTAACAAGAGACAACGAAGGACATTACATAATGATAAAGGGGTCAGTCCAACAAGAGGATATAACCATTATAAATATCTATGCACCCAACACAGGAGCACCTACATCTGTGAAACTAATACTAACAGAATTAAAGGGGTAAATATAATGCAATGCATTCATTCTAGGAGACTTCAACACACCATTCACTCCAAAGGACAGATCAACCAGACAGAAAATAAGTAAGGAAACAGAGGCACTGAACAACACACTAGAACAGATGGACCTAACAGACATCTACAGAACTCTACACCCAAAAGCAGCAGGATACGCATTCTTCTCAAGTGCATATGGAACATTTTCCAGAATAGACCACATACTAGGCCACAAAAAGAGCCTCAGTAAATTAAAAAAAATTGAAATTGTACCAGCCAACTTCTCAGATCACAGAGGTGTGAAACAAGAAATAAATTGTGCAAAGAAAACAAAAAGGTGCAAAAACACATGGAGGCTTAACAACATGCTCCTAAATAATCAATGGATCAACAACCAAATTAAAACAGAGATCAAGCAATATATGGAGACCAATGAAAACAACAGCACAATGCCCCAACTTCTGTGGGATGCAGTGAAGGCAGTCTAAGAGGAAGGTATATAGCAATCCAGGCCTATTTAAAGAAGGAAGAACAATCCCAAATGAATAGTCTAAATTCACAATTATTGAAACTGGAAAAAGAAGAACAAATGAGGCCCAAAGTCAGCAGAAGGGGGGACATAATAAAGATTAGAGAAGAAATAAATTGAATAAAACAATAGAAAAATCAATGAAACCAAGAGCTGGTCTTTGAGAAAATAAACAAAATAGATAAACCCTTAGCCAGACTTATTAAGAGAAAAAGAGAATCTGTACACATACACAGAATCAGAAATGAGAAAGGAAAAATCATGATGCACACTACAGAAATACAAAGGATTACTGGAGAATACTATGAAAATCTAAATGGTAACAAACTGGATAACCTAGAAGAAATGGACAACTTCCTAGAAAAATACAACCTTCCAAGACTGATGAAGGAAGAAACAGAAAATCTAAACAGACCAATTACCAACAATGAAATTGAATTGGTAATCAAAAAACTACCAAAGAACAGAACCCGGACCAGATGGATTCACTGCTGAATTTTATTAGACATTTAGAGAAGACATAATACGCATTCTCCTTAAAGTTTTCCAAAAAACAGAAGAGGAGGGAATACTTCCCAACTCATTTTGTGAAGCATCACTCTAATACCAAAACCAGGCAAAGACACCACAAAAAAAGAAAACTACAGACCAATATCCCTGATAAACACAGATGCAAAAATAGTCAACAAAATATTAGCAAACTGAAATGAAAAATACATTAAGACGATCATACACCATGATCAAGTGGGATTCATCCCAGGGATGCAAGGATGGTACAACATTTGAAAATCCATCAACATCATCCACCACATCAACAAAAAGAAGAACGACAACCACATGATCAACTCCATAGATGCTGAAAAAGCATTTGACAAAATTCAACATCCACTCATGATAAAAACTCAACAAAATGGGTATAGAGGGCAAGTACCTCAACATAATAAAGGCCATATATAACAAACCCACAGTCAACAACATACTTGGCAGTGAGAAGCTGAAAGCTTTTCCCCTAAGATCGGGAACAAGACAAGGATGCCCACTCTCCCCACTTCTATTCACCATAGTACTGGAGGCCTAGCCATGGCAATCAGACAAAACAAAGAAATAAACGGCATCCAGGACTTCTGGGAAGATGGTGGCGTGAGCAGGGTGGTGGAAATCTTCTTCCAAAACCATATATATTTATGAAAATACAACAAACACAATTATTCTTAAAATAGAGACCAGAAGATACAGGACAACACTCAGCCTGCAGCTACACCTGAGAGAACTCGGCACCTCGTGAAGCGGGTAAGATACGGAGCTGCGACCCGGCAGGACCCGAGCACTCCCCAACCCCAGTGCACTGGCGGGAAGAGAGGAATCAGAGCAGGGAGGGAGTGGAAGCACAGGCCCGACAAATAACCAGCCGTTGTGATCTGCACTGGGCGCATTGACACACATCGCGTGATCTGTCACAGATCGGAGACACAGAGGTGCAGGATCTGAGATGGAGAACGCAAGCGGGCTCTCTCAGCCAGCTCCCCGGGACAAAAGAAAAGTGTGCATGTTTGTTTAGCGGTCTTAAAAGAGAAAGGGGCCCAATGGAGGAGCAGGATCGTCCCAGCGCACTCAGCCAAGCAGGCTGGGAGTCTTGGGGAATTTCTGACCCCTTGGCCGGTGGCTGGGAAAAAGCAGCTGCCTCCTGTTCGTTCCCTCCCAGGCCAGAGGCTCAAAGGGCCCGGTGGAGCAGCTGCGGCTGCGGAATAGTGGAGCAGCAGCACCACCTAGAGCATCCTCACAGAATCTACACCTGGCGGGTGCTTTTTTTTCTTTCTTTTTTCTTTTTCTGACCACTTCTATCGCCATGAAAAGACAGAGGAATATGGTACAAACAAAACTTAGCCAGACAACCGCAGAGAGGGAGCCTGATGGGATGGACATGCACAATCTTCCTGAAAAAGAATTCAGAATAAAAGTCATAACCATGCTGATGGATCTACAGAGAAATATGCAAGAGCTGAGGGAGGAAGTGAGGGAAGTCAGGAAAGACAATGCAGAAATCAGACAAGCGATCGACGGGCTTAGCAGCGGACTGGACGAGATGCAAGACTGTTAATGGAATAGAAATCAGAGAACTGGAATACAGAGAAGCTGAGGCAGAGAGAGATAAAAGAATTTCTAGGAATGAAAGAATATTAAGAGAACTATGTGACCAATCCAAACGGAACAATATTCGCATTATAGGAGTACCAGAGGAAGAAGAGAGAGAAAAAGGGATAGAAAGTGTTTTTGAAGAAATAATTGCTGAAAACTTCCCCATGCTGGGGAAGGAAATAGTCTCGCAGTCCATGGAAGCCCACAGATCTCCCAACACAAGGGACCCAAGGAAGACAACACCAAGACACATAATAATTAAAATGGCAAAGATCAAAGATAAGGACAGAGTATTAAAGGCAGCTAGAGAGAGAAAAAAGATCACCTACAAAGGAAAACCCATCAGACTGTTGTTAGACTTCTCAACAGAAACCAGTGGCATGATATATTTAACATAATGAAACAGAAGGGCCTCGAACCAAAAATATAGTATCCAGCATGATTATCATTTAAATTTTAGGGAGGGAGTAAACAATTTCCAGACAAGCAACAGCTGAGGGAATTTGCCTCCCATAAACCACCTCTACAGGATATCTTAAAGGGACTGCTCTAGATGGCAGCACTCCTAAGGCTAAAAAGAGGTCACCAGAGAAAATAAAATCATAGCAAAGAAAGCAGACCATCCAAATACTAACTAAAGGCAAAGAATAAAACACCTAGTATATAAAGAATGGAGGAGGAAGAATAAGAAAGGAGAGAAATAAAGAATCATCAGACTGTGTTTACAATAATTTAACAAGAAAGTTAAGTTAGACTGTTATATAGTAAAGAAGCTACCCTTGAACCTTTGGTAACCACGAATCTAAAGCCAGCAATGGCAATAAGTACGTATCTATCAATAATCACCCTAAATGCAAATGGACTGAAAGCACCAATCAAAAGACACAGAGTAATAGAGTGGATAAAAAAAGCAAGACCCATGTATATGCTGCTTACAGGAGACTCACCTCAAACCCAAAGATATACACAGACTAACCTAAAGTTGAAGGGATGCAAAAAGATATTTCATGCAAACAACAAGGATTAAAAAGCAGGTGTTGCAGTACTTGTATCAGACAAAATAGACTTCAAAAAGAAGAAAGTAGCAAAAGATAAAGAAGGACATTACATAATGATAAAGGGGTCAGTCCAACAAGAGGATATAACCATTTTAAATATATATGCACCCAACACAGGAGGACCGGCATATGTGAAACAAATAGTAACAGAATTAAGGGGTAAATAGAAAGCAATGCATTTATTTTAGAAGACTTCAACACACCACTCACTCCAAAGGATAGATCAACAAGACAGAAAATAAGTAAAGACACAGAGGCACTGAACAACACACTAGAACAGATGGACCTAACAGACATCTGCAGAGCGGTACACCCAAAAGCAACAGGATACACATTCTTCTCAAGTGCACATGGAACATTTTCCAGAATAGACCACATACTAGGCCACAAAAAGAACTTCAGTAAATTCAAAAATATTGAAATTCTACCAACCAACTTCTCAGATCACAAAGGTATAAAACTAGAAATAAACTGTACAAAGAAAACAAAAAGGCTCACAAATACATGGAGACTTAACAACATGCTCCTAAATAATCAATGGGTCAATGACCAAATTAAAACAGAGATCAAAGAATATATGGAGACCAATGACAACAATACAAAGCCACAACTTCTGTGGGATGCAGCAAAGGCAGTTCTAAGAGGAAAGTATATTGCAATACAGGCCTATTTAAAGAAGGAAGAAAAATCCCAAATGAATAGTCTAAAGACACAATTACTGAAATTGGAAAAAGAAGAATGAATGAGGCCCAAAGTCACCAGAAGGAGGGACATAATAAATATCAGAGAAGAAATAAATAAAATTGAGAAGAATAAAACAATAGAAAAATCAATGAAACCGAGAGCTGGTTCTTTGAAAAAATAAACAAAATAGGTAAATCCATAGCCAGACTTATTAAGAGAAAAAGAGAATCTACATACATAAACAGAATCAGAAATGAGAAAGGAAAAATCACAACGGACCCCTCAGAAATACAAAGAATTATAAGAGAATACTATGAGAATCTATATGCTAACAAGCTGGAAAGCCTAGAAGAAATGGACAACTTCTTAGAAAAATACAACCTCCCAAGACTGACCAAGCAAGAAACAGAAAAACGAAACAGACCAATCACCAGCAACGAAATTGAATCGGTAATCAAAAAAGTACACAAGAACAAAACCCCTGGACCAGATGGATTCACCTCTGAATTCTAGCAGACATATAGAGAAGAAATAACACCCATTCTCCTTAAAGTTTTCCAAAAAATGGAAGAGGAGGGAATACTTCCAAACTCATTATATGAAGCCAGCATCACTCTAATACCAAAACCGGGCAAAGACCTCACCAAGAAAGAAAATTACAGACCAATATCCCTGATGAACACAGATGCAAAAATACTCAACAAAATATTAGCAAACCGAATTCAAAAATACATCAAGAGGATCATACACCATGATCAAGTGGGATTCATCCCAGGGATGCAAGGATGGTACAACATTCGAAAATCCATCAACATCATCCACCACATCAACAAAAAGAAGAACAAAAACCACATGATCATCTCCATAGATGCTGAAAAAGCATTTGACAAAATTCAGCATCCATTCATGATTAAAACTCTCAACAAAATGGGTATAGAGGGCAAGTACCTCAACATCATAAAGGCCATATATGACAAACCCACAGCTAACATCATACTTAACAGCGAGAAGCTGAAAGCTTTTCATCTAAGATCGGGAACAAGACAGGATGCCCACTCTCTCCACTGTTATTCAACATAGTACTGGAGATCCTAGCCACGGCAATCAGACAAAACAAAGACATACAAGGCATCCAGATTGGTAAAGAAGAAGTCAAATTGTCACTATTTGCAGATGACATGATACTGTACATAAAAAGCCCTAAAGACTCCATTTCAAAACTAATAGAACTAATATCTGAATTCAGCAAAGTTGCAGGATACAAAATTAACACACAGAAATCTGTTGCTTTCCTATACACTGACGATGAACTAACAGAAAGAGAAATCAGGAAAACAATTCCATTCACAATTGCATCAAAAAGAATAAAATACCTAGGAATAAACCTAACGAAGGAAGTGAAAGACCTGTACTCTGAAAACTACAAGACACCTAAGAGAAATTAAAGAGGACACTAACAAATGGAAATGCATCCCATGCTCTTGGCTAGGAAGAATAAACATTGTCAAAATGGCTATACTACCTAAAGCAATCTACAGATTCAACGCAATCCCTATCAAAATACCAACAGCTTTCTTCAATGAACTCGAATAAATAATTCTAAAATTCATATGGAACCACAAAAGACCCCGAATAGCCAAAGCAATCTTGAGAAGGAGGAATAAAACGGGGAATTACCCTCCCTGACTTCAAGCTCTACTACAAAGCCACAGTAATCAAGACAATTTGGTATTGGCACAAAAACAGACCCACAGACCAGTGGAACAGAATAGAAAATCCAAACATTAACCCAAACTTATACAGTCAATTAATATTTGATAAAGGAGCCTTGGATATACAATGGGGAGATGACAGCCTCTTCGGCAGCTGGTGTTGGCAAAACTGGACAGCTGCATGTAAGAGAATGAAACTGGACTACTGTCTCACCCCATACAGAAATCTAAACTCAACGTGGACCAAAGATCTGAATGTAAGTCATGAAACCATAAAACTCTTAGAAAAAAACATAGGCAAAAATCTCTTGGACATAAACATGAGCGACTTCCTCAGGAACATATCTCCCTAGGCATGGGAAACAAAAGCAAAAATGAACAAGTGGGACTATATCAAGCTGAAAAGCTTCTGTACAGCAAAGGACACCATCAGTAGAACAAAAAGGCATCCTACAGTATGGGAGAATATATTCATAAATGATGTATCCGATAAGGGGTTGACATCTAAAATATATAAAAAACTCACGCACCTCAACAAAGAAAAAGCAAATAATCCAATTAAGGAATAGGCAGAGGACATGAATAGACACTTCTCCAAAGAAGAAATTCAGATGGCTAGCAGGCACATGAAAAGATGCTCCACATCGCTAATCATCAGAGAAATGCAAATTAAAACCACAATGAGCTATCACCTCACACCAGTTAGGATGGCCACCATCCAAAAGACAAACAACAACAAATGTTGATGAAGATGTGGAGAAAGACGAACCCGCCTACACTGCTGGTGGGAATGTAAATTAGTTCAACCTTTGTGGAAAGCAGTATGGAGGTTTTTTCAAAAAATTAAAAATAGAAATGCAATTTGAGTCAGGAATCTCACTCCTAGGAATTTACCCTAAAAATGTAGGAGCCCAGTTTGAAAAAGACATATGCACCCCTATGTCTATCGCAGCACTATTTACAATAGCCAAGAAATGGAAGCAACCTAAGTGTCCATCAGTAGATGAATGGATAAAGAAGAGGTGGTACATATACACAATGGAGTATTATTCAGCCATAAGAAGAAAATAAATCCTGCCATTTGCAGCAACATGAATGGAGCTAGAGGGTATTATGCTCAGTGAAATAAGCCAAGCCGAAAAAGACAAGTATCAAGTGATCTCACTCATATGTGGAGTATAAGAACAAAGAGAAAACATGAAGGAACAAAACAGCAGCAGACTCACAGAACCCAAATGGAGTAATATTTACCAAAAGGAAAGGAACTGAGGAGGATGGGTGGGAAGGGAGGGACAAGGGTGAAAAAGGGGCATTACGATTAGCAGACATAATGTAGAGGGGAGCATGGGGAGGGCTGTACAATTCAAAGAAGACAAATAGTGATTCTATAGCATCTCACTACGCTGATGTACAGTGACTGTAATGGGGTTGATGGGGGGGGATCTGATGAAGGGGTAGTTTAATAACCATAATATTGCACATGTAATTGTAGATTAATGATACCAAAATAAATTATTAAAAAAAAGAAACGGCATCCTGATTTGTAAGCAAGAAGCCAAATTGTCACTGTTTGCAGATGACATGATATTGTACATTAAAACTCTAAAGAATCCACTCCAAACTTAGTAGAACTAATATCTGAATTCAGTAATGTTGCAGGATACAAAGTTAATACACAGAAATCTGTTGCTTTCCTGTACACTAACGATGAACTAGCAGAAACAGAAATCAGGAAAACAATTCCATTCACAATTGCATCAAAAAGAATAAAATAACTAGGAATAAACCTAACCAAGGAAGTGAAAGACCTATATCCTGAAAACTACAAGACACTCTTAAGAGAAATTAAAGAGGACGCTAATAAGTGGAAATTTATCCCCTGGTGTTGCATAAGAAGAATTAATATTGTCAACAAGGCCATCCTGCGTATAGCAATCTAGAGATTCAGTGCAATTCCCATCAAAATACCGACAGCATTCTTCAATGAACTGGAACAAATAGTTCTAAAATTCATATGGAAGCACAAAAGACCCCAAATAGCCTAAGCAATCCTGAGAAGGAAGAATAAAGTGGGTGGATCTCTCTTTCCCACTTCAAGCTCTACTACAAAGCCGCAGTAATCAAGACAATTTGGTACTGGCAGAAGAACAGACCCATAGACCAGTGGAACAGAGTAGAGAGTCCAGATATTAACCCAAGCATATATAGGCAATTAACATACGATAAAGAAGCCATCGGTATACAATGGGGAAATGACAGCCTCTTCAACAGCTGGTGTTGGCAAAACTGGACAGCTACATGTAGGAGAGTAAAACTGGATTATTGTCTAACCCCATACACAAAAGTAAACTCAAACTGGCTCAAAGACCTGAATGTAAATCATGAAACCATAAAACTCTTAGAAAAAAACATAGACAAAAATCTCTTGGATATAAACATGAGCAACTTCTTCATGAACGTATCTCCCCAGGCAAGGGAAACAAAAGCAAAAATGAACAAGTGGGACTATATCAAATTAAAGTGCTTTTGTACAACAAAGGACAACATACTGTAGATCAGAAAGGCATCCTACGGTATGGGAGAATATATTAATACATGACGTATCCGATAAGGGGTTGACATCCAAAATATATAAAGAGCCCATGCACCTCAACAAACAAAAAGCAAACAATCCAATTTAAAAATGGGCAGAGGATCTGAACAGACACTTCTCCAAAGAAGAAATTCAGATGGCCAACAGGCACATGAAAAGATGCTCCACATCGCTAATCATCAGAGAAATGCAAATTAAAACCACAATGAGATATCACCTCACACCAGTCAGGATGGCCACCATCCAAAAGACAAACAACAAATGTTGACGAAGATGTGGAGAAAGGGGAACCCTCCTACACTGCTGGTGGGAATGTAAATTAGTTCAAGCTTTGTGGAAAGCAGTATGGAGGTTTTTCAAAAAATTAAAAATAGAAATACCATTTGACCCAGGAATCCCACTCCTAGGAATTTACCGTAAAAATGTTGGCCCCAGTTTGAAAACGACATATGCACCCCTATGTCTATCGCAGCACTATTTGCAATAGCCAAGAAATGGAAGCAACCTAAGTGTCCATCAGTAGATGAATGGATAAGGAAGAGGTGGTACATATACACAATGGAATATTATTCAGCCATAAGAAGAAAACAAATCCTATCATTTGCAACAACATGGATGGAGCTAGAGGGTATTATGCTCAGTGAAATAAGCCAGGCATAGAGAGACAAGTATCAAATGATTTCACTCATATGTGGAGCAGAAGAACAAAGGAAAAAACTGAAGGAACAGAACAGCAGCCGACTCACAGAACCCAAGAATGGACTAACAGTTACCAAAGGGAAAGGGACTGGGGAGGATGGGTGGGAAAGGAGGGATAAGGGGAATAAGGGGCATTACAATTGGTACACATAATGGAGGTGGGGGGGGGTTCGGGGAAGGCAGTATAACTTAGAGAAGACAATTAGTGATTCTATAGCGTCTTACTATGGTGATGAACCGTGACTGTAATGGGGTATGTGGTGGGGACTTAGTAATGGGGTGAGTCTAGTAATCATAATGTTGCTCGTGTAATTGTACATTAATGATACCAATATATGTATAAAGAAGGGTATAGACTAAGGGACAATTTGGCCCCTTCTGCAAACTGCAGGTAGTCCCTCTAAATGACCACTGTTATCTCTTCCAGACATTTCCAGGCGGTCTAACCCCACCGTGCCCCTGCTGTCTCCTTGCAGGCAGATGTCACCACACATTCAGTCTCATTTCTTGCTCTTCCACTAATAGCGCAGCTGGGGCTTCTTTCCACATTGTCCACCCAGCCCTGCCACCTTTGCCCCGGAGCAGCCCCTTTTAGTACTCCTGCTGCAGAAGTGATTTAGGTTGTTTCTGGTTTGAGGTCTGAAACCATGTTCTGATGAACCCTTTGCTTTTGTGTCCTTCTGCTGTGTGAGGATATATCCATAGGATATCTTCCTACAGGTGGAACTTCTGACGTAGCTAAGTTAGGGACCCTCAATTTTGAGCCATGCGGCCACATTGGCCTTGTGCACTGTTGTGCCTCTTTACCTGCCCACAACCACAGGGCTTGTGAGGGCCTGTTTGTCTCCCCCAACACCCATCACAGAGCATCATGTCTGGAACGTGGTAAAAGCTCTCTTGCTTTAATTCTGGTTTCATCTGTCTTGCCTGAGGGTTTCAGCCCTGGACAAGTTCACTGTGGATTCGGTGAGACTGAATAATGACAAGGGAATGTTGGGGGTAAAAGGGGCCTCAGACCAAGCTTTATTCTCATGGCGGTAGTCAAGCACTAGAATCCCTAGAATCTCATCCGTCTCTGTCTCTGCCCCCGGCTTAGCCTGTGCCCCAGCCTCTGCTCTCCTCTGTCCTGCTCTCTTGCTCTCTTCTCTAGAATCTGCTCTCCTGCTTCCCTTGGTCCTTAGTACTGGGCGGAACTTTTATAGCAATACTGGCAGTAATGGCTTATTGCCAAAGGGCATG
>JAVSCE010021578.1:0-66100 GCA_032199065.1 Smutsia gigantea | reverse complement strand
CTGGGGCTACTGACAATCTTCAGGTATCTTCCTCAAAGGCAGAACTAAGAGCCATAAAGAATTTCTTAAACACAGGGAGGAATCCTCAAAAGTTGTAAATTTTTTGCCTCCTGAAGCAAGTCCAGAGGAGGAAATAAAATTTCATGTTGTCTGTTTCTTTAAAAATCCAGACCTCTTGGTGAATGCTCCTTTCTCTCCTGGCAATAGCTATTGCCCTCTTATCTTGTTTTATATCTGTGGGTAAAACTGCAATATTTCCAGAATCTCTCACCTGGTCTTGGTGCATCTCCATATCAATAGGTGTTTCCAAGGTGGAGAGAAGTAGCCATCTCGATATCAACAGGTGATTACAAGGGTGGGGAAAGCAAGGGCACATCTAGACCAGAGAGGTTGAGTGGCTTCCCTTTTTGTAGCTGGCTTGTGAGACACATGGGTGAGCAGAAGTAGATGACTGCTTGTAAGCAATAAACACGTTTCTACACTTTATTTCTCCATGTGATATATTTTGGCTTCAAAGCTTATTTTCCCCAGGCTGGGAACATATTTTCAGCCAGGAGGTACAATATCCCAACAACTTGTCTTATTTTTCTGCTTGTCCTGGGACATGGAAGTTCTCTCTCTGGCTCTCTTTGAGAGTGACAGTTGTGAAGGTAATATCCTTTGCACTGTCTTTGAGGGCTCATCTTGGGTCCATGAGGTTACATATACTTCCAGAAATATTTACTGTTTGCCCTGGCTGAAACAAAATGTTTGAAAGCATTTAATAACTTCTAATAAAAATATTGGCCAAAGTGGAAGGTAATATTCAGTATCTGAGAGAATATTTCTCTTTCCCTCCTGGTACATTTAGGTTAGGGGAGAAACCCCATGAATTTTCCTAACATAGGTGGATGGGTGTGTCAGTCTTTTGATATGGGATTGTAAGAGACCCTTAATAGCTAAAACAATATTGAAAAAGAAAACCAAAATTGGAGGACTCACATTTTCTGATTGGAAAACCAACTACAAAGATACAGTAATCAAAACAGTGTGGCACTGGCATAAGAATAGACATGTAAATCAATGGAACAGACTTGATAATACAGAAATAAACCCTACATCTATGGCCAGTTGATTTTTGACAAGGGTACCAAGACCATTCAATTAAGAAAAAAGACAGTCTTTTCAATGGATGGCATGGCCCTAGCACAACTGTAGAGCCATGTGCAAAAAAAAGCCATTTATCCATCCCTCACACCATATTTAACAATTAACTTAAAATGGGTAAAAGCCCTGACTTTAAGTGTTAAAACGTTTAGAAGAAAACAGCTAAATCTTCATGGCCTTGGATTTGGCAATGATTTTTTAGATTAATTATAAAAATCACAAGTGACAAAATATATAAATGAAACTTCATCCACGTTAAAACTTTGTACAAAGGACACTATCAAGAAGAGTTAAAGACAACCCACAAATTGGTAGAAAATATTTGCATATCATATATCTGGATCAGAGTGTTTAGTATCCTAAATATATAAAGAACAAATATAACTCAACAACCAAAAGACAACCCAAATTAAAATATGGGCACAATAATTCAATGGACATTTTCCCAGATATGAAAATCACAAAAAAGTATATGAAAAGTGTTCAGTATCATTATTCATTAGGGAAATTAAACTACAATGACATGCACTTCACACCCACTTAGGGTGGCTATAGTAAGAAAATGAAAATAAATGTTGGCAAGTATGTGAAGAAATTTTAACCTTAATACACTGCTGGGGGGAATGTCATATGTGCAGTTGCTATGTAAAACAGTTCATCAGTTTTGGAATAAGAAAAAATATAGTTAGCATATGACCCAGCAATTCCACTCTTGGATACAAACTCTAAAGAACTGAACACATATATTAAAAAAAAGTTATACACAGATATTCATAGCAGCACTATCACAATAGCCAAAATGTGGATACAACCCTAATTCTATCAACTGATGAAAGGATGAACAAAATTTGGAACAAAAAAAATGGAATACTGCTCATTCATTAAAAGTATTGAAATACTGACACGTTACAAAATGGATAAAGCTTGAAAACATTATGCTAATTGAAAGAAGCCAGACACAAAAGGACACATATCATGATTCCATTTATATGAAATATCCAAAACAATTAAATCCGAAGATGCACAAAACACAGTATTTATTGTCAGGGACTAAAGAGAGGGATGAAAGGGGAGTTACTGCTTAGTGGGTATAGAGTTTCTGGAGTGATGAACATGTTCTGGAACGAGGCAGTGGGGATAATTGGACAACATTGTGAGGTACTAAATACCACTAAAGTGTACATTTTAAAATAGTTAGGTTGGTGAATTTTATGTTATATGTCATATGTATTTTACCATAATAGAGACATCAGTAAGAAAAAGCCAAATGATCCCAAATGTCCAGAAGGAGAGAGTGGGACAAAAAAATGGTGTTTTATGTTTTAAGTGATAAGAATACCACTTTTGATGGTTGTGTGCCGTATTGGTTAAGAGGGATAAAGGAATAGTTTTGAGACTCTAGAAACATAATCTCATTGAATGTTGATGGGATGGGTGCTGGACTGAGTCTCTTAAGAGAGCTATTTGCAATTTTTCATTTAAATAGGAAATGTACTGAAACATTTTTATACTAAATCTAACTTCTTTGACCCCTTAGTTAAATCTAACATTTTTAGAACATCACAGTACAGATCCCCCTACTCAACGAATGATCAGTGTATTCCCTCAGTCTCCACAATATTAAACTAATTCAGTCTGAGGAACACTACAAGGTTTTCTGCTTCTCCTGCCCCAATTCCTCCTCCCTGACTTGTTCTTCCACCTCCTTCTTCACATTATAACCCTGTTCCTTTAGCTTCCTTGTATGATCCCCAAATCACCCTGAGCCCTCTAAATTTTCAATGTGCTTTCAAAATTGTAGTGCCCAGCACCCATGGGCAAAATCCAACTATTACTAAGTAGCTCTTAAATCCAAACAATAGCTTGGAACATTCACATCTGGGCTATTTTAAAGTTATTTTTAATTAAGTAATTGCAAACCACATGGATTTACAAGTTTCAGCTTTAGAAGATTGTACAGATGTGGTAGTTTTTGTATGGTGGGATTCAGGAAAAGATGGAGCAACACACATATGTCAATTTCTCTGTGGAACTATAAGTTCATTTTTAAAGCATGCCAATAGTATGCTTTTCTGTAGACTCCCCAAATGCATATTAATCCTTGTACTCAGGAGATTTCATTGCTCTCAGACATAAACACTGCAGGAGTTCACTTCTTTTAGTTTCACTCAATAGATTGTAGAAAGTTTTTTATTCAAATGATTATAAAAGCATTTACTGCTGTAAAATCTTCAGCCATGTTCTTTAACAAGTTCCTTTTTCATTTATTATAAAACCTTCTATTAAAAACATTAATATTTCATTTCTTCATTATACATTTCACATAAATGCCTTCCCTATAATGTTTCAGAGTTTAAAAGTGATATAAATTATACACTTAACTTGTATTTCTGCATCATTCCATGGTATATGAAACTGGATGATTATGATAATGATAATTGAAACTGTGCACTTTTTATTTAGGCTTCCAAATAAACAAACCTTGAGTATTTAATCATCTAGAAGCAATAGTAACATTACAACATAATGATCATCAATAAGTGATGATACATACATGTTTAATACTTTATTTCACTTAATCAAATTAAATTATAACCTAAAATGGAAGATATTACTTATAAATTATTTAATAATTATAAGACTATAGTAATAAATCCATAATATTTGAAAAGGTACTTGTTACTTGAACTTGGGAAATTGTTTACTTATAAAAAATAAATAAATTTAAATAATTGGAATCAATTGACAAAATCTGAAGTAGGATAATTAAAAACTCCTTGATATACATTATTCTATACAGAATAAGAGAAGGGATACTGAATTGTATTCAAAAAGGGGAAAGGTGCTAGGTTAGAAAAGAGAAAAATGACATTTTCAGGAATAATAATACAGGAAACACTTTAGACAAATATAAATAATAGTGTAATTTTAGGTTTTTAATACATACAGTACTCTAGACATTTCAATAAAAGATTAAATAGGTGCTGTGTGGGAAAAAGAACAATATAATTCCATATAATAATGGGAATAACTATTTTTCTCATACAGCATTTTGTTTTTTTCTAAAATATTTTAACCAAAGCTCTTTAGAAAGTTTTAATTATTTAGGAATAGTATAAATAAACAAAAGCAGCCCTTTTGAAACCAATAGTTTTCCTGTCGTTGTGTAAGAGGAATAATTCACGTGTGCTGATTGGAAAACATTCCTCTGGTCCCGAGGAGAGGCCCGCAAGACACTGGGGTTAGTGCTTTGAATGTCAACAGTTTTTAGGCCATGTTAACAAAGAGAAGAGAATAAATTTCAGGGATAGAATTCTGGACTCCTTTATGGTGGCCTTTATTATTTAGTTTGACAATTAACCTTACGTCTTTTAAGAAGTAACTCAGAAAAAAGCCACAATGTAGAAATAGTGATTTTGTCAAATTATCTTGAATTAAAAACAAACTAAATGAAATGTTCATTCATAACATATAAGGAGATTGAAATCATATCAAGCATCATTTCTGACCACAATGTTATGAAAGTCCATTACAAGAAGAAAACTGGAAAAATTACAAATATATGATTAACCAACATGCTACAGAACAACCAAATGGTTAAATAAAAAATAAAAAGAGGAAAAAAATACCCAGAGACAAATTAAAATAGAAGTACAACATACCAAAACTTACAGGATGCGGCAAATTAGTTCTAATAGGGAAGTTCATACACACCTACATTAAGAAGTAAGAAAAATATCAGACCACCTAACTTTACACTTCAAGGAAATAGAATAGAAGAACAAACTAAGCCCTAAGTTAGTAGAAGAAAGGAAAGAAGAAAAATCAGAGTGGAATAACTCATGCAGAGACTAAAAAGACTACAGAAAAGATCAATGAAAAAAAGAACTGCTTTTTTGAAAAGATAAATAAAACAAGTTTTTAGCCAGGCTCACCAAGTAAAAAATAGAAAGGAATCAACTAAATAAAATTCAGAAATGAAAAGAAAAATAAATCCAATATGAAAGAGAAAGCTACAAGTGATATCACAGAAATACAAAGAAGAGTGATGCTTTTTGTGTTTGTTCATAGTTTTCTTTACACACAGATGTAATTAAAGAGTTTTTAAATAGAAAAAATTCTTCTAAAATTCTTTTAAATGAATAATTGTTGACTTTCCATTTTGTGCAATTATCCTAAGAAAATAATTTGATAAATTTATCAATATTTTCATTGCAGACATTCTTTGTAATAGTAAAAATTTGGAAATTCTATGAAAATCCATCAGAAGAGATTTGGTTAAATAGTATCTGATATAAGTACTCACTTGACAAACTATACAATGATAGTATAATTACAATGGTAAAATTTTGTTATATTATGTTACATAAAATACTATGCGCTAGTTGTTTTACAACAGCTATTTGGGTAGCTTTTATTTCCCAGTGCAGAAATAAGGTCCAGCAGAGTTAAGCAAGTTGTCCTGTATTCCACAATAACTAAGGGGCTTTCCTGGGTCAGAAAGCCAGGGAATCTGACTGGAGAGACAATGCTTTTGACTACTATGCTACTGATGTCTCTCCACACTTACTGACATGGAATATGTTTTTATTATTAATTATACCAAAATAAAATATATAGCTATATCTTAAAATATTTTTAGAAGTTGTGTCTGAGAGCAAGGATTTATAGTAATTCAATTTATTATATTTTTCTTCCATTTTTTCTAATTTTCAATAATATTTGTATTCAATTAGAAACTACAATATCAATGCATATAAAATATTCTTAATGTGTGAATAAATGCATGAGTATTTGTTGGAAAATAAGACAAAGAAAAACATATATAAATGTATCTGAATGGTGATCGACTAAAACATTAATAGTGTTTATATTTAAACTATGAATTACAAGAAAAATTCTCCCAAATTCTTTCTTGTGTTCACATGTATATTCTATTTTTAATTTAGTGACAATATGTTACATAAGCAATAAAAATGTAATGATTTTTTATTTAAAATAAAAAATATGGTGCAATTTGCTTTGCTTGCATTGAATACCCAGTGTTTATAGGCAATGATGGCGGCAAGATGGAAACACACATAGCTGTGAGCCTTCTCACCCCTACAGCAATGTAAACTAAGTAGTGTACAGATAATTTAAGGATGATACAGTCAGTGTTTCCAGAGTGAGCAATTTCAATCCATTACCACAGCTGCAAAAAGGACAACTCAACCACCTGCAGACATTTCTTTAAAATGCATCCTAGGAGAATCTCAGCATGCAGTTCAGCAGCTTTATCTTAATTCACAAACCAGGTTAAAATTATTGAAGTTTTCTTGCTTTCACTAATTCAAAGAATCTAGATATGTGTTTCCAGAGAGCAAATAGCCACCCACTGAACATATAGGTCTTAATAATCAATATCCCAAAGGAAATGCTCTTTCGAGATTAGGTTAAATTAAACTCAAGATCTGCTTTTGTGAGGGATCTGAACATATGATCCTAAAACATGAAGTTCATAAATACAAATAGATATCTCATCTATCACTCTTCTATTCTGAATCAGATCTCATCTCTTCTGTCTGTATTTTATTGGGAAAGATCATAGAGTTGGAGAATCACAATGGTATGTAATAAAAACTTTTCATTAGCTAATTAAATAATGGCTTTTAAAAAAAATTGTTAAATCTGACCTAGTGCACATTTACTTTAATTTAACTGCTAACAGCAGATACATATATTGATAGTGCATTTTGAGTTGCTTTTCAGAGGATCAGAATCAATGACTGAGGAATGTTACTACACAAAGTCAAAAATGTCATTGAGAATAATTTTGATTTCACAATATTTCTTGATCATCATAATGTTTATTGAAGGATCCATTAAAAGTCCATCATGCTAATTTAACTGGGAAATCTAACAGATTGCCATGGGATAGCTTCCACTAAATTAATGTAGGAAATTTATAACTAAAACCTTAGCTGTTGTCATTAAGAAATAAAAATGTAATGATGTATTAATTATAAGAAGAAACCAATGACATCATTAATGAGTGAAATTAAATCTTTAAGTCAAAACTGAGTAAAACATTTTAGTTTCCATTCTTTTCTAATTCATTGATATTTTGGTCTATATTAAAGTATCTCACTCATACTTTAGACTTGTTTACAATAACTTGGAGAGATGTAGGAGTAAACCATTTCTATTTCTTTCCTTCAGAAGATCCTCACAGATATCACATTTCTTCCTTACTTAGGGTGGAAGTTGTTTCTTAAGGGTGGTTGGCCCAGTGCAAAGCAACCCAGTTGGTAAATTGGTCTAATTTTGTTGGTCCAGTGAGCAAACCAATTGTAGTTCTTCAATTAGGTCCTTCTTTTTAACTTCTATCAGCAATAAAGGACATATTTTGGCTCTCCATCTGCTGCCCTTTGTCTTGCCTCTCAGTTTGTCTGGGATCCCCCAGGGACATTCTATTTGGCTTCACTAAGGAAACTAATCTAGAGGATTTTTGCACTGGGTGTGTTGAGTTGACGATTTTATCTTCATCCTTCCTATGGGGAAACTTTCATATATATGACTAGGAAGTGTTTAGTAAATGGAAGATACTCAATTATTTTTTTGAAATATATGCTTTAATGAATCAATTAACAGCAGAAGAGACTCAATAACATATGATTTTCTATTATCAATCCATAAACATTGATTATCTGGCATTCTGTGAAGTGATAGCATAAAAGCAAAGACTCAAATAATGTACACAATATAGAGAATAGACTCCCTGGACTTTCCTCCCCTAACCATGGACACAGCAACTCAACAGCAATATACAGCACAGTTTCCTTTGTGGAAAATCCAGAAACTAGTTGAAAAGCTCTTGCAGCATGGGCAAGTACAAAACCAGCTACATAAAGCTAGTAGGATTCAGTAAAGTATCAGGATACAATATACAGAAATCTATTGATTCTATATACAAATAATTAACTAATTTAGGGAAATTAAGAAATCAATCCCACTTACAATTGCATCAAAAAGAATAAAATACCTAGGTATAAATTTAAACAAGGAGGTAAAAGACCTGTCTCTGAAAGCTGGAAGACATTGATGAAAGAAATCGACCAAGACACAAATAAATGGAAAGTTATACCATTCTCATGAATTGCAAAAATTATTATTATCAAAAGGGCCATTCTTATGCATGGAAATCTACAGATTCAGTGCAACCCCTATCAAAATACCAATGACATTTTTCACTGAAGTAGAGCAAATAATTCTAAAATTTGTATAGAACCACCAAAAATCCTGAATAGCTAAAGCAATCTTGAGAAAGAAGAACAAATTTGGGGGTATCATACTCGATGCTTTCAAATTTTATTAGAAAGCTACAGTAATAAAAAATATGGTATTGGCACAAGAACAGATACATAGACCCATGGAAAAAAATAGTGAGAAATAAACCAATGCTTATATGGTCAATTAATACAAGACAAAGGAGGCAAGAATATAAAATGGAGAAATGGCAGTCTCTTCAATAAATGGTGCTGGGAAAAACTAGATAGCTACATGAAAAGAATGAAACTGAATCACTGCCTTACACCATACATAGACAAATAAACACAGAATGTTTTGAATACCTAAATATAAGACCTAAAACCAAAAAATTCTTAGAATAAAACATAAGTAATAAACTCTTGAACATCAGCATTAGCAACTTTTTTTCTGGATATGTCTCCCCAAGTAAGGGAAACAAAAGCAAAAAGTGGGACAAAATCAAACTAAAAACTCCAGAACAGCAAAGGAAACCATCAACTAAATGAAAGGGCAACTAACTGTACAGGAGAATATATTTGCAAATGATATATCTGATAAGAGGTTAATATCCAAAGCATATAAAGAACTCACATAACTCAACACCAAAAAAAAAATCTGATCAAAAAATGGGGAGAGGAATTGAATAGACATTTTCCAAAGACATACAGATGGCCAACTGACACATGAAAAACTGCTCACCATATCTAGTAATTATGGAAATGCAAATCAAAACCACAATGAGATATAACCTCATACCACTCAGAATGGCTAATATCAATAAGAAGAGAAATAATGAGTGTTGGTGAGGATGTGGAGAAAAGGGAACACTACTGGTAGGATTGCAAATTGATGTGTGGTCACTATGCAAAGCAGTATGAAGATTTCTCAAAAAACTAATATAGAAATATCGTATGACCCAGCAATTCTACCTCTAAAATAGTAGGAACATTGGCGATCTACCCTCTATTAACTCCCACCCCTGACACAGTGCTATATAATTGAGAAGAGACCCCAGTTTATCCTTGAGGAGAGAAATAATTAGACCACACATACAACACCTCAACTTTCCGGGTACTGCTCAAGGGACTGGCTTCTATCTCACTTGTCTCAGAGTGCTGAAAGATCAACATATGCTAGACCCCTGGGGCTACATACAACAAGGCAGCAATTTGAACTAGAATACACTCACCACAGCTCCTCCTCAAGCACAACACCGAGCAAGTGGATAGAGAAAAAGCCTAACAACCCAGCTCCCAGTTTCTACCTGGGGAGGAAGAGGTGGATTACACATCCAAAGTTCTAACTCTTTGGTTGCCACCCAAGGGATTGGCTTCTGTACTACCTGTCTTGAAGCACTGGTAGGACCTGGCATACACTAGACCCTGGGGATGCAGAGAACAAAGGTGATGTTTTGGACTAGTGTGTGGGCACATGCCCCAGGTCCTCCCCTGGCTCAACACAGGAAAAAAAAAGACACCCAGCCCACTGTTTTTCTTTGATGAGGGAAAGAATTGAATAGCATATCAAAAGTTCCAACATTTCAAGGGTTGCCCAAGGGACTAGTTTCCCTCTTGCCTGGATTAGAGTGCTCATGGAACGTGGCATTTTCTTGATGCCAAGGCCACTGAAAATAAAGAAGGTTGTTGGAATTATGAAACAAACACTCATCAACTACACAGCACTACTCCCACCCAGTACAGCACAGAGCAAGCAGCTGAAAAACTCCAGCTTGCAACTTTCCCTGGGAGGAAGTTGGACTGCACATTCTGTGTTCCAATCTCTCCAGTTGCTACATGCAGGATTGACTTCTGTATCTCCTCTGTAGGAGCGGCTAAGAATAAAAATGGCGGTTTTTACTAACACAAATTTTGAGAGGCCTACAGAGGCTCTGGCTGACTTGATTTTTGAATGCCATCTTTTGTACAATGCCATTCTGTCAAGTCAAAGAGGCAGCAGTTTTTTTCTGACATGGATATACTGACATAAATAGTCAATAAAATAAAGACATTTGGAAATGATCCAAGCAAAGGAACAATATTAAACTACAAACTAACACTGATGAGATGGAGATATATGAATTACTTGGCAGAGAATTAAAAATAACCACTAAAGAATGCTCAATAACATGAAAAAAGTGAGAATTTCAATAGTGAAACAGAGAGTTTACAAAAGGACAAAAAATGAATTTGCAGCTGAAGAATACAAAAACTCAATTGAAAAATCAATAGAGGAGTTCAAAAGTGGAAAGCAAGCAGAAGAAATTAGCACTCAAAGACAGGTCACTTGAAATTATCCAGAGGAGCAAAAAGGAAAAAAATATGAGGAAGTTTAAGGGATTATTTGGATTATTACAAGAACAATGTATATATATTATGTGAGTCACAGAAGAAGAATCAAAAGCTTATTCAATGAAACACTGACTGAAAACTTTCCAAATCTGGGAATAGAAATGAACATACAAATCCAGGAAACCCAAAAGACTTCAAATAAGATGAACTTGTAGGAATCCATACTAAGACAAGTATAATCAAATAGTCGAGAGTCAAAAACAATGAAAGAATTTTGCAAACAGTAGGAGAAAAATGATGTGGCATATCAGATGAGGGCCTTCCTATGTGACTACAAGTGTATTTTTTAGCAGAAATCTTTCAGGCCTGAAGGGAGTAGGATGACTTATTCAAAATGCTAAAAGAAAAACTTGCAAGCAAAAAATACTATACTGGAAAAAATGCCCCTCAAAAATTAAAGGGAATTAAAGACTATCAGATAAACAAAGGCTGAGGGAGTTTATCTCCAAGTGATCTGCCTTATAGAAACTGCTATAGAGAATTCTTCACGTTGAAACAAACAAAAAACCTAAACAGCAACACAATAACATAAAGTATGAAACTCATTGTTAAAGTTAAACATATAGGCAAATACAGAATACTATATAACTGTCAACAGTAAGGGGTAAATCATTTTTAATTCTAGTATAAAATTTGAAAGACAAGCATTAAAATTAAAAATATGTTGATACAAAATATAAGTAGATGTAAATTGTGATATCAATAATATAAAGTATGAGTACGGGGAAAATAAAAGTATAACGTTTTTGTATGAGATTTAAATTTTTCTCAGTTTAAAATAAATTGCTATAGTTTATGGGAGTCCCATGGTTACCACAAATAAAATACCTGTAGAAGTTACACAAGAGAAAAAGACAAAGAAAACAAAGCATATCAATACAAAAATATCAACGAAATACAAAGGAAGACACCAAGAGAAGAATGGAGCAACAAATTAACCAGGAGAAAAACAGAAATTTAAAAAATGATAATATTAAACAAATTTACTTTTCTATCAATAATCACTTTAAATGTACATGGTTTAAAGTCTCCAATTGAATGACACAGAGGGGCCAAGTGGATTGAAAAACAAACATATATATATATATATATAAACACACATATATATAAAAACAAACCAACTATATTCTGGCTGCAAGAAACTATTTTAGATTTATGGACCAGGGTGAAAATGAAAGATAGGGAAAACTATAATATACAAATAGTAACTAAGAGAGAATGGGAGTGCCTACACTTATATCACACAAAATAGACTGTAAGAATAGTATTTAAAAATTGCCACAATGCACAAAGTAGTACATTAAAAACTGACAAAATGTCAACTATTATAAATACATAGTTGACCTGTGAGCAACATGGTGGTTAGGGGCACCGACACCCGATGAGGTTGAAAATTCACATACAACTTTTGATGCCCCCAGAAGTTAACTAACAGCCTACTAACAGTGATGAGAAGTGTTACAGATAATATAGACAATTGATTAACACATATTTTGTATATGTATTATATACTATATTCTTACAAGGAAAGTAAGCTAAAGAAAATGTTTTCTCAGATTGTCACATATATCCAAAATTTTTCCAATAGATCAATTAAAAACAATCAGCATATAAATGGACCAGTGCATTTCAAATCTGTGTAGTTCAAGGCACCCAACATCAGAACACCTAAATATAGCACTTCAACATCAATCAAATTGAAAGGAGAAATAGAAGCAATGCAGTAATAGTAGGATAATTTAATACTACACTTTCAATAATGGATAGAATAACCAGAGAGAATATCAGACAAATGCAGAACTGATAACACTGTAGACCAATGGACTTAACAGACATACACAGAACTTATATTCAAAAACAGCAGAGTAACAATCTTCTCAAGCAAACATAGAACATTCTCCAGGATAGATCACATGTTTGTTACAAAACAAGTCATCAAATTTAAGAAAATTGAAATCATGCAAAGTTCTAATGGAATAAAACTAGAAATCAATAGTAGAAGAAAAAATGGAAAATTCAAAAATTTGTTGAAATTAAAACATAGTTTTGAACAACGAATTCATAAACACAATGAAAGGAGAAATTATAAAAGATCTTGAAAAAATGAAAATGAAAACAGAGCACACAAAATCACAGAATGTAGTAAAAGCATTATTACTAAGAGGGAAGTTTTTACTGATAAATATTTTAAGAAATGAAAAAATGGAAAATGAAAGATCTTAAATAAACAACTAACTTTACAAACTAAGCACAAAACTATCAGAAGAATTAAAGCAGAAATAACAAATATGTAAAATAGAAAAAATCTATCTTAACTCATTTATTATGCTATTTCAAACACAATGTAAAGGTACTTGTTTTTTTGTCCATTCTTCTTACTCCTCCACACTTTGTATATTAGCTGTCATAATTTGTACCCTGTGTATCCCTTGACTGACTTTGTGGGTAGTTGATTTAATTTGCTTAGTAATTAAGCACATTGGTCTACTTCATTTATGTGGTTTTTATTTTCTATGGTGACAGCTATTTAGCCTTAGGAACACTCCCATCCATAGCAATCCCTTTGAAATACTCTGTAGAGATGGGTTTGTGGGCAGTAAATTCCCTCCACTTTTATCTATCTGGAAATTGTTTAATCCCTGCTTCAAACTTAAATGATAATCTTGCTAGATAGTGTATTCTTGGTTGGAGGTCATTCTGTTTCATTGCATAAAATATATCATGCCACTCCCTTCTGGCCTGTAAGGTTTCTGCTGAGAAGTCTGCTGATAGCCCGTCAGGCTTTCTTCTTTACATGATCATTTTTCTGTCTCTGGATGCTTTCAATGCTTACTTGTACTTGATCTTTGCCATTTTAATTATTATATCTCTTGGTGTTGTCTTCCTAGGGTGCCTTGTATTGGGAGATCTCTGCACTTCCATGACCTTGGGGAAGTTTTCAGTAATTATTTCCTCTAAGAGACTTTTTATCCCTTTACCTCTCTCTTCTTCTTCTGATACCCCTATAATGCAAATACTGCTACATTTGGATTGGTCACACAGCTCTTATCATTCTTCATTCCTAGACATCCTTTTTTCTCTCTGTGTTTCAGCTTCTTTGTTTTCCTGTTCTCTAATTTTTATTTCATTTACCATCTCCTCTGCCACATCTAATCCCTCCATTGTATGTTTCATTTCAGATAGTGTCTCAAAGTTTCTATCTCTTTCTTGACTCCTCTTGGAGATCCTAAACGTTTTCCTGTAGCTTCATGTGCATATTTATGATTTTTATTTTGAAATCTTTATCAAGAAGATTTGTGATTTCATTTTTCCCTTTCTGGCATCTTTCCTGTATTTTTATACATACAAAATTTTTTTGTCATTTCATTTTTTTAGTGATTCCTATGGAATAATAATTGTGTAGGTGGCACCCTCTAGTGCCCAGAAGCTCTACTCTCTGGAGCTGTTCAGCCCCTGGAGCAATGGTGGGGCTTGCAGGAGAGTGGCACCTGTGCCAGCCTGGAGGAAAGGCCTACTTCCTGCCTTCCTGGCTGTAGCACCTGCCTCCACTGCCAGGTCCAGTGGTCCAAATGTACAGGGAGGAGCCTCTGCACTACTCTCCTGTAGCTGCCATAGGTGGGGCCACCCTTGGGCTGGCATGGCAAGATGGTGGGGGCAAGATGAATGCAAGACCAGTTCCTGCCAGGAGGAAGGAGTGGCAGGCTGTGTTACTCAGTAGGGGGCCCAGGGCTGCATTGCCAGCCAAGGGAATGGACCGTCTGCAGCTCCTGAGTGTTCCCAACATGTTGGGCTGAGTGTGCCAGGATGATTTTCTCCACCTGCCCGTTCTGAGCAGAGAGCTCTGTATAATCTTTGCCCCTTTAGCTCCCCTCTTGCTGTTGGGAAATCTTTCAATGTACCCACCCTTCTTTTGCCTCTGGGGGGCCTGTTCTCCACAAGCAGCTGTAAGCTCAGTCTCTCCAAGTGTTCCACCTGTCTTTGCTTTCCAACTCCTCTAATCTCCTGAGCACCATGTAATTTGTGTTCGTACTACCAGAACAGATCTCCAGAGCTGGGTTTTCAGCAGTCCTTGGCTTCTATTCCCTGCCTGCTCCATTTCCCTTCCTCCCCACTGTGGGCTGGGACTGGGGGAGGGCTTGGGTCCCATTGGATCATGGCTGTTCTATTTTACCCTTTTCCTTGAGTTCTACACTTTTCCCTAGATGTAGGCAGTCTCTTACTCTTTTGGTCACTCTTTGAGGATAAGTTGCATTTGCTGTATTTTGTGTTATATGTGGTTTTGGGAGGAGGTTTCTACCTCACTTTTCATGCTGCCATATTTTTCCTGGCTCTGAGTGAAATCATTTGATATTTGTCTTTCTCTGCCTGGCTTATTTCACTGAGCATAGTACACTCTAGTTCCATCCATGTGAATGGTAAGATTTCTTTTCTTTTTATGGCTGAATAATATTCCATTGTTTATATGTACCACATCTTCTTTATCCATTCCTCTATTGATGGACACTTAGGTTGCTTCCATATGTTGGCTATTGTAAACAGCACTGTGATAAACATAGGGGTATAAATATCTTTTTGAATCAGGGATCTTGTTTACTTTGGGTAAATTTCTAGGAGTGGAATTACTGGATTAAATGGTGTTTCTATTTTTAGTTTTTTGAGGAACATCCATATTGTTTTCTACAATGGTTGAACTAATTTACATTCCCACCAGCAGTGTAGGAGGGTTCCCCTTTCAACGCATCCTCACCAGCATTGTTGTTTCTTGTCTTTTGGATGCTGGTGATCCTATCTGGTGTGAAGTAATATCTCATTGTGGTTATAATTTTCATTTCCCTGATGATTAGTGATGTGGGGCATCTTTTCTTGTGCCTGTTGGCCACTCAAAATTCATCTTTGGAGAAGTGTCTGTTCATATCCTCTGCCCATTTTTTAACTGGGTTATTTGCTTTTTTGGTGTTGAGGCATGTAGTTCTTTATATATTTGGGATGTTAACCTCTTATCAGATAAGTCCTGGATGAATATATTCTCCCATACTGGAGAATGCCTTTTTTTCTGCTGATGGTGTCCTTTTCTGTTTTTTAGTTTGATGTAGTCCCATTTGTTCATTTTTGCTTTTGTTTTCCTTGCCCGAGGAGATCTGTTCAGGAAAAAATTTCTCGTGTTTATATGCAAGAGATTTTTGTCTATGTTTTCTTCTAAGAGTTTTATGGTTTCATGACTTACATTCAGGACTTTGATCCATTTTGTTTACTTTTGTGCATGCCATTAGACAGTAATCCAGTTTCACTCTCTTACATATAGCTGTCCAGTTTTGTCAACACCAGTTGTTGAAGAGGCTGTCATTTCTACATTGTATATCCATGGCTCCTTTATCATATACTAATTGGCCATATATGTGTGTGTTTATATCTGGATTCTCAATTGTATTCCATTGGTCTATGGGTCTCTTTTTTGCCAGTACCAAATTGTCTTGATTACTGTGGCTTTCTAGTATAGATTGAAGTTGGGAAATGAGATTCCACCTGCTTTATTCTTCCTTCTCAGGATTGTTTTGGTTATTCCGGGTCTTTTGTGGTTCCATATGAATTTTAGAACTATTTTCTCTAGCTTGCTGAAGAGTCCTATCGGTATTTTGATAGGGATTGCATTGAATCTGTAGATTGCTTTAGGCAGGATGGCCATTTTGACATTATTAATTCTTCATACCCATAATCATGGGATATATATGTTTCCATTTATTAGTGTGTTTTTTCATTTCTCCCAAGAGTGTCTTGTAGTTTTCAGAGTATAGGTCTTTCACTTCCTTGGTTAGGTTTATTCCTAGGTATTTTATTCTTTTGATGCAACTGTGAATGGAATTGTTTTCCTGATTTCTCTTTCTGCTAGTTCATCATTAATGTATAAGAATGCAACAGATTTCTGTGCATTAATTTTGTATCCTGCAACTTTGCTGAATTCAGATATTAGTTCTAGTAGCTTTGGAGTGGATTCTTTTGAGTTTTTTATGTACAATATCCTGTCATCTGAAAACAGTGACAGTTTAACTTCTTCCTTGTTAATCTGGATATCTTTTATTTCTTTGTGTTGTCTGATTGCCGTGGCTAGGACCTCCAGTACTCTGCTGGATAAAAGCAGGAAGAGTGGGAATCCTTGTCTTTTTCCCAATCTTAGAGGATTTCAATTTTTCGATGTTAGGTATGATGTTGGCTGTGGTTTGTCATAAAAGACCTTTATTATGTTGAGGTACCACTATACCCATTCTGCTGAGAGTTTTATCATGAATGGATATTGAATTTTGTCAAATGCCTTTTTGGCATCTATTGAGGTACTCAGCTGGTTTTTCTTTCTTTCTTTTCTTTTTTTATTTTTGTTAGTGTGGTGTATTACAATTATTGATTTGCAAATGTTGTACCATTGTCGCCTCCCCAGAATAAATCCCATTTAATCATGATAGATGATCCTTTTGGTGTTGTTTTGTGTTTGATTTTATAACAGTGTTTTGAGTATATTTGCATCTGTGTTCATCCAGATATTGGTGTATATATTTTTTGTGGTATCTTTGTCTGGTTTTGGTTTTAGAGGGATTCCTTGCTCATAAAATGAGTTTGGAATTATTCCCTACTCTTCTTCTGTTGGAATACTTTAGGAAGGATGGATATTAGCTCTTCAAGTATTTGGTAGAATTCCGCTGTGAAGCCATCTGTTCTTGGACTTTTGTTTGTTGGGGGCTTTTTGATTCCAAATTCAAAATCCTTATTGTTAATCACCAGATTTTCTGTTTCTTCCTGGGTCAATCTTGGAAGTTTGTACTTTTCTAGGGCTTAATCCATTTCTTCTATTTTGACTAGTTTACCAGAATGTAATATTTCATAGCATTCTATAATAAGTTTTGTATTTATGTGCTGTCAGTTTCTTCTTCATTTTTCATATTTTTTGTGTGTGTCCTCTCTCTTTTATTCTTGATAAGTCTTGCTAGCATTTTGTCTATTTTGTCTATCTTCTCCAAGAACCAGCTCTCAGTTTCACTGATTTTTTATTGTTTTAGTCTTTTCTATTCTCTGTGCTTTCAGGTCTTGGGAGTCCATTTCCTTCCCCACATTGAGATTTTCAGCAATTATTCCTTCAAAGAGACTTTCAACTCTTTTGTCTCTCTCTTCTCCTTCTGGTACCCCTATTATGTGAATATTGTTTCATTTTGAGTTGTCACACAGTTCTCTTAGCAACATCTCATTTCTAGAGATTCTTTTTTCTTTCTTTCTCAGCTTTTCTCTGTTCCTCTTCTCTAATTTTGATCTCATTTATTTATTCTCCACTTGTAGCCATCTGTTATTCATTTCCTCAGTTGTATATTCATTTCAGTTACTCTATTCTTTAGCTCTGAGTGGCTCTTTTTCAACTCTTCTATCTCTTTGTTGACATCCTCCCTGACATTATCAATGTTTTTCTGCAGATCAGTGAACATATTTCTGACTGTTACTTTGAAATATTTATCAAGAAGATTGGTTATCTGTTTCATTTAGCCATCTTTCTGCTGCCTTATCCTGTAGTTTTTTTTTTTTGAAACTCCTCATTTTGTCAGGGATTTTCTATCTTTTTTCCTTTGTAGTAGATGGATCCACTATGCTTTATGGTCTAGGGAGTAATGGCTTCATGAAGAAGGCATCCTGCGGTGCCCAGAAGCTCAATAATCTTTACTCTCCAGGGCCAGGCTCTTTTCAGTGGAGCCCTGCTGTTGCTGATGGGCTATGGGCAGGGCTGCCTCTCTGTCTGATGGCAGTGCCTATCTCAGTTAGCTGCAGGTGGCAGTTTGCCTCATCCATCCCTTTGGAGTCAAGCAGGGGAGCTTATGCTGAGATCTTTCTGGGAAGGGACACCCTCTAAATGCCCTGAAGTGGCATTGGCATTTCTGGACTAATGGAGTGAGTGGCATAGCCATGCAATGGCAGTTGGACTACCAGCAAGGAGGAAGGGGCGCTTGGAGCTGCTTCCCACAGGCATCTCCTGGGTTGGGTTCAGAGAAGTCCCACAGAGCTGGGAACACCTCCCTCTGTCTAATTATCATTCAGTGTTGTCCTTATTGAAAATATGCGTGAGAGTGAAATTTCATGAACGTAAACTTTATAGTCATTTTTGGCTTAAAGAACAAGATTTACTTCACCTTATGAGAATGTATTTCCAGACATTTTTTCTGTTGCATTATGAACAAAAACTTGTAGTGATTATGTAAACTGCTAAGCAATGACAGTCTCTTTTATGCACCCTGACTATCAGAAATCCTTTGCAGGTTACATATTGCTGAATATAACAGGTTCCTGTCTACTGGGATTCCATAGGAGGTTTTGGATTGTTTTATATATATACAAATACATAGGTATGCTTTTGCTAAAAAAGTTAACATGAAGAGATGAGCCTTTTGAATCATACCCATGGTTGTTGATTTCATTTTCTTTTATGAACAGATGATGGGGATTGTGCTGGCAAATATGAAACAGAAGTTGGTTTTCAGATCTATCACCTCTAACCTACTGGACAAGGACATTGGCCTGAGTAATCATGGAGCTACTCAAGCGTATTTTGAACCTCACATGTATCACACAGTTGAATATGCTTATATTGCTATTGTTAATAAGGTATAATGTTAGTGTTTTTTTAATGCTAAAAGCTTGTTGAGGAGTGACTTCAGGATATTATATGAACTTATTTAGTTTTTTTCTGTTTATTAAATTTCATTCATGTAGAGATACAAATAATTCAAAATGATTTGCAATAAAAAGTCTTATATATTAACTTTCTTTTTTTAACCAATCATTTCATTCAGGTGTCTGTTCAAATATCTCTTCATCTAAGAGGTTTTCCAAATTCAACTTGTCTAAAGCAGAGTGTCCCCATCACTATTTTACACCCCTATTTTGCTTTAGTGCTCTTTTTAACACATGTCATTCCTTTATGTGTACATAGAGATGATCTGTTTATTGCTCATTCCTCAGCTAGAACATTAGCTCCACAAAGACAGGGATTCTGCTTCTTTTGTTATGAACTGTACATTTGGCCAGAGAAGTCTCTTCCTTGGTGAATGAATAAGTCATAGCAATGAGCTATTGATTTTAGAAAAAGAGAGATAGATGAAAGTAAACTAAATGATTCATTAGTGGAAGATTTTTGAATAACCTACATACATTCAAAATTTAAACCCTTAAAATGATGTCTATTTTGTAGTAAACAGATTTTTTGTTGTATCATTATGTGAATAAAGCAAGACCTAGAATTGTATATAAAATATGATCATAACTGTGTATATATTTATATTTTGTGGGTTGTGGAAAGACTGTGAAGAAACACCCCAAAATGTTTATACTACATGTGCTTCTGGAGACATCTCAGACATTCTTTATTTTTCAGTATTTTGTAGTTATTGATCACCTGTGATCAGAAGAAATAAGGCAGAAAGGAAGAACAGAAAATAAATACAGTAGTGATTGGGAATTGAATATTGTGGGTGGATAGATCAGGTTTCATGCTGAGGCACTGTGAACATGGAGACTTTAACATCCAGTGACAGTACATGATGTTCTGAGGACTCACTATATGCAAGTATTGTTTAGTGTTTTACATAAGTGGAATTGCCTAGTTATCGTAATTACAAATGAGGTCAGTATTTCAGTTGTTATTGTTATTACTAGTAGTATTAGTACTATCCCCAGGATATATACAGAGTCCAGAGAGGTCACACCACTTCCCAAAGATACCCAGCTAAAAGTGGTAGACCTGGAATTTGCAGGCTTATCTGATTCAGGTATGTATGTAGTCTTCTAAGAATAAGTAACTGTTTCTGAAACAAGGTAAAGAGGAAAATATCACTTCATTCATGGATTCAGATCTTATTTATTTAAAACAAAACATAAAATATGTCACTATTTAAAATGGCTCATTTGGGTTTAGCCAAACATGTAGAGCAATATTGAATATTTGGTCATAAATAAGCAAGTTGCTGCTAGAATGTACATTGGTGAGTTACTGGACATATATGACATTATAATTATACTGTTTTGGTAGCATGCCAGGCTACTCTGGACAGCAAGTCGCCTTAATAACTTAGAATTCTGTATGTACAGAAGGCTTATGAAGTCTCACTTCTTTTTTTTTTTTAGCAACGTATATAATTCTGAAGGAGCCTGAAAACCCTTTCTAATATTTAACTTTGTAATGTTATTACTTTGCATAAAAATTAACAAAACACCTGTAATTCAACTATTTTGTGATGAAAAGAACATGAGCTTTGGAATTAAACTGGTTTGGGTGTGAATATCAAATGAACATTTCACTCTATTGTGTTCATGAGTAACAACATGGAGTATTTGTGGAATATCAGGTGAGAGGTTTTAATGTTTCTCTAACGTTCAGAGTATAGACCACTGCAGTTCCATAGAACTACATAGCCCAATTGTCATTTTCAAAATTAAGAATACTGGGTATTTATTAACTATTACTTATAAAAATGGATTAATTATGTAACTGTAAAAGTGACTGAAGTCACAGTGGACAGTTGGAAATGCCTTTACAGAACAATATACCTGATTCTATTCTCACTGGAAACAGTTTAGGAAATTTAATTTAGGGTGCCAGGAGGTACAATAGGTTACACATTAGCTTGTCCTCTCTGGAAAATTAAATTTGAATTTGGCTCTGGTCACAAATGAAATGAGACATTCGGTACATGCCACTAAGGATACTCACAAAGACAAAATGACATTTCATTGAAAAATCACCTGTTAAGAAAAATGTCTGCAGCCACTGGGGAGTTTTCAGAAAAATGAACAAGTGCATAGTTCAAAAAGAAAGGGATCTGAGGGGCTATTGTAGATGATAGATTTACTTAAAATCTAGAGGAAGGAAAGTGCTATTAAACTTACAAGATTTTTTTCAGCCAGATGGCTTAAATCTTAGCCAGTACTTCTTATTTTTCCAAGTTTCAGAATCTTCCTTGTTTTCCAAGGAAAATTTGCATTTTCCCTTGTCACAGTTTTAGCTAAATGCCAGTTTTTATCAAATTAACATGGGTACCAAGCTCACTGCAAGGAATCATGTAATTGTGATGTTGAACCATTGGTTTAGATCTTCCTGTTCTTTCAGGCAAAATAATTATGTCATATTCTCTTCTTACTTAGGGGACTAAGAAAGTGTACAATAGCACTTCAAGGATAACTTAGTTGGGATTAATACTGATTCCTTTCATTGTTAGATTCCTGTTCATGTAATAACCACATAGAGCATTTAGACACGTGATGAGATTAGTAAGAGAACAGTAAAATTCCCAACACAAACAATAAAAGCCTGTTGTTCCTTATTCACTATTGAAAAAATATAGTACATAACTATTAAAATCACCTTAATCTCTCATGTTTCAAGTGCTTTTTACTAGATTCAAATTAGATACTGTCAGTTCATTGTTTTAGGGTCTCCAAACTTAACGGGACCCGTGTCTGAGTCAGTCCAGGCCCATTTTATATTCCACTAAAAGTAACGCCATACAGTTCTTACCATGAGGGCTTTCAGGCCTTTTCCTGAAAGTTGACACCTTCGGGATCTGAGTGGTCTGGCATCTAAGCTGTAAACCCTGCTTATGCTGGGGCAAACCAAGGTATTCTCTAGCCTACCTTAGCTGGCAAATTGCAGATCATTCCACTCCATCACTGAAGAGAAGTTATGATAAAAATTTATAGAATGATAGGCAATGTTAATGACAAAATTTATTCATAGCGTCCCTGGACTTTATTCCCAACAGTACTTGCCAGGCAAAGGTCCTTGCTTAGCAATCTTATTAGACCTTAAACAAAGGGACAAACCTCGCTTTAAGTAGATTAAGACAATAGGGTCACGCATCAAGATCTACAAAAAAAAAAAAACAGAAAAGAAAAAGACATCGGATTTGTATATGTCATTTCATCTTTCTTAGTGCAAACATGCAAATGTATTTTTACAGAAAGAATACATTGACATTCTGGCAAACCTTGCTTAGGAACAATGGCCCTAAATTTATTAATATTCTCTATTCACATAGAAAGAAGAACTCGTTGTAATTGGGATGATTGAAAAAAGAACCCATAATAGCAAATTACAATGAACAGTCACACATTAAAATGAATATACCCACTTCTTCTATAAAAAATGAAAATAATAAAAAAAGGAATAAAGCTTTATAAACACAGCTTCTTTCTTTTATGTCCTAAAAGAAAATTACCTTCCTTGTATTCTACTTAAGTCTTTTATTGTCTTGGGGACCCTAGAAACTAAAAATAATTGTTGGTTTTGTATGATAACATCTAGGCCTATATTGTCTTTGACAGGTTTAATATATACAAATAATAAGAAACTTCCTCCAGTTTTCAAGTGTAATGAGTGAAGTTGTTATTTTGCTTTGATTATTTTCAGATTTTTAAAATCTGACTTAAAGAGTCTGCAATTATAAAAAGAGTGAAAGACAAATTTGGCAACACATATCGTCTCACTTCTAAGAGATCGCATTGAGTCTGAGCCCTTGGAAATGAAAACATTCTTAGGCCTCCAAGTGATCACATATTTCTATCTTAGACATTCTGAAGGCAAATATCACTTTTCAAAGACAGATATAAAACTTTCAATTTACTATCCAAATATTATTTCAACTACCAAATTGAAAACAATTGGCAGTTTTATTAAATGTTAAATCCAGTCTTAGATTTTCCAGAGCTTCTTTTGTTACCTTTAAAAGAGTTCCAAATGTTTAACCAGAATTTTTGAAATTACTTTAAAATCAATAATGACTAAAAGAGTAGCTTTATGGGATTTTCAGAGCACATTTCCTTAGTCATACCACTCCAGAAACAATTTCTAAGGACTGGAGAGAATATCTTGAACCTGTAGGATTTATTTTAGGTTGGCTCATAATGAGAGCACAATATCACTGTATTGTATGTTTCTAATATTTAAAATCCTCTGAGTTTTATGATTTAATTCATTGGAAACTGTGAGACATTCTATCAATATCCTTATTTTTAATCAGTTTAATATACTTCCAATTTGTAAAATACACTTCAAATTTTGTAAACAATAATGTAAAGGTTATTTGGCTTATTTTAATCAGTTGGACTGAATTCTTCTGCTTAAAGTCTTTCAGTGAATCCCTATTGCTTTTAAGATTAAAATAAATATGTATTCATATACATGCTTCTTTCAGGGTTCTTAATTTTAAGCAGCAAAACAACTCCGGCTGTATTAAGAAAGAAAAGTTAAATGTTTTGAAGGGCCCGCACTATAATGGCAGCTAGTGGAGGATCCTGTGGGCCCACAGGAACAAAGCAAGTCTGGAAGCACAAAAATGAGAGAGGACAGAAATCCTGCTTCACAGATGACAGTCCGGAGAGGCAGTAGAGCCTCTCAGTTAAGAGAACGGACTGTGAAGCCAATTTCACTGATTTTGAGCCCTGGGTCTGCTGCTTGCAACTGTGTGAACTTACGAAAGTTGTTTGACTTCTCTGTGGCTCAGTTTCCTCTGAAAATGGAAATAAAAGTAAATACCTCAGAGGGGTTTATATGAGGCTGGAGAAAGCTATGCTCTGGAAACAAACAACCCCCCAAATGTCACTAACTTTAAAATAAAGTTTCATTCTATGCTCATGCATTCTTTATTGACGGGCTGGGTTACAGCTCTATGTAGCCATCCTCCCTCCTATTCCAGGCCGAAGAAAGAACCATTTAATAGAACACCATCAATGGCCATATGAAGGTGAAAGGAGGCTGGAAGACATCCTACAGGCATCTAGTTGGCAGGCCTAAAACAATACACATCACTTCTACTTACAGCTCACTGATCAAAAGAGGTCACTTGGGTCCAACTGAAGGACATGAGGGACAGCAGGCCTGCTGTGAGCCCAGAACTTCTGGCACAAAGCACCAATTCTAAAAGAAATTTCTAAATGAGTTAATGTTTGTACAACACAGAGCTGGACCTGACACATAGTAAGACCTATGTGTATACTAACTAAATAAGTAGCTAGGATATTTCTGCATCTGGGTGCAGTCAGAGCTAACTTTAATAAATACCAATCATCTTACTGCCTTTATATTCCTACATTTCTGATACAACAACCAAGGATAGGCTTTTAGATACTTTCAAATACCTTTGCTGTCATTAGGTGTCATTTCCCTTGGTTTCCATAGTGAGAAATGGAACACATATTATACATGTTGCTTCCTGTCTTACTAGTGGGAGGAGAGTTCAATTTCAATGGTACTCCACACTGTGAAACATTTATAAAATCACTCATTTGGCGGCCTGATTTCCTCATATATCCTTCAACCTATGTTATGTTTCTAAAACTAATGTTCCCGCATAACAAAACCATCCTCAAAACTGTAACCATACCCAGTTCTCTCCAGAGAAGCAAACAATCCAAAATCTCATGTTGCAGACCGTTGCAAGAGTCCAGATGTCTAAGCCCAAGACTTCTAGGCAACACCTTTTATTTCCCTAAGTATATTATTATTCCATCTCAATAAAAATGGTCTACAAATACTAGTGGAAGCAAGGAAGAAAAGAAGGAGAACACAAATATAGGCAATTAACCTCTCTTCCTGCAGGCAGAGGCCACTTCTGTAATGGGGCCATGTTTATTTGATATTTATTATTTTTAAACTCTATTGCCAATTCACTACCACTTTTGTGTTTGGCTATAATCTTGACTGTGTTTGCTTCAACTTGGAAAGATGACCCAGAATACTCTTGTGGGTTCTAAACCTTACGTTGATCCTACTTGTAAAGGATTGCAATAGTCTTCAATTTCCTTTATCAATGAACAGTTACCATTAGAGGAGTCTCTGGTTAAATTCATGCTTCAATTCACTCACTATATCTCTGCTTAATAACTGGTACATTTTAGGCACTGTCCTAAACAGTGGGATACAAATTGAGCAAAACAAATATTTCTCTCTTTGAGTCACTTCCATTGAAGCATGAAGTGATGTATACACATTAAACACTAAGAAATAAGTAAATTTTATCTAATGATAGGTATAACTCTGTGGGAAAAATATTTTCCCAGCCCAGGGCAAAATACCTTTGAAACTGAAATCAGTCAAAGGGAGAAGTAAAGTGGGAACAACCCATTTATTGCTTACAAGCAGTCGTCCACTTCTGCTTGCCTGTGTCTCTCATGACCCAGCTGCAAAAGAGGGCCCCACCCAACCTCTCCCGTCCATATATGCCCTTGCTCACCCTTGTAATTACCTATAGATATGGAGATGGACTACTTCTCTCCACCCCTTGGAAACACCTATTGGTATGGAGATGCACTAAGGCCAGGAGAGAGATTCTGAAAATATTACAATTTTACCCATATTATTGCATATATACCCATAGATATTGCAATTTAATGTAATAAGCATAGAGAATATGCAGAGAAGCACAGGGGGGGTTGGAACTGCTGAAGTGCATGAATTGCAACCCAGGTTTCCTTAAAACAGGATCCCTGCCCCCAGGACCCAGTAAACCTCAGTTTGGATAAACCATTTAGTTTCCTGAGGACAAGAGCCATGTTGAACTTCATGCTAGAAGACCAGACACATGAGTTCTGGCGGTGAGAGACAACATGCATACAGACCACTTAGTAGCTACTTTGGGCAACAGGTAGCATCTAAATCTAAAAATTATTTTATTCCTTGTGCTTGAGAAATTAACTTTTAATAGAAATTTCATCATTCTCTAATACCAGCCACTTCTCATGATCAGTTAACTGATAAGGCCCATGAATCATAATTTTGAATTTTATTTTTTCCATAATCTAATTTCCTTAAAGCAATGATACCATCACACTAGGAGAGTGGCTAAGGCATTTAGCAAGTTCATGCATGTTTTTGCTGGTACTACATGAAGAGCAGGAGCAGAGAAAACAAATCTAAGTCTGGAAGATGCCTTTTCCATAATAGAAGGTGTCCAGTGTCATAAACTTTATCCCAGATATCTGGTGGGCTGCACTCTTTGTGGTATGTTATTGAATTGGGGGCACAGGGCTGGTGGTCATTACTGGAAAACTGGGTTCTTATGTGTGGTATAGTAAGGTCAGCACTAATGGACTGGACAACTGTGATGGTGGGCTGATGAGTATTGTTCCTTGCTGTCAAATGGCCACTTTGTTTAGTATCCCATTGGGCAAACAGGTGGCCAGAATGAGACTGAACGATACACCAGTTTAAGTACACTGGTGTCCTTAAGTTTCTCTTTAGCAAATAGGGGCTTTTAATAAACACTGACATGGAACAAAAGTATTTCTGCACTCTAGGATCACTCTACAAGGTCCAGGAACATTCTTCTCCCTTGAAACCACTCTTTAAAATCCTCTAATCTTGCTTCTTCTAAATCCTTGAGGAAGTGTATCTCAGTCCAATTGATTTTTCTGTGATGATGGAAATACTTTGTATAACTGTTGTCTAATATGGTGGCCACTGGACACTTGTACCTACTGAGTACTGCAAGTATGACCAGTATGACTGAAGAGCCCCATTTAAACATTTTTAGTTTAAGCTTAATCAGCCACATGTAGCCAATGGCTCCTGCACTGGGCAGGGCCACAGCCACTATTAACCACATACCTTGTTTCTAGTTCTTCCACAAGCTTTTGAATATTTTATAAAGAGTTTTACTCTAGGAAGATTTCTCCATTTTATTGAACTTCAAGTCACCCTGCTCCACCCCAGGCATATAGCTGGTAAGTGGGAGACCTATATACCAAAGGTATGTCAGCTACACAATGATGGTGGCAGGATTTGAACCCAAGCCGTATTTTTTGCAGAGACCATGCTCTTCACCCAGCGCTGTCCTGCCCCCAGCTGACCCAGGCGCTTCAAACAGAGACTTGAGAACAGTCCTGACCTCCTCTGTCCTGCTTGTCCCCAAACACTCGGTCATACATTCTTGTCCATTATGCCTCTGAAGTTCCCCTGAATCTCTTGCTTACTCTTCATTCCCTCTGCTTCCACTACTTCAAGCCTCATAATTTCTCTCCTAGATTTAAAAGTAAATATCTCTTCATTCGTGTATGAGTATCACCTATCATTGTGCCTGGTACCCAGGAGGGATGGAGTCATGCCTCCAAATGCTTTGTATATGGTCTCTCTAACTGCAATATTGCCCTATCTCCAATTCATTTCCCAGCTGTCACCAGAGTAATTTTCTATAGTAAAAATCATTTTCTGATCATTCCTTAGCATATCATACAAATCCTTCATTGTCACACTTCTACCACTTTATCTCTCTGGGTTCATTCATCTATTAATTTCCTTTATTCAGCCCACCTCCTACCAGCCCCTCAACTCTTACCTGGGGACTTAACGTCATTAGTTCTATTATCCTAGCTTATGCTGTTTGTGCTTTTCTTCATCTAAATATCCTTGACTACTCTTACTTGAATTTAAGACTCCATAAATAATTCTAACATTAAGGACCATTTATAGATAATTTGTTGTGCACCAGACCCATGGCCTATATTTTAAGTTCTTGCAACAGCCCTCGTGGTAGGTATAATCCCTTGACCTGTATGAAGAAACTGAGGCTCAGGAAGTGCATGTCATGTGCCCAAGTTCACTGTGATCTGTCATATTTTAATCTCTAGTCCAAAAATGCCTTTTATGTAGTATATCTGTTTTAGATAATGATTATCCTGTAAAATTTCTCTTACATGTTACATGTTTCTCTTACATGTTCTCTTATATGTGCTTCTCATATCTCTTACATGTTTCATCACTTACATGTTAAATTATGACATATGCTAGTCTGCACTGTGACCGTTCCATGTTCCCTATAGTATTATGCATTTAAAAAAATAATTGTATTAAAATTATTTTATTTCTTGTCTAGAGAAATCTTATTAACTTTTGTATGTTTGCTCCATAGCAATAACTCAGTAAATATTTGCAGAATGAATAAATGAATTAATGAAGTTAATAAAAGGATATCGACATTCCAAACTAGGTGCTATCTTTAGATCTCCAATATTTTTTCTAGCATTTCCACTCCTGAGTAAAGCAGGAAATAAGGTTTAAATCCTGCATTACCTCACTTCATCTAGCTCTTTACCTGAAACCAATTGCTTTTCACATTAATTTTAATCTAACATATACTTTTCTACATTTGATGAATGTCAAATTATTTATTCCTTTTACTCAGTCCAGTACTGCACTGTGGGATTTATAATTGAGCATTATACACTGCATGAAAGCAAGAACAATGTGCTGGACCATCAAATAACAAAAGGATAAAGATCTCACAAGTATGTCCTTAGACATAGGGCTATACCATAGAAAATGCTTGAGAAATGTTTGTTGAAGATGATATCATAGAAGACCTTGAATATCCAGAGCAATCTTGAGACAGAATAACAAAAGTGGAGGGATCATGCTCCCTGATTTCAAAATCTATTATAAAGCTTTAAATAGAACAGTATGATACTGGCATAAAACCATATACCATGTGTAGATCAATGGAGCAGAATAAAGCACAGAAACAAATTCACACATGTAAGGTCAATTAATTTATAAAAAACAAATCCTATAATATACAGTGGGGAAAGGATAGTCTCTTCAATAAATGCTGTTGGGAAAACTGCACAGTCACATGAAGAGAATGAAACTGGACTGCTATCTTACATCATACATAAAAAGTAACTCAAAATAGATTAAAGACTTGATTGTGAGACCCGAAGCATAAAACTACTAGAAGAAAACAGGCAGCAGCTACTTGATTGGTCTTGGCAAAGACACTAAAAGCAAAGGCAACAAAAGCAAATATAAGCAAGTGGGATAACATCAAGCTAAAAAGATTTTGCATGGGAAAGGGGACAATCAATGTAATGAAAAGACAATCTACAGCAAGAGAAACAAAGTAAAAAATAAACAAGTGGGACTACATCAAATTAAAAAGCTTCTGTACAGCAAAGGACACCATCAGCAGAACAAAAGGCATTGAACAGTATGGGAGAATATATTCATAAGTGATTTATCTGATAAGGGGTTAACATCCAAAATATATGAAGAACTCACACACCACAACACCCCAAAATCAAATAACTCACTTAAAAACTGGGCAGAGGATCTGAACAGACACTTCTCCAAAGAAGAAATTCAGATGGCCAACAGGCACATGAAAAGATGCTCCATATCGCTAATCATCAGGGGAATGCAAATTAAAACTACAATAAGCTATCACCTCACACCAGTTAGGATGGCAAATATCCAAAAGACAAGAAACAGTGAATGCTGGCGAGGATGCCGAGAAAGAGGAACCCTCCTATACTGTTGGTGGGAATGTAAATTAATTCCACCACTGTGGAAAGCAATATGGAGGTTCCTCAAAAAACTAAAAATGGAAATACCATTTGAACTGGGAATTCCACTCCTAAGAATTTACCCAAAGAAAACAACTTCTAAGATTCAAAAAGAGATATGCACCCTTATGTTTATTGCAGCACTATTTACAATAGCCAAAATATGGAAGCAAACTAAGTGTCCATCAGTAGCTGAATGGATAAAGAACAGGCAGTACATATACACAGTGAAATATTATTCAGCCATAAGAAGAAAACAAATCCTACCATTTGCAACAACATGGATGGAGCTAGAGGGTATTATGTTCAGTGAAATAAGCCAGGCGGAGAAAGACAAATACCAAATGACTTCATTCATTTGTGGAGTATAAAAACAAAGCAAAACTGAAGGAACAAAATAGCAGCAGACTCATAGACCCTGAGAAGGGATTGGTGGGTACCAAAGGGGAGGGGTTGGGGAGGCTGGGTGGGGACGACGAAGGGGATTCAGAGCACTATAATTAGCTCTCACGATGTAAGTAGGCCATGGGGAAGACGTTACCTCACAGAGAAGATAAATAATGAGTCTATAGCAACTAACTACACTTACAGTGACTGCAGTGGGGGGTGAGGACTTGATAGTATAGGTGAATTTTGAAACCATAATATTGTTCATGTGAAACCTTCATAAGATTGTATATCAATGATATGTTAATAAAACAAAAAAAATACAATCTACTGAACAGTATATATTTGCCAATGACATATCTGATCAGTAGCTAATACCCAAATATAGAAAGAAATCAGTATCAAATATCAAACAATCAGATTAAAAATGCACAGAAGATCTGTATTGATATTTTTCCAAAGAAGACATATAGGTGGCTTACAGGTATATGAAAAGGTGCTCAACATCACTGATCATCATAGAAGTGAAAATCAAAACCTCAGGGAGACAGAACTTCACACCAGAGTGGCTACTATCAATAAGACAAGAAATAACAAGCATTGGTGGGGATTGGAGGAAAGAGAACCCACCGGCACTGTTGGTGGGAATGTAAGTTGGTTCAGCACTATGAAAAACAGTATGGAAGTTTCTCCAAAAATTAAAAATAGGCGTACAAGATGATCCAGCAATTCTACCTCTGGGAATTTATCTGAAACTAATGAAAACACTAACTCAAAAACATCACTGCACCTGATGTTCACTGCAGCATTATTTCAATAGTTGAGATATAGAAGCATCTTAAGTGCCCACAGATGGATGAATAGATAAAGAAAATGGGATATATATACATACACACTCAATAAAATATTATTCAGTCATAAAAAATAATGAAATCTTACCATTTGAAACAACATAGGTGGACCTTGAGGGCATTATGCTAAGTGAAATAATTTAGACAGAGAAAGACAAATACTGTGTGATTTCACTTACATATGGAATCTAAAAACCAAACAAACAAGCAAAGAGATCCAAGTTGAAGGATACAGTGAGCAGATTGGTGGTAACCAGCGGGAAGCTGGCGGGGGGGTTCATGAAATGGGTGAGGGTGGCCAAAAGGTACAAACTTCCAGTTATAAAGTAAACAAATCAGGGAGATGGAGATGTAATATATACCATGATGGCAATAGTTCATAATGCTGTATTGCTTATTTGAAAGTTGTTAAGAGAATAGAGCTTAAAATCGTTCTTCACAAGAACAAAACGTTTTGTACCTGTGAATGGAGATTGATGTTAACTAGACTTACCATGGTCATCATTTTGTAATACACACAAACACCGTGTCATGTTATACACCTGAAAGTAATACAATGTTATATATTTAGTATATATTTAAAAAACTATGAGAAAAGGACTTCCGGGAAGATGGCGGTGTGAGCAGGGCGGCAGAAGTCTCCTCCCAACACTATATTTATCTACGAAAACACAGAAAATACATCTATTCCTAAAAGAGAGACGAGAATACACAGGAAAGCGCAGCAGCTACACCCGAGAGGACTCGGCACCCCAAGAGGCAGGTAAGATATGGAGCCGCGACCTGGCGGGACCCGAGCACTCCCCCAAACCAGCGCACCGGCGGGAGGAGAGGATCCAGAGCCGGGAGGGAGTGGAAGTACACCCCGCGAAGTAGCCAGCCCCTGTGATCTGTGCAGGGAGCGCTGACCAACATTGGGCAGTGCAGCACAGATTGGAGAGACAGAGGGGCAGGATCGGAGCAGGGTATGCACCAGGGTGTTTGCAGCCGGCTCCCGGGAAGGAAAAAAAAAGTGCACGCTTTCTTCAGTGGTCTTAAAGAGACAGGAGCCCAGCAGAGGAGACGGATCACCACAGCACACTCAGCCCAGCAAGCTGGGAGTCCTGGGGAGTTTCAGATGCCTTAGCTGGTGACTGAGGAAGCGTAGCCATGCTTACACTTCTCACTGAGATCAACAGCCTCCTATTCTTTCCCACCCCTGCCAGAGCGATAAAGGGCCAAGCGGAGCGGCACAAAGACGTGGAATAGTGGGGCAATGGTGCCACCAAGAGCATTCCTACAGAATCTACGTCCGGTGGGCATTTTTTTGTTTTGTTTTTGTTTTTTCTTTTTTTTCATTTTTACTTTTTTTCTTTTTTTCTTTCTTTTTTTTCTTTTTATTCTCTTTTTTTTTCTTCTCTTTTTAGTCTTAAATAGCCAGCTGACATATGTGGCAACTATCAGCGACCAATTATATAGCTATGGAAAGACAGAGGAATATGGTTCAGACCAAAATCAACCAGGCAAAACCAGAGAGGGAGTCTGAAGGGATGGAAATGCACAGCCTCCCTGAAAAAGAATTCAGAATAAAAGTCATAACCATGCTGATGGACCTACAGAGAAATGTGCAAGAGCTGAGGGAGGAGGTGAGGGAAGTGAGGAAAGACAAAACAAAAATCAGACAGGCGATTCATGGGCTTAACAGCAGAATGGATGAGATGCAAGAGACTGTTAATGGAATAGAAAACAGAGAACAGGAGTACAGAGCAGCTGAGGCAGAGAGAGATAAAAGGATTTCTAGGAATGAAAGAATATTAAGAGAACTGTGTGACCAATCCAAACGGAACAATATTCGCATTATAGGAGTACCAGAGGAAGAAGAGAGAGAAAAAGGGATAGAAAGGGTCTTTGAAGAAATAATTGCTGAAAACTTTCCCTCGCTGGGGAAGGAAGTAGTGTCGCAGTCCACCGAAGCTCATAGATCTCCCAACACAAGGGACACAAGGAAGACAACACCAAGACAAATAATAATTAAGATGGCAAAGATCAAAGATAAAGACAGGGTATTAAAGGCAGCTAGAGAGAGAAAAAAGATCACGTACAAAGGAAAACCCATCAGACTATCATCAGACTTCTCAACAGAAACCTTACAGACCAGAAGAGAATGGCATGATATATTTAACGTTATGAAACAGAAGGGCCTCGAAACAAGAATATTGTATCCAGCACGATTATCATTTAAATATGACGGAGGGACTAAACAATTTCCAGATAAACGAAAGTTGAGAGAGTTGGCTTCTCATAAACCACCACTACAGGATATCTTAAAAGGACTGCCCTAGGTGGAAGCACACCTAAGGCTAAAAAGATGTCACCAGAGAAAATAAAATCATAGAAAGGAAGCAGACCATCCAAATACTAACTAAAGGCAAAGAATAAAACACCTATTATAGAAAGAATGGAGGAGGAGGAATAAGAAGGGAGAGAAATAAAGAAACATCAGACTGTGTTTACAATAACTTAACAAGAAAGTTAAGTTAGATTGTTAGATAGTAAAGAAGCAACCCTTGAACCCTAGGTAACCACGAATCTAAAGCCAGCAATGGCAATAAGTACATACCTATCTATAATCACCCTAAATGTAAATGGACTGAATGCACCAATCAAAAGACACAGAGTAACAGAATGGATAAAAAAGCAAGACCCATCTATATGCTGCCGACAAGAAACTCACCTCAAATCCAAAGATATAGACAGACTAAAAGTGAAGGGATGGAAAAAGATACTTCATGCAAACAACAAAGAGAAAAAAGCAGGTGTTGCAGTACTTGTATCAGAAAAAATAGACTTCAAAACGAAGAAAGTAGAAAAAGATAAAGAAGGACATTACATAATGATAAACCGGTCAGTCCAACAAGAAGATATAACCATTATAAATATATATGCACACAGCACAGGAGCGCCAGCATATGTGAGACAAATACCAACAGAATTAAAGGAGGACAGAGACAGCAATGCATTCATCTTAGGAGACTTCAACACACCACTCACTCCAGAGGACAGACCAACCAGACAGAAAATAAGAAAAGACACAGAGGCACTGAACAACACACTAGAACAGATGGACCTAACAGACATCTACAGAACTCTACACCCAAAAGCAACAGGATACACATTCTTCTCAAGTGCACATGGAATATTTTCCAGAATAGACCACATACTAGGCCACAAAAAGAAACTCAGTAATTTCAAAAATATTGAAATCCTACCAACCAACTTCTCAGATCACCAAGGTATAAAACTAGAAATAAATTTTAGAAAGAAATCAAAAAGGCTCACAAATACATGGAGACTTAACAACACTCTCCTAATTAATCAATGGGTTAACGGCCAAATCAAAACAGAAATCAAGGAATATATGGAGACCAATGACAACAACAACACAAAGCCACAACTTCTGTAGGACGCAGCAAAGGCAGTTCTAAGAGGAAAGTATATTGCAATCCAGGCCTATTTAAAGAAGGAAGAACATTCCCAAATGAATAGTCTAAAGACACAATTACTGAAATTGGAAAAAGAAGAACAAATGAGGCTCAAAGTCACCAGAAGGAGGGACACAATAAAGATTAGAGAATAAATAAATAAAATTGAGAAGAATAAACAATAGAAAAAATCAATAAAACCAGGAGCTGGTTCTTTGAAAAAATAAGCAAAATAGATAAACCCCTAGCCAGACACATTAAGAGAAAAAGAGAATCTACACACATAAACACAATCGGAAATGAGAAAGAAAAACCACGACAGACCCCACAGAAATACAAAGAATCATAAGAGAATATTATGAGAATCTATATGCTAACAAGCTGGAAAACATAGAAGAAATGGACAACTGCTTAGAAAAATACAACCTTCCAAGACTGACCAAGCAAGAAAACGAAAAACAAAACAGACCAATCACCAGCGATGAAAACGAATTGGTAATCAAAAACTACCCAAGAACAAAACCCCCGGGCCTGATGGATTCACCTCTGAATTCTACCAGACATATAGAGAAGAAGTAACACCGATTCTCCTTAAAGTTTTCCAAAAGATAGAAGAGGAGGGAATACTTCCAAACTCATTCTATGAAGCCAGCATCGCTCTAATACCAAAATCAGACAAAGACCTCACCAAAAAAGAAAATTACAGACCAATATCCCTGATGAACGTAGATGCAAAAATACTCAACAAAATATTAGCAAACCGAATTCAAAAATACATCAAGAGGATCATACACCATGATCAAGTGGGATTCATCCCAGGGATGCAAGGATGGTACAACATTCGAAAATCCATCAACATCATCCACCACATCAACAAAAAGAAGAACAAAAACCACATGATCATCTCCATAGATGCTGAAAAACCATTTGACAAAATTCAGCATCCATTCCTGATTAAAACTCTCAACAAAATGGGTATAGATGGCAAGTACCTCAACATCATAAAGGCTATATATGACAAACCCACAGCTAACATCATACTTAACGGCGAGACGCTGAAAGCTTTTCATCTAAGATCGGGAACAAGGCAGGGATGCCCACTCTCTCCACTGTTATTCAACATAGTACTGGAGGTCTTAGCCACAGCAATCAGACAAAACAAAGACATACAAGGCATCCAGATTGGTAAAGAAGAAGTCAAATTGTCACAATTTGCAGATGACATGATACTGTACATAAAAAACCCTAAAGATTCCATTCCAAAACTACTAGAACTAATATCTGAATTCAGCAAAGTTCCAGGATACAAAATTAACACACAGAAATCTGTTGCTTTCCTATACACTAATGATGAACTAACAGAAAGAGAAATCAGAAAAACAATTCCATTCACAATTGCATCAAAAAGAATAAAATACCTAGGAATTAACCTAACGAAGGAAGTGAAAGACCTGTACTCTGAAAACTACAAGACACTCCTAAGAGAAATTAAAGAGGACACTAACAAATGGAAATGCATCCCATGCTCTTGGCTAGGAAGAATAAATATTGTCAAAATGGCTATACTACCTAAAGCAATCTACAGATTCAATGCAATCCGTATCAAACTACCAACAGCTTTCTTCAATGAACTGTAACAAATAATTCTAAAATTCGTATGGAACCACAAATGACCCCGAATAGCCAAAGCAATCCTGAGAAGGAGGAATAAAACAGGGGGAATTACACTCCCTGACTTCAAGCTCTACTACAAAGCCACAGTAATCAAGACAATTTGGTATTGGCACAAAAACAGACCCACAGACAAGTGGAACAGAATAGAAAATCCAAACATTAACTCAAACATATACAGTCAATTAATATTTGATAAAAGTGCCTTGGATATACAATGGGGAATTCACAGCCTCTTCAGCAGCTGGTGTTGGAAAAACTGGACAGGTACATGTAAGAGAATGAAACTTGACTACTGTCTAGCCCCATACACAAGGTAAACACAAGGTGGATCAAAGACTTGAATGTAAGTCATGAAACCATAAAACTCTTAGAAAAAAACATAGGCAAAAATCTCTTGGACATAAACATGAGCAACTTCTTCATGAACATATCTCCCCAGACAAGGGAAACAAAAGCAAAAATAAACAAGTGGGACTCTATCAAGCCGCAAAGCTTCTGTACAGCAAAGGACACCATCAGTAGAACAAAAAGACATCCTTCAGTATAGGAGAATATATTCATAAAAAACGTATCTGATAAAGTTTTGACATCCAAAATATATATAGAACTCATGCAACTTAACAAACAGAAAGCAATAATCCAATTAAGAAATGGGCAGAGGACATGAATAAACACTTCTCCAAAGAAGAAATTCAGATGGCCAACAGGCACATGAAAAGATGCTCCACATCGTTAATCATCAGAGAAATGCAGATTAAAATCTCAATGAGATATGACCTCACACCAGTGAGGATGGCCAACATCCAAAACACAAACAACAACAAATGTTGGCGAGGATGTGGAGAAAATGGAACCCTCCTACACTGCTGGTGGTACTGCAAATTATTTCAACCATTGTGGAAAGTAGTATGGAGGTTCCTCAGAAAACTCAAAATAGAAATACCATTTGACCCAGGTATTCCACTCCTAGGAATTTACCCTAAGAATGCAGCAGCCCAATTTGAAAAGGACAGATGCACCCCTATGTTTATTGCAGCACTATTTACAATAGCCAAGAAATGGAAGCAACCTAAGTGTCCATCAGTAGATGAATGGATAAAGAAGATGTGGTACATATACACAATGGAATATTATTCAGCCATAAGAAGAAAACAAATCCTACCATTTGCAACAACATGGATGGAGCTAGAGGGTATTATGCTCAGTGAAATAAGCCAAGCCGAAAAAAACAAGTATCAAATGATTTCACTCATATGTGGAGTATAAGAACAAAGAAAAAATACTGATGGAACAAAACAGCAGCAGACTCACAGAACCCAAGAACGGACTAATAGTTACCAAAGGGAAAGGGACTAGGGAAAATGGGCGGGAAGGGAGGGATAAGAGGGTAACAGGGGCATCACGATTAGCAGATGTAATGTTGGGGGGTACAGGGAGGGCAGTACAACTCAGAGAAGACAAGTAGTGATTCTATAGCATCTCACTACGCTGATGGACAGTGACTGTAATGGGGTTGGTGGGGGGACCTGATGAAGGGGTAGTTTAATAACCGTAATATTGCACATGTAATTGTAAATTAATGATAATAAAATAAATTATATTAAAAAAAAGAAAGAAAAAAACTATGAGAAAATATATACAACCAAAAAAAATTGGTTGAAGAAATGAACAAATGCAATCATTAATTATTTAATTATGTTGAGGATATTTGCCTGTATTTACCTGAATATAAGTAAATTTTGAATATAAGTTACAATTGGGATTCTCTCATAAACTCTGGAGAAAGGAAAACTCTCCTGTAAGTTAATGGGGCATTGGGATGATAGTTTTGTTTAAGAATATGAAAAGACGAAATTTTTCAATTTTATTCTAGTGTTTTGAAACTTTCCCCTCATTTTAGAATCTAAATCCTAATAAATTTACCTATATTTTTTTAAGTAATATGTTATGGAAAATACAGACTTGTTCATTTCATTTGAACTACAGAGTATCTATGCAACTACCAATCCCAGTCATGTAATAACCTTTTTTATATTTTTTCTAGAGTTCGTTTAATAGAAGTCGAATTTTATTTACAATATGCTCTGAAGCAAAATAGAACACTGCATTCAAGAATTGTTTTACAGAAGCCTTTTCCTTTCTTATATATATTTTATGCATTTTTATCAAATAATTATGCAAGTAATCTATAAGGTGAGAGCTTTTTTCTTATTAAGGTATTGTTAATATACACTCTTATGAAGGTTTCACATGATAAAACAATGTGGTTACTACATTTACCAATATTATCATGTTCCCTCCCATACCCGAAAGCTGTGACTGTCCCTAGATGTAGCAAGATGCCACAGAGTCATTATTTGCCTTCTCTATGCTACACTGCTTTCCCTGTGATCCCTCTCACCATGTGTGCTAAACAAAATACTCTTCAATCCCCTTTTCCCACCCTCCCCACCAACCCTCCCACAACCCTCTCCTTTGATAACCACTAGTTCCTTCTTGGAGTCTCTGAGTCTGCTGCTTGTTGAGTCATGCAAGTTCTTTATACATTTTTGATGTTAACCCCTTGTTAGATATATCATTTACAAATATATTCTCCCATACTGTAGAAAGCCTTTTTGTTCTGTTGATGGTGTCCTTTGCTCTACAGAAACTTTTTAGTTTGTTGCAGTCCCATGACTTCATTTTTGCTTTTTTTCCCCTTGCTCAAGGAGATGCGTTCAGGAAGAAGTTGCTCATGCTTATATTCAGGAGATTTTTGCCTATGTTGTTTTCTAAGAGTTTTATGGTTTCATAACTTACATTCAGTCCCTTGATCCATTTCAAGTTTACTTTTGTGTATGGGGTTAAACAATAATCCACTTTCATTCTCTTGCATGTAGCTGTCCAGTTTTGCCAACACCAGCTGCTGAAGAGGCTGTCATTCCCCCATTGTATGTCCATGGCTCCTTTATAATATATTAATTGACCATATATGGTTGGATTTATATCAGGGCTTTCTAGTCTGTTCCATTAGTCTATGGGTCTGTTCTTGGGCCAGTACCAAATTATCTTGAGTACTGTGTCTTTGTAGTAGGGCTTGAAGTTGGGGAGAATAATCCCCCAGCTTTACTCTTCCTTCTCAGGATTGCTTTGGCTAGTCGGGGTCTTTTCTGGTACCATATGAATTTTAGAATGATTTTTTTCTAGTTCGTTGAAGAATTCTGTTGGTATTTTGATAGGAATTGCATTGAATCTGTAGGTTGCTTTAGGCAGGATGGCCATTTTGACAATATTAATTCTTCCTATCAATGAGCACAGGATGTGTTTTCATTTATTGGTATCTTCTTTAATTTCTCTCTTGTAGTTTTCAGAGTATAGGTCTTTCACTCGTTTGGTTAGGTTTATTCCTAGGTATTTTATTCTTTTTGATGCAACTGTGAATGGAATTGTTTTCCTGATTTCTCTTTGTGCTAGTTCATTGTTAGTGTATAGGATTCCACAGATTTCTGCCTATTAATTTTGTATCCTGCAACTTTGCTGAATCCAGAAATAAGTTCTACTAGTTTGGGATAGGATTCTTTAGGGTTTCTTATGTACAATTTCATGTCATCTGCAAACATGGACAGTTTGACACCTTCCTTACCAATCTGGATGCCTTTTATTTCTTTCTGTTGTCTGATCGCGGTGGCTAGGACCTCCAGTACTAGTTGAATAGAATTGGGGAGAGTGGGCATCCTTGTCTTGTTCCCGATCTTAAAGGAAAAGCTTTCAGCTTCTCACTGTTAAGAATAATGTTGACGGTGGATTTGTCATATATGTCCTTCATTATGTTGAGGTACTTGCCCTCTATACCCATTTTGTTAAGAGTTTTTATCATGAATGAATGTTGAATTTCGTCAAATGTTTTTTCAGCATCTATGGAGGTGATCATGTGGCTTTTGTCCTTCTATTTGTTGATGTGGTGGAAGATATTGATGGATTTTCGAATGTTGTACCATCCTTGCATTCCCAAAATAAATTGTACTTGATCATGATGGATGATCTTTTTGATGTATTTTGAATTTGGTTTGCTAATATTTTGTTTAGTATTTTGCATCTATGTTCATCAGGGATATTGGTCTATAATTTTATTTTTATGTGGTCTCTTTGCCTGGTTTTTGTATTAGAGTGATGCTAGCCTCATAGAATGAATTTGAGAGTATTCCCACTTCTTCTACTCTTTGGAAAACTTTAAGGAGGATGGTATTAGATCTTCACTAAATGTTTGATGAAATTCAGCGGTGAAGCCATCTGGTCTGGAAGATTTGTTCTTAGGTAAGTTTTTGATTACCAGTTCAATTTAATTGCTGGTAATTGGTTTGTTCAGATTTTCTGTTTCTTTGTGGGTCAGCCTTGGAAGGTTGTATTTTCTAGAAAGTTGTCCATTTCTTCTAGGTTATCCAGTTTGTTACCATATAATTTTTCATAGTATTCTCTAATAATTCCTTGTATTTCTGTGGTGTCTGTAGTGATTTTTCCTTTCTCATTTCTGATTCAGTTGATGTGAATAGACTCTTTTTTCCTTGATAAGGTTGGCTAGGGTTTATATATATTTTTTATTTTCTCAAAGAACCAGCTCCTGCTTTCATTGATTCTTTCTATTGTTTTATTCTTCTCAATTTTACTGATTTCTGCTCTAATCTTTATTGTGTCTTTGGGCCTCATTTGTTCTTTCTCTAGTTTCATTAATTGTGAATTTAGACTCCTCATATGGGATTGTTCTTCCTTTCTGAGGTACGCTTGTATTGCAATATACTTTCCTCTTAACACAGACTTTGCTGCCTCCCACAGATTTTGCGGTGTTGAATTATTGTTGTCATTTGTCTCCATATATTGCTTGATCTCTGTTTTTATTTGGTCATTGATCCATTGGCTATTTAGGAGCATGTTGTGAAGTCTCCATGTGTTTGTGGGATTTTCATTTCTTGCATAATTTATTTCTAGTTTCATACCTTTGTGGTCTGAGAAACTGGTTGGTACAATTTCAATGTTTTTTAATTTACCAGGGCTCTTTTTGTGACCTAGGATATGATCTATTCTGGAAAATGTTCCATTTGCACTTGAGAAGAATGTGTATTCTGCTGTTTTGGGGTGTAGAATTCTGTAAATATCTGTTAGGTCCATCTGTTGTGCTGTGTTGTTCAGTGCCTCTGTCTCCTTACTTATTTTCTGTCTGGTTGATCTGTCCTTCAGAGTGAGTGTAGTGTTGTCTTCTAGAATGAATGGATTGCATTCTATTTCTCCTTTTAATTCTGTTATAATTTGTTTCACATATGTAGGTGTTATGCACATAGATATTTATAATGGTTATATCTTCTTGTTGGATTGACCCTTTTTGATTATATAATGTCCTTCTTTGTCTCCTGTGACATTCTTTATTTTGAAGTCTATTTTGACTGATACAAGTACAGCAACTCCTGCTTTTTTCTCCCTATTAGTTGCATGGAATATCTTTTTCCATTCCTTCACTTTTAGTCTGTGTATGTCTTTGGGTTTAAAGTGAGTCTTTGTAGGCGGAATATAGATGGGTCTTGTTTTTTTATCCATTCAGTGACTCTATGTCTTTTGATTGGTGGATTCAGACCATTTACATTTAGACTGATTATCGAAAGGTATGTACTTATTGGCATTGCAGGCTTTAGATTCCTGGTTACCAAAAGTTCAAGGTTAACTTCCTTACTATCTAGAGTCTAACTTAAGTCACTTAATATGCTATTACACACACAATCTAAAGGTTCCTTTTTTTTCTTCCTACTTTTTCTTCCTCCTCCATTCTTTATATATTAGGTATCATATTCTGCACTCTTTGTCTATCCCTTGATTGACTTTGGAGATAGTTATTTTAATTTTTGCATTTGCTTAGTAATTAGCTGTTCTACTTTCTTTACTGTGGTTTTATTACCTCTGGTGACAGCTAATAACCTTAAGAACACTTCCATCTATAGCAGTCCCTCCAAAATACACTGTAGAGATAGTTTGTGGGAGGTAAATTCTCTCAGCTTTTGCTTATCTGGAAATTGTTTATTCCCTCCTTCAAATTTAGGTGATAACCTTGCGAAATAAAGTAATCTTGGTTCAAGGCCCTTCTGCTTCATTGCATTAAATACATCATGCTGCTCCCTTCTGGCCTCTAAGGTTTCTGTTGAGAGGTCTGATGATAGCCTGATGGGTTTTCCTTTGTATGTGATCTTATTTCTCTCTCTGGCTGCTTTTACTAGTCTGTCCTTATCATTGATCTTTGCCATTTTAATTACTATAGGTCTTGGTGTTGTCTTCCTTGGATCCCTTGTGTTGGAAGATCTGTGCATCTCCATGGCCTGAGAGAATGTCTCCTTCCACACATTGATGAAGTTTTCAGCAATTACTTCCTAAAACACACTTTTTATCCCTTTTTCTCTCTCTTCTTCTTCAGGAACCCCTATAGTGTGAATATTATTCTGTTTGAATTCGTCACACAGTTCTCTCAATATTCTTTCATTCTTAGAGATCTTTCTTCTCTCTGTGGCTCAGCTTCTTTGTATTCCTCTTCTGTAGTTTCTATTTATTGTCTCCTCCACTGTATCCAATCTGCTTTTAATACGGTCCATTGTGCCCTTCAATGATTGGATCTCTGACCGGAATTCATTTTTGAGTTCCTGAATATCTTTCCGTACCTTCATGAGCATGTTAATGATTTTTATTTTGAACTCCCTTTCAGGAAGAATCATGAGTTTGATGTCATTTACATCTTTCTCAGGAGTGGTATTAATCATTTTACTCTGAACCAGATTTCTTTGGCATTTCACCCTCTAGTGACCAGAACTCTACTGCCTGGAGCTGCTCAGCCCCTGAAGCAATGTCAGGGGACGCAGGGGAGTGGTATTGGTGCATGGGGGAGGAAAGAGCTGTTTCCTGCTTAACAGCTGCTATGCCTGTCTCCACTGCCTGAAACAGTTGGCTGAGCACTTAGGCAAAAGCCTCTATGCTTTGCGTTTGTAGCTGCTATAGTCAGATCTTCCCACTGGCTGGCCTAACCACAGAGTAGGGTTTGCCAGTTTGTGAGCCAGGTGGAGCTGGCCATGAGAAAGGTGTGGTAGGCTGCATATCACAGAAGGTGTCCTTGGAGCTGTGTAGCCAGCCAGGTAGCTGGAACATCTGAAGATCATCTAAGGAGGAAGATTCCTTTTTCCTCCTTAAATATAAGAGTCTGTATGGCAAAGCTCCCAATCTGCTGGGCAGAGTTCACCCAATTTTGTCTACCTGTCCTCTCTTCTAAGCAGTAAGCTCTGTCCAATACTTGCCCCTTTATCAGCCCTCTTTCTAAGGGCTTCCGTTTAAGGAAGTCTCTCAGACATCCACCTTTCTTTTGTCCCAGAGCAGACAGATATCGATTCCTGCTTTTCACAAGTGGCTGGCATCTCAGGCTCTACAGGAATTCTGTGTGTCTTAGCTTTCCAGCCCTGTAAAAACAAGAGCATCATGCAAGCATCATGAATTGTAGGTTTGTGCTACCAGAGCAGATCTCCGGAGATATGTATTCAGCTGTCCCAGGCCTCCCCTCCCTCCCTGCTCTGTTTATCTTCCTCCCACCAGTGAGCTGGAGTGCGGGAATGGCTTGGGTCCTGCTAGGACACAGCTTTGGTACATTACCCTGTTCTGTGATTTCTGCTCTTTTCTCCATGTGTATGCAGACTTGTGCAGTCCTCTTTCTTGTTGCTCTTTCAGGGTAGTTGCATTAATTATATTTTCATGTTATATGCAGTTTTAGGAGGAAGCCTGTGTCTCACCTCTCATGCCGCCATCTTTAATCCCTTCTCAATTCATTTTTGATATTAACTCAGGCTCTCAGAGTTAAATTCCATTCTAGTTCATTTTATCCATTTGTTTATATATTTCTTTATTCAGCTCATACATTTTCAGTAACAATGATGTGCCAGAAATAATGCTCTCAGTAAACGATGGTGAAAAAAATATGTAATCAAAAAAACAGAGGAAACAAAACACCCCAAACTGCCAGAGCATACTTGAGAAAGAATAAGAAACCTGGGGGTCTCATGCTCCCTAATTTGAAACTATACTATGAAGCTACAGTAATCATAATGGTGTGGTGCTGGCATAAGGCCTGATACCCAGACTTTGGAAGAAAATAAAGAGCCTAGAAATAAACCCATGCTTCTGCAGTCAATTCATCTCTGACAAAGGAACAATAATATATAATGGGGAAAGTCTCTTTAGTAGATGGTGTTGGGAAAACTAGAGAGCTACACACAAATGAATGAAACAGGATTCCTGTCTTATACATGCACAAAAATAAACTCAAAGTGCGTTAAAAATCTAAATATAAGACTTAAAACCAAAAAACTCGTAGAATAAAGCACAGGCAGAGCACTCTTGAACATCAGCACTGGTAATTAGATCCTCTCCTCAGGCAAGAGAAACAAAAGCGAAAACAAACAAGTAGGACCCATCAAACTAAAAAGCTCCTGCTCACAAAGGACACCATCAGCAAAATGAGAAGGCAACCTCTGTACAGGAGAAAATATCTACAAATGACATATTTGATAAAGGGCAAATATCCAAAATATGCAAGAACTCAGACAACTCAACACACACACACAGACACACACAAACACACACACACACACAGATATAACCCAAATAACCCTATTAAAAAATGGGCAGAGGACCGGAATAGAAATTTTTCCAAAGACACACATTTGGCTAACAGACACATGCAAAGATGTTCCACATCATAAATCACTGGGGAAATGCAAATCAAAACTGCAATGAAATACCACCTCACACCAGCCAATGTGACTAATATCAATAAGACAAGAAATTACAAGTGTTGACAAGGATGAGGAGAAAACAGAACTCTCCTGCACTGTTGGTGGGAATGTAGATTGGTGCAGCCACTACAGAAAGAGTATGGAAGTTTCTCAGAAAACTATAATTAGAAATGGCACAGAACCCAGTATTCTACTTCTGGGAATTTACCAGAAGAAAAAAATAACTGATTTGAAAAGATATATATGCACCCCTACGTTTCTTGAAGCATTATTTACGATAGTCAAATATGGAAGCAACCTAAAAGTTCATCAATAGATGAGTGGATAAAGAAGATGTCGTACATGTACACAATGGAATATTACGCAGCACTAAAATAACTAAACATGGGTAGACATAGAGGGAATTATTGTAAAACATGGATGAAACTAGATAGTATTATGCTAAGTGAAATTAGTCAGAGCAGAATAAATGCCATATGATTTCACTTACATGTGGAATTTAAAAACTAAAACAATGAACAAACAAAACAGAAATAGACTCACAGTCACAGGAAACAAACTGGTGGTTGCCATAGGAGAAGCAGGTAGAGAAATGAGTAAAATAGGTGAAGGTGTAAAAAATATGAGAATGTTTGATATTTTGATCTAAGTAATGCTTACATGAATGTATACACAGGTTAAAATTCATTGAGCTAGCTCACTTCCGGGAAGATGGCGGTGTGAGCAGGGTGGCAGAATTCTCCTCCCAGCACTATATTTATCTATGAAAACACAGAAAATACATCTATTGCTAAAAGAGAGACGAGAATACACAGGAAACCGAACAGCGTGCAGCTACACCCGAGAGGACTCGGCACCCCAAGAGGAGGGTAAGATACGGAGCCGCGATCCGGTGGACCGGAGCACTCCCCCAGCCCAGCGCACCGGCGGGAGGAGAGGATTCAGAGCCGGGAGGGAGTGGAAGTACACCCGGCGAAGTAGCCAGCCCCAGTGATCTGCGTGGGGAGTGCTGACCCACATTGCGCAGTGCAGCAGAGATTGGAGAGCCAGAGGGGCACGATCTGAGCAGGGAATGGGCCAGGGTGCTTGCAGCTGGCTACAGGGAAGGAAAAAAAAAAAAGCGCGGGCTTTCTTCAACAGTCTTAAAGAGACAGGAGCCCAGCAGAGGACCTGGATCGGCCCAGCACACTCAGGCCAGCAGGCTGGGAGTACTGGGGAGTTTCAGATGCCTTAGCTGGAGTCTGAGGAAGCGTAGCCATACTTAACACTTCTCACTGAGATCAACAGCCTCCTACTCGTTCCCACCCCTGCCAGAGCGATAAAGGGACCTGCGGAGCAACAGTCACAGCTGTAGAATAGTGGGGCAATAGCACCACCTAGAGCATTCCCACAGAATCTATGTCCGGTGGGCATTTTTTTTGGTTTTTTTGTTTTGTTTTATTTTTTGTTTTGTTTTTGTTTTTTCTTTTCTTTATTTTTTTTCTTTTTTTCTTTCTTTTCTTTTTTTTTCTTTTTTTTCCCTTTTTTTTTCTTCTCTTTTTAAAGTCTTAAAGAGCCCAGCTGACATATGTGGCAACTATCAGTGACCAATTATATAGCAATGAAAAGACAGAGGAATATGGTTCAGAACAATATCAACCAGACAACCCCAGAGAGGGAGTCTGAAGGGATGGAAATTTACAGCCTCCCTGAAAAAGAATTCAGAATAAAAGTCATAACCATGCTGATGGACCTACAGAGAAATGTGCAAGAGCTGAGGGAGGAAGTGAGGGAACTGAGGAAAGACAATACAGAAATCAGACAAGCGATCGATGGGCTTAACAGCAGAATGGACAAGATGCAAGAGACTGTTAATGGAATAGAAAACAGAGAACAGGAGTACAGAGCAGCTGAGGCAGAGAGAGATAAAAGGATTTCTAGGAATGAAAGAATATTAAGAGAACTGTGTGACCAATCCAAACGGAACAATATTCGCATTATAGGAGTACCAGAGGAAGAAGAGAGAGAAAAAGGGATAGAAAGGGTCTTTGAAGAAAAAATTGCTGAAAACTTTCCCTCGCAGGGATGGAAGTAGTCGCGCAGTCCACCGAAGCTCATAGATCTCCCAACACAAGGGACCCAAGGAAGACAACACCAAGACACATAATAATTAAGATGGCAAAGATCAAAGATAAAGACAGGGTATTAAAGGCAGCTAGAGAGAGAAAAAAGATCACCTACAAAGGAAAACCAATCAGACTAACATCAGACTTCTCAACAAAAATCTTACAGGCCAGAAGAGAATGGCATGATATATTTAACGTTATGAAACAGAAGGGCCTTGAACCAAGAATATTGTATCCAGCACGATTATCATTTAAATATGATGGAGGGATTAAACAATTTCCAGATAAATGAAAGTTAAGAGAGGTTGCCTCTCATAAACCACCACTAAAGGATATCTTAAATGGACTGCTCTAGATGGAAGCACACCTAACACTAAAAAGATGTCACCAGAGAAATAAAAATCATAGCAAAGAAAGCAAACCATCCAAATACTAACTAAAGGCAAAGAATAAAACACCTGTTATAGAAAGAATGGAGGAGGAGGAATAAGAAGGGAGAGAAATAAAGAAACATCAGACTGTGTTTACAATAACTTAACAAGAAAGTTAAGTTAGATTGTTAGATAGTAAAGAAGCAACCCTTGAACCCTAGGTAACCACGAATCTAAAGCCAGCAATGGCAATAAGTACATACCTATCTATAATCACCCTAAATGTAAATGGACTGAATGCACCAATCAAAAGACACAGAGTAACAGAATGGATAAAAAAGCAAGACCCATCTATATGCTGCCGACAAGAAACTCACCTCAAATCCAAAGATATAGACAGACTAAAAGTGAAGGGATGGAAAAAGATACTTCATGCAAACAACAAAGAGAAAAAAGCAGGTGTTGCAGTACTTGTATCAGAAAAAATAGACTTCAAAACGAAGAAAGTAGAAAAAGATAAAGAAGGACATTACATAATGATAAACCGGTCAGTCCAACAAGAAGATATAACCATTATAAATATATATGCACACAGCACAGGAGCGCCAGCATATGTGAGACAAATACCAACAGAATTAAAGGAGGACAGAGACAGCAATGCATTCATCTTAGGAGACTTCAACACACCACTCACTCCAGAGGACAGACCAACCAGACAGAAAATAAGAAAAGACACAGAGGCACTGAACAACACACTAGAACAGATGGACCTAACAGACATCTACAGAACTCTACACCCAAAAGCAACAGGATACACATTCTTCTCAAGTGCACATGGAACATTTTCCAGAATAGACCACATACTAGGCCACAAAAAGAACCTCAGTAATTTCAAAAATATTGAAATCCTACCAACCAACTTCTCAGATCACCAAGGTATAAAACTAGAAATAAATTTTAGAAAGAAATCAAAAAGGCTCACAAATACATGGAGACTTAACAACACTCTCCTAATTAATCAATGGGTTAACGACCAAATCAAAACAGAAATCAAAGAATATATGGAGACCAATGACAACAACAACACAAAGCCACAACTTCTGTGGGACGCAGCAAAGGCAGTTCTAAGAGGAAAATATATTGCAATCCAGGCCTATTTAAAGAAGGAAGAAAATTCCCAAATGAATAGTCTAAAGACACAATTACTGAAATTGGAAAAAGAAGAACAAATGAGGCCCAAAGTCACCAGAAGGAGGGACATAATAAAGATTAGAGAAGAAATAAATAAAATTGAGAAGAATAAAACAATAGAAAAAATCAATAAAACCAAGAGCTGGTTCTTTGAAAAAATAAACAAAATAGATAAACCCCTAGCCAGACTCATTAAGAGAAAAAGAGAATCTACACACATAAACACAATCAGAAATGAGAAAGGAAAAATCACGATGGACCCCACAGAAATACAAAGAATCATAAGAGAATATTATGAGAATCTATATGCTAACAAGCTGGAAAACATAGAAGAAATGGACAACGTCTTAGAAAAATACAACCTTCCAAGACTGACCAAGCAAGAAAAAGAAAAACTAAACAGACCAATCACCAGTGACGAAATCGAATTGGTAATCAAAAAACTACCCAAGAACAAAACCCCCGGGCCTGATGGATTCAACTCTGAATTCTACCAGACATATAGAGAAGAAATAACACCGATTCTCCTTAAAGTTTTCCAAAAAATAGAAGAGGAGAGAATGCTTCCAAACTCATTCTATGAAGCCAGCATCACTCTAATACCAAAACCAGGCAAAGACCTCACCAAAAAAGAAAATTACAGACCAATATCCCTGATGAACGTAGATGCAAAATACTCAACAAAATATTAGCAAACCGAATTCAAAAATATATCAAGAGGATCATACACCATGATCAAGTGGGATTCATCCCAGGGATGCAAGGATGGTACAACATTCGAAAATCCATCAACATCATCCACCACATCAACAAAAAGAAGAACAAAAACCACATGATCATCTCCATAGATGCTGAAAAAGCATTTGACAAAATTCAGTATCCATTCCTGATTAAAACTCTCAACAAAATGGGTATAGAGGGCAAGTACCTCAACATCATAAAGGGTATATATGACAATCCCACAGCTAACATCATACTTAACGGCGAGAAGCTGAAAGCTTTTCATTTAAGATCGGGAAAAAGAAAAGGATGCCCACTCTCTCCACTGTTATTCAACATAGTACTGGAGGTCCTAGCCACAGCAATCAGACAAAACAAAGACATACAAGGCATCCAGATTGGTAAAGAGGAAGTCAAATTGTCACTACTTGCAGATGACATGATACTGTACATAAAAAACCCTAAAGATTCCATTCCAAAACTACTAGAACTAATATCTGAATTCAGTAAAGTTCCAGGATACAAAATTAACACACAGAAATCTGTTGCTTTCCTATACACTAATGATGAACTAACAGAAAGAGAAATCAGAAAAACAATTCCATTCACAATTGCATCAAAAAGAATAAAATACCTAGGAATAAACCTAACGAAGGAAGTGAAAGACCTGTACTCTGAAAACTACAAGACACTCCTAAGAGAAATTAAAGAGGACACTAACAAATGGAAATGCATCCCATGCTCTTGGCTAGGAAGAATAAATATTGCCAAAATGGCTATACTACCTAAAGCAATTTACAGATTCAATGCAATTCCTATCAAATTAACAACAGCTTTCTTAAATGAGCTGGAACAAATAATTCTAAAATTCATATTTCACTGCAAAAGAACCGAATAGCCAAATCAATCCTGAGAAGGAGGAATAAAACAGGGGGAATGACACTCCCTGACTTCAAGCTCTTCTACAAAGCCACAGTAGTCAAGACAATTTGGTATTGGCACAAAAATAGACCCACAGACCAGTGGAACAGAATAGAAAATCCAAACACTAACCCAAACATATACAGTCAATTAATATTTGATAAAAGTGCCTTGGATATACAATGGGGAGATGACAGGCTCTTCAGCTGCTGGTGTTGGAAAAACTGGACAGCTACATGTAAGAGAATGAAACTTGACTACTGTCTAGCCCCATACACAAGGTAAACTCAAGGTGGATCAAAGACTTGAATGTAAGTCATGAAACCATAAAACTCTTAGAAAAAAACATAGGCAAAAATCTCTTGGACATAAACATGAGCAACTTCTTCATGAACATATCTCCCCAGGCAAGGGAAACTAAAGCAAAAATAAACAAGTGGGACTCTATCAAGCCGCAAAGCTTCTGTACAGCAAAGGACACCAAAAGTAGAACAAAAAGACATCCTACAGTATAGGAGAATATATTCATAAAAAACGTATCTGATAAAGGTTTGACACCCAAAATATATATAGAACTCATGCACCTTAACAAACAGAAAGCAAATAATCCAATTAAGAAATGTTCAGAGGACATGAATAAACACTTCTCCAAAGAAGAAATTCAGATGGCCAACAGGCACATGAAAAGATGCTCCACATCGTTAATCATCAGAGAAATGCAGATTAAAATCTCAATGAGATATGACCTCACACCAGTGAGGATGGTCAACATCCAAAACACAAACAACAACAAATGTTGGCGAGGATGTGGAGAAAAGGGAACCCTCCTACACTGCTGGTGGGACTGCAAATTAGTTCAACCATTGTGGAAAGCAGTATGGAGGTTCCTCAAAAAACTCAAAATAGAAATACCATTTGACCCAGGAATTCCACTCCTAGGAATTTACCCTAAGAATGCAGCAGCCCAATTTGAAAAGGACAGATGCACCCCTATGTTTATTGCAGCACTATTTACAATAGCCAAGAAATGGAAGCAACCTAAGTGTCCATCAGTAGATGAATGGATAAAGAGGATGTGGTACATATACACAATGGAATATTATTCAGCCATAAGAAGAAAACAAATCCTACCATTTGCAACAACATGGATGGAGCTAGAGGGTATTATGCTCAGTGAAATAAGCCAAGCCGAAAAAGACAAGTATCAAATGATTTCACTCATATGTGGAGTATAAGAACAAAGAAAAAATACTGAAGGAACAAAACAGCAGCAGACTCACAGAACCCAAGAACGGACTAATAGTTACCAAAGGGAAAGGGACTGGGGAAAATGGGCGGGAAGGGAGGGATAAGAGGGAAAAAGGGGCATTACGATTAGCAGATGTAATGTTGGGGGGTACAGGGAGGGCAGTACAACTCAGAGAAGACAAGTAGTGATTCTATAGCATCTCACTACGCTGATGGACAGTGACTGTAATGGGGTTGGTGGGGGGACCTGATGAAGGGGGTAGTTTAATAATCGTAATATTGCACATGTAATTGTAAATTAATGATAATAAAATAGATTATATTAAAAAAACTCTTTGAGCTGTATGCTAAGATTTGTGTATTTTATTGTACATGAGTTAATAATAAATTATGACTAAAATCAGTTGGTATGTAATATTGGTGTGTGTGTGTGTGTGTGTGTGTGTGTGTGTTGTTACTCACTGACTATCACTTTAATTCCTAGAAAAAGAATAGCTTAACTATGATATGTAATAAAATCACACATATGAACCTTAATATTCATTCCAGAAAGTATTCACCTTTTATTCATTTGCTGGAATTATACATTTATGTCTCATTCAACTTGTCCAAAACTGTCAAAAGTATAGGTACAGCATTTTATAACTCTAGCTAATCTTACAGATAAATCCAGTCACAAAATTCTAAATGGGATTTCATTGAAGTTTAATGATTTGCCTGTTTACTCAGCTGGTAAAGGTGGAAACAGCATAGAGTCCAGATGTAATGGTACTCATCCTCTTATGATGCCATGCTATGTACATTTTCCACCACAGGAACTCAGCTCTTCACTTACTCAGAAGATCAGTACAGTGCAGAATGAATTTCTGTATCAGAGACTGCTGGCCCCTGTAATGTACTGGCTGTTCTTGAGCACACAGACTGACTCTGTGACCCCGCCTTCCTTTCAGCCGGGTGTGAACAGGTCCAGTTCTGGCCAGCAGGGTAAAGCGTGGGCCAGGAATCCAGGCTCCACACTCTTTCCCCTACAATGGCTGCAGACAAATGAAAATGGGAATTCACAGTATTGTGGGACTTCAGATGAAAGAATGTTGGCATCCCAATTCTTACTGAAAAAGACCCATTTGAAGATTTGGATTCACCCCGTGAACTGATAAGTGAGCAAGAAATAAACTTCTCTAGAGCGTTAGTCAATAAAATTTAGTCAACAGATGTGTTTCTGCCGCTCTGCATTACATCCCATTTGGGATTCTTCCTGACTCAGAGGGAATTATTGTAAAACATGAATAAACCTAGATCGTATTCTACTAAGTGAAATAGTCACTTTACGGACATATTCACTATTTCATGACTACTTGGTAGCCAAGAAGTTTTATAACTATACTTCCATGTAAGCAGCACCAGTACAGGTCTGTGGAGGTTTTTTCTGTAATTTGACTTTTGTCAACTTAGGAAACTGTCAAAGAATGCCTGCCAATAAATGAAGAAGAGCTTTAATTACATTTCTCAAAGAATGAGGATGCAGTAAGGTTGTTTCTGGTATTGTAATCAGGTGCGCTGAAATAGCAAATGGGCTAACACTGATGTTCTGCAAAGGCTTTAATTTATGAGTATTTTAGTCCATTTTTCTTCACAATCTGTACAGATTCCCTATTTGCCACATTTTTCTTCAGTGGTACTGATGAGGATTTACATCAGCAAGCTTTAAAAAAATTATTTCCTCTTACTGTAACAAGCCATGATGGTATAAAATATATATCTATTCATATGAAGTACATTATGGTATATTACACCATATAAAAGTTTACAGAGACACACACACACTACACTGTACTTCCTAGGAAGAAATATAACACAGTACTTTTTTGTAATCACACACAAATACATTGTGTTATTTCATATATCAAAAGTTCAATGAAATAGTATTAAAATTTAGTATGGTCACTAATTTTAATATTTCCTTAAAAAGATATTCTCTTGAAAACTTGGAAAGTTTACAAGAGAAAATTCAAATGTGTGATATAATCTTGAAATATATACATATCTAAACAGTAGTATAAAGTTATTATTATTGTTATTTGAGTTTTTAAGGAAAATTGTCAAAGTTTTTCAAAACTGTTTTTCTCCGTTATACTTCAGTTGCGCAAAATTAGATGGGAAATAAACCTGGTCCATTGAAAATAATCATCATTGTCAGTTTAACACACTTTATTGGTTATTTATTAGGTAATTTTAATAATTTAATAATGTAATAAGCACAAGTAAACGTACCACTGAAAACCTGATTCATCTACCAAATGTGCTTAAGTTTTAATTTTTAGCTGTTTTAATGTCCTCTTTATTACATTGGTTTTTACTGTTAATATTATGACTTTAATTTTTCTCATCTCTTTTGTTTCACTTTTGGGTGTATTTTATGGTAATTTAAAATATTTTTTAGATGGATATTAAACTGTTTATTTTGATGTTTCCTACCTTTCTAATATAAATATTCAAGGCTCTAAGATTTCCATAGAGCATCAGTTTTGCGGAACTATACAGGTTTTTATAAATATGACTTTTTAAATTATTTGTAAGAATATTATAATCAACTTAATTGAGGTGTACTTTACATACAGTAAAATTCATCAATTTTAATTGAATTGCACAATGTATATATTCATACAACTACTGCTAGAAATCAAGATATAGAGTATTTCCATCACCCCTAAAAGTTGCATCATGCCCTTTTGCAGTAAATCCCCCCCACTCACCCATCCTAACTCCAATAATTATTATTAAATTTTCCTCTTGTGAAATTTTATATAAGCCAATTCTGTAGTATATAATTTTTTGTTTTAGACTTCTTAGTATAATGCTTTTAATGTTCATCCTGATTATTATGAGTGAGCAGTTTGTTCTTTTTATATAGTTTTGCCACAGTTTATTCACTCACCAGCTCATGGGCATGTGGCTTATTTACAGTTTGCAGACATTATAAATGAAACTATGAGCTCATGTACAAGTCTTTGGGAGGATATCAATTTTCATTTTTCTTGGGTAAACACCTGGGTGTGGGGTTGCTGGACCATATGGCAAGTGCACATTTACCCTTGCTAGAGAGGCTCAGAGTGTATTCTAATGTGGACTTCATACCATTATATGAGGTTTCCAGTTGTTCTACATCCTCCTAGATACTAGATATTGCCAGTTTCTTTCAGTTTAGCCAGACTAGTGTATTTATAGTGTTATCTCATTGTAGTTTAATTTGCATTTCCCAAACAATTAATCGTTTTGAACATACTTTATATGCTGTTTGGGCATTCATATATCTTCTTTTGTTTATTTGTATTTAAATTTAAATTAGCTAATCCTGAGTAATATTTTAAAATTCAATTCCTTAGTCACACTTGTCACATTTCAAGGCCTTAAGAGCCAAATATGAAAGTCAAGCTATCAACTGGGAGAAAATATTGGAAAACATAGATCTGGTAAAATATTCTAATATGAACTATATAAAAAGGTCCTAACTCAATAACAAGAGAACCAACCTACTTTAAACAATAGGAAAACTTTTCAGCAGACACTTCACAAAAGAAGTTTTATTCAGACCAATTTCTTCCTTTCAGAAGTGTTCTTTGTTGTTGGTGTGGAAGAACAGTTTTCCTGCTATTTGATGATTTTGGACTTGACCCTCCTTCCATGTTGGTGTTCTAGGTACAAAGATTCACCCTTTCAATAGGAAGATCGGCTCTGCTTTTATTTCAGTCAGGAAAACTTGAAATATTTAGCTGTGTTGTATTTTTTATTGTATTCCTATTCCAATTGTAGGTATGCTAGGTCTCCTGTGCTTTTTGTCTATATTCTTTCTCCTATTTTATTATTTCAGATATTGTTTTTGTTCCTGTTACTTTTTGTATTCATATCTCTGTACCTATCATTCTCCAGTTATATTTAGTCTCTCTTAGGCAATTTTAATATTCATTTCTGAGTTGATTTTCTGTTTTTCTCATTTATTTTCTTAATGTTATTTTCCACTTCTATTTTCAGTTTTTGAATTTTCAGGTCATTGTGGTGTACCTTATCTGCAACATTATTGAGGTTTGATTTATATTGATGCTGTGGACCAGTTTTCTTCTGCTTCATGGTTCGGAGTATTTCTTCAGCTGAATAGTTTTTATTTTATCTTTTCTTCCCATACTAACTTTTTATGAAAGATGAGTTACTTTCACTGTTGTTCATTAACTTTGTAGTATTTTTCTAGATCAACAAAAACAGATTATTCTTTGGAGAATAAAATGGCTTTGCTGACTTAAACAATTGTTTCAAGATTACCTTCAGAGTTAAGTACAGTTCATTTAATAAATGCTGTGTTGGGACAGGTTGTTTTTTTATTTCATGCTGCCCAGTGAGCTGTATCAGTTATCTGCCAGACAACATGGGGAAGCCATGACTGCTCCAAAGAGCTGAAGGAGGAGAGAGCAGATGAGCCTTAGGATGAGGTTCCATAATGTCAGAAACCAGGAGCAGTTTACTCTTTACTGCCTAGAATCAGAAAAGGCTTTATCCTTGTCCTGTCTTCTGACACAACAACACCAGGACAAGATTCTCTTTAGATTAAAATTTATCAGTCTGGTACTTAGAAAAGGAGGAGTAGGGAAGCACTGTCCAAATTTAGTTATTCTTACCTGTTTCAATTGGAGTCTTCAAGACATCGGGCTTCAGATTTTATGCCCTACAAGTTCCTGTCCAGTGCCCTAAATCATGGCCAGTGGCAACCAGCATAATCCTGTGTTCTTTCTTAATTTTTTCTTTCTTCACCACTGTCACGTCGAAGCCAACAATTTTATTCCCTGCCCTTTTCCCCCATCCCTTAACATAAGATGCAGGCATTAGTTCAAAACAGAACCCTTAATGCTTTGTTGTTTTCCCTATTTATGGGTGTTTTCTATTTATCATACTGCATTGATCTTGCAAGAGGAAATCAGCTAAAGCATGAGCGCTAAAGTGGCACTCTTAGCAAGTGAAAACATTTAAGTCCCTGTAACATTTACAAAGGATTCCTACAACAAATAATTTTGAAACTTTGATCAGAACAACTTATTAGGATTTATTCTAATGAATGAACAACTTATTAGGATTTATTCTAATGGGTGATATTTATAAATTGTGGGATTTTCATCTTTTGGGTGATTTTACATTCAAAAAAGATGCTTATTTAGTAAACATTGGCTTTAATTGGCAATCTTGGAAATAACTTTAAATTGCATTTACCTTCAAAAACGTAAATTGTAGACTGAATTTTTTTAAAGTACTATCAGTGGAAAGAAAAAATGCTTTTTGGAGACTTTGAAGTTAAATTTTATGTTATGAGACACTAAACAAACTGCAAATCAATTGCATTTATTCCTTATATAAAATTTTGTGTAAGAGAGTTTAAATTTGGATCAAAATTTCAAAGAGGAGTATATCAAGCATGAAGACTTATAACCAGGTAGCTATTCAATGTCAGATTTGTTCAAAGTGTCCTAAAATAAAATTAAGAGTTTTGTCATATTTGGTTTGTTTTGAGTGCTTTTTAAAGGGCCTAAATCCTTTGTTTTTTAAAAAAAACCAAACACCTAGAGATGTAAATGTAATAAAGGATGGCATTAATTTAATAAATGTGCATATATGTCATTTTCCTCTTACATCCATGCACACAGAAGGAGAAAATACTATTAGAGTGGTAAATTGGGTGACAGGAATCTGGCACACTCCCTAAAATGGACTGGAAAATTTACCTAACATGCAGAATCTCCATGTATGGAGCAGAGACAAAACTAGCTCTAAACCTCCTGGGTTGAATTCTTGAAGGGAAGGTTTCTTAAAAAATATTTAGCAATCTCTAAGTTCCTCAGGGTCAGTTTAAGAAATTTTAAATGAGGTAAAACAGGACAGTTTGAAGCTTTCAATAAGGTGAAGATTATGTTTTTTATACCTTTTGTTCTGAAATAGAGAAACTTGATAAGTTAAAAGACTGGAGCAGTCATAGAGCTTTTATGGGCCATAGTGCAATGTCGGCTACCTCACAAAGAACCATACAACTCTATTTAATAACCCATTCTCTAAAGGCCTTGCGACTTCAGATAAGTTTAAATAAATCAGCCTTCATTTTGCAGACAGAAGTAGAGAACGTCTGATTTATAGGCCACTCAAATTTGTACCTGAAGTTGTGTAATGACAAAGTAGAAGACAGTTTTAGGTAAATGTAAGCTAAGATTACAGTTAAAACTCACGCCAAATTGGGTCTTGTCTGTGCAATATGCTCCTTGTAGCTTTGTTTTATCAATATAACAAGCTGCACTTATATTTTATAGAAACTTTCAACATTTATTATTTTCACAAAGGAAAAAAATAAATAAAAATTGAAAAAACTCTTCACAGTGATTTAAAACCTATACTCAATTTTAAAAGTTTAAATCAAATATTATTCTATCCTGAGCTCTATTAACTCCATTTGTTTTACAGTTTTTTTCCTTAAAAGCTGAAAACCAGTAAATCTTTCAGAGATAAAATTTTGTTGGCATTGATCAGCATATTGAAATACTGAAGTTGACTGGCTAGTTTTTTCAGTAGAATTTTTTTCTATTCAGTATATGCTATTTTAAAATGGAGATATAATTAAGAGAAGATGGACTAATTACTTTTTCTTCAATTTGTAATAGTAAATAAGGAAGTTAGCTGTCCATCCCATAATTGGCAGAGTAATAAAAGGTACATTATTATCTCTGGGCACAAGATCAGATGACCCGGATATGAATGAAGGAGGGCACTGACCTTCACAATTTTACAGTAAATTCCATCAGTCTTTTAAATAAACCTGTTATTCAAAATATATTTTCAAACATGGTTAAACACATATTAACTGTAAAATTAATATATATTCAACTGTATAAATTTGGGGAAAAATATGTAAGGAAGGAAAACAATGTTATCTGTAATCTGAGTTTCTAGCTCCCAACCCTCAGCATATAGACTATTTTGATGAATTAACCTCCATCATTCTTCTACATATACAAATATATTTCTTTTTTTATATATACAAATACATTTCTATGTAAAACTAGAATATTTATGATCACATAAATCTTTTTGGCTTGTGGTCTTTTGAGATTATTAAAAATATTTTACCATGTTATTAAAAATTCTTCCACAGAATTTTAATATCCACCTAACAGTCTCTGATACAAATGTACCATTATTTATTTAACTTTGCTCATTATAATAAACATGATTCTCCTGAACTAGGTAAGGTAAAATATAGTGGACTAACTGGGAATACCAGTTGCAGAAGACATGGCCTTGCTGGAGAGTCAGTCACCTGACCAAATTATATAAAAGAATAAAAAAGAATGATTTAAAAACCAGAACTATATAGCAATGGCAAAGACATACATTTAAAAGTCCCAAATTAGAGAAATTAATGTACCTATATTGCATTACTTTACCGAAGTTGACTTTTTATATTCTTTTTATGTCCCAAACTAAATACCTTACTTGGTTTAAGCCATATATACATCATTTCAGTATTTCACTTTATTAGTGTATTTAATTCAAATATTAAATTTTCCATATGGTTATGTATTTTATGGATGTGACATACAAATTAACACTACTTCCACATTATACTATCTGATTAGACATGAATAGGGAAAGTCACTATGTTCTTCCTATTTTGCAGCTTTCATAAAAGTGAACATTTTATGAAAAATTTAGAAAGTCTTTCTAAAAAATAAATCTGTTCCAATTAAGATTGCCCTTTCAGTAAAATAACATAAGGGGACAGAAATAGGAGCTGATCTAAAGCATGCAAGTTCACTCATAAAGGTGATTTGGGTACTATTGTGTATGATAGAAAAGAAGTTAATCTGGTATTGAATGAAATAAGGTGGAGAGAGGAAAACCTGCCTGTGAATTTTATTGGAAATGTCACTGGATGTTGGTTCTTATTTTTTAGTTTTCTGGGTTGTCAATAGACTGGATCACAAAAAGTAAAATAATAAGCATAAAGTTTTTAAAGCTTTATGTAAATACAGCAAATAAAGAAAATTAATCCACAGTTTCCATTAACCATTGAAGTACTTTTTCCTTTACTTCTTTTACCAATATTATGTCTTGTATTCTTCACATGAGCCAGTTATACACATCTACTTTTGATTTCCTGATAAGGTAAGTACAAGAGTTAATTTTAAATTTTAAATACATATTTTAAAACGATAAATAACCACACTTACATCAATGGATGTGGATCATCCAGACAAAAATCTATAAGGAAACATTGGCCTTATATGACACATTAGATCAGTTAGATATATACAGAACACTCCATTCAGAAGAAGCAGAATATACATGATATGTTAGGCCACAAAAAAAAAGACTTAAAAGTTTTAAGAAGATTCATGTTGAATCCAACATCTTTTCTGGACACAAGGGTATGAAACTAGAAATTAGTTATAAGGAGAACTAGACAATTTAGAAATATGTGGAGATGAAACAAAAGTACCGAACATCAGTGGATCAAAAAAAATTAAAGAGAAGTAAAAAAATACCTTGATACAAATAAAAAATGGAAATACAACATTTCAAAATTTATTGGATACAGCAAAAGTAGTTCAAGAGGAAAGTCCCTTACAATACATGCCTAACTCAAGAAACAAGATAATCTAAAATCAAAAACAAAAAACCCTACAGATAATTCTATAACTCAGGCACCTATTGAAAGAACAACAAACCAAGCCCAAAGTTGGGGGAAGGAAGGAAATAACAATCAGAGCATAAATTAAAGAAATAGAGAGTAAAAATACAGCAGAAAAGATAAATGAAACTAAGCTCTGGTCCTCTGAAGAGATAAACAAAATTGACAAGCCTCTGGCTGGACTTGACAAATTTTTGGCTAGACTCACCACGAAAAAAAGAGAGAGGTCTGAAATAATTAAATTCAGAAATGAAAGAGGAGACATTACAACTGATACTGTTACTGAAAACTGGTCCTCTTCACTGAAGTCAAATCACAAAATACAATGACAAGGTTTTAAGGAAAGGAAAGGAATAGTTAATTAATTTGCCAGCAAATAAGAACATGGCAGGCTTATGCCTTAAAGAACCATTGTCCTCCCAAAGTACAAGCAGTTAGGGTTTTAAAAGGGGAAATCATGGGAAAAAGGCTTTGGTGTTCATACTACAGGCACGTGAAGTAGAAACTTGCAAAGGTCCAAGTAGACATTTTTGCACTAATTCAATTGGTTTTTGTTTTTCTGATTGGTTCCTCCTCAGTATCCCAGGACAGAATATCTTGGGTTTTGCAAAATCAGCTCTCTGCATTATCTCTGACCCTGAGACTCAGAAAATAAGGAGAACAAAAAGAAAGTGCCTCCTGTTGATGTTTACAAGGTTTTGGGGGCTACTTGAGTTCATTTTCCAGTTAATGTTACTATTGAATTTTAAATCTATGGATTTAATTCAGTTTTCCTCTGTTACAATACCACAGAAACATAAAGTATCTTAAGAGACTACTATAAACAATTATATACCAACATATTGGACAACATAAAAGAAATGGATAGATTCCGACAAACACACAACCTACCAAGACTGAATCATGAAAAAACAGAAAATCTGAACATAGCAATTACTGGTATGGTGATGAAATTAGTAATCAAAACCACCACAGAAAATTTCCAGGACAACATGGCTTCATAGGTAAATTCCATTAAACATTCAAATACAAATCTGTCTCAAATTCATCCAAAAAAATTAGAAGAAAAGGGAACATTTTTTTAATATAATTTATTTTATTATCATTAATTTACAATTACATGTGCAATATTACGATTATTAAACTACCCCTTCATCAGGTCCCCCCCAAGAACCCCATTACAGTCACTGTCCATCAGCGTAGTGAGATGCTATAGAATCACTACTTGTCTTCTCTGAGTTGTACTGCCCTCCTCGTGCCCCCCCAACATTACATTTGCTAATCGTAATGCCCCTTTTTCCCTCTTATCCCTCCCTTCCCGCCCATTTTCCCCAGTCCCTTTCCCTTTGGTAACTATTAGTCCGTTCTTGGGTTCTGTGAGTCTGCTGCTGTTTTGTTCCTTCAGTTTTTTTCTTTGTTCTTATACTCCACATATGAGTGAAATCATTTGATACTTGTCTTTTTCGGCTTGGCTTATTTCACTGAGCATAATACCCTCTAGCTCCATCCATGTTGTTGCAAATGGTAGGATTTGTTTTCTTCTTATGGCTGAATAATATTCCATTGTGTATATGTACCACATCTTCTTTATCCATTCATCTACTGATGGACACTTAGGTTGCTTCCATTTCTTGGCTATTGTAAATAGTGCTGCAATAAACATAGGGGTGCATCTGTCCTTTCAAATTGGGCTGCTGCATTCTTAGGGTAAATTCCTAGGAGTGGAATTCCTGGGTCAAATGGTATTTCTATTTTGAGTTTTTGAGGAACCTCCATACTGCTTTCCACAATGGTTGAACTAATTTGCAGTCCCACCAGCAGTGTAGGAGGGTTCCCTTTTCTCCACATCCTCGCCAACATTTGTTGTTGTTTGTGTTTTGGATGTTGGCCATCCTCACTGGTGTGAGGTGATATCTCATTGTGGTTTTAATCTGCATTTCTCTGATGATTAGCGATGTGGAGCATCTTTTCATGTGCCTGTTGGCCATCTGAATTTCTTCTTTGGAGAAGTGTCTATTCATGTCCTCTGCCCATTTCTTAATTGGATTATTTGCTTTATGTTTGTTAAGGTGCATGAGTTCTTTATATATTTTGGATGTCAACCCTTTATCAGATACGTTTTTTATGAATATATTCTCCTATACTGTAGGATGTCTTCTTGTTCTTCTGATGGTGTCCTTTGCTCTACAGAAGCTTTTCAGCTTGATATAGTCCCACTTGTTCATTTTTGCTTTTGTTTCCCTTGCCCGGGGAGATATGTTCATGAAGAAGTTGCTCATGTTTATGTCCAGATTTTTGCCTATGTTTTTTTCTAAGAGTTTTATGGTTTCATGACTTACATTCAAGTCTTTGATCCACCTTGAGTTTACCTTTGTGTATGGGGCTAGACAGTAGTCCAGTTTCATTCTCTTACATGTAGCTGTCCAGTTTTTCCAACACCAGCTGCTGAAGAGGCTGTCATCTCCCCATTGTATATCCAAGGCTCCTTTATCAAATATTAATTGACTGTATATGTTTGGGTTAATGTTTGGATTTTCTATTCTGTTCCACTGGTCTGTGGGTCTGTTTTTGTGCCAATACCAAATTGTCTTGATTACTGTGGCTTTGTAGTAGAGCTTGAAGTCAGGGAGTGTAATTCCCCCTGTTTGATTCCTCCTTCTCAGGATTGCTTTGGCTATTCGGGGTCTTTTGTGGTTCCATATGAATTTTAGAATTATTTGTTCCAGTTCATTGAAGAAAGCTGTTGGTAGTTTGATAGGGATTGCATTGAATCTGTAGATTGCTTTAGGTAGTACAGCCATTTTGACAATATTGATTCTTCCTAGCCAAGAGCATGGGATGCTTTTCCATTTGTTAGTGTCCTCTTTAATTCCTCTTAGGAGTGTCTTGTGGTTTTCAGAGTACAGGTCTTTCACTTCCTTCGTTAGGTTTATTCCAAGGTACTTTTTTCTTTTTGATGCAATTGTGAATGGAATTGTTTTTCTGATTTCTCTTTCTGTTAGTTCATCATTAGTGTATAGGAAGGCAACAGATTTCTGTGTGTTAATTTTGTATCCTGCAACTTTGCTGAATTCAGATATTAGTTCTAGTAGTTTTGGAGTGGAGTCTTTAGGGTTTTTTATGTACAGTATCATGTCATCTGCAAATAGTGACAATTTGACTTCTTCTTTACCAATCTGGATGCCTTGTATGTCTTTGTTTTGTCTGATTGCCGTGGCTAGGACCTCCAGTACTATGTTGAATAACAGTGGAGAGAGTGGGCATCCCTGTCTTGTTCCCGATCTTAGAGGAAAAGCTTTCAGCGTCTCGCCGTTAAGTATGATGTTAGCTGTGGGTTTGTCATATATATATATAGCCTTTATGATGTTGAGGTACTTGCCATCTATACCCATTTGTTGAGAGTTTTAATCAGGAATGGATGCTGAATTTTGTCAAATGCTTTTCCAGCATCTATGGAGATGATCATGTGGTTTTTGTTCTTCTTTTTGTTGATATGGTGGATGATGTTGATGGATTTTCGAATGTTGTACCATCCTTGCATCCCTGGGATGAATCCCACTTGATCATGGTGTATGATCCTCTTGATGTATTTTTGAATTCGGTTGCTAATATTTTGTTGAGTATTTTTGCATCTACGTTCATCAGGGATATTGGTCTGTAATTTTCTTTTTTTGGTGAGGTCTTTGCCTGGTTTTGGTATTAGAGTGATGCTGGCTTCATAGAATGAGTTTGGAAGTATTCCCTCCTCTTCTATTTTTTGGAAAACTTTAAGGAGAATCGGTGTTATTTCTTCTCTATATGTCTGGTAGAATTCAGAGGTGAATCCATCACGCCCAGGGGTTTTGTTCTTGGGTAGTTTTTTGATTACCAATTCAGTTTCGTCACTGGTGATTGGTCTGTTTAGTTTTTCTGTTTCTTGCTTGGTCAGTCTTGGAAGGTTGTATTTTTCTAAGAAGTTGTCCATTTCTTCTATGTTTTCCAGCTTGTTAGCATATAGATTCTCATAATATTCTCTTATGATTCTTTGTATTTCTGTGGGGTCCGTCGTGATTTTTCCTTTCTCATTTCTGATTGTGTTTATGTGTGTAGATTCTCTTTTTCTCTTAATGAGTCTGGCTAGGGGTTTATCTATTTTGTTTATTTTTTCAAAGAACCAGCTCTTGGTTTTATTGATTTTTCTATTGTTTTATTCTTCTCAATTTTATTTATTTCTTCTCTAATCTTTATTATGTCCCTCCTTCTGGTGACTTTGGGCCTCATTTGTTCTTCTTTTTCCAATTTCAGTAATTGTGTCTTAAGACTATTCATTTGAGAATGTTCTTCCTTCTTTAAATAGGCCTGGATTGCAATATACTTTCCTCTTAGAACTGCCTTTGCTGTGTCCCACAGAAGTTGTGGCTTTGTGTTGTTGTTGTCATTAGTCTCCATATATTCTTTGATTTCTGTTTTGATTTGGTCGTTAACCCATTGATTAATTAGGAGAATGTTGTTAAGTCTCCATGTATTTGTGAGCCTTTTTGATTTCTTTCTAAAATTTATTTCTAGTTTTATACCTTGGTGATCTGAGAAGTTGGTTGGTAGGATTTCAATATTTTTGAAATTACTGAGGTTCTTTTTGTGGCCTAGTATGTGGTCTATTCTGGAAAATGTTCCATGTGCACTTGAGAAGAATGTGTATCCTGTTGCTTTTAGGTGTAGAGTTCTGTAGATGTCTGTTAGGTCCATCTGTTCTAGTGTGTTGTTCAGTGCCTCTGTGTCTTTACTTATTTTCTGTCTGGTTGATCTGTCCTCTGGAGTGAGTGGTGTGTTGAAGTCTCCTAGATGAATGCATTGCTGTCTATTTCCTCCTTTAATTCTGTTAGTATTAGTCTCACATATGCTGGCGCTCCTGTGTTGGGTGCATATATATTTATAATGGTTATATCTTCTTGTTGGACTGACCCCTTTATCATTATGTAATGTCCTTCTTTATCTTTGCTACTTTCTTCGTTTTGAAGTCTATTTTGTCTGATACAAGTACTGCAACACCTGCTTTTTCTCTTTGTTGTTTGCATGAAATATCTTTTTCCATCCCTTCATTTTTAGTCTGTGTATATCTTTGGATTTGAGGTGAGTTTCTTGTAGGCAGCATATAGATGGGTCTTGTTTTTTATCCATTCTGTTACTCTGTGTCTTTTGATTGGTGCATTCAGTCCATTTACATTTAGGGTGATTATTGATAGATATGTACTTATTGCCATTGCTGGCTTTAGATTTGTGGTTACCAAAGGTTCAAGGTTTGCTTCTTTACTATCTAACAATCTAACTTAACTTTCTTGTTAAGTTATTGTAAACACAGTCTGATGTTTCTTTCTTTCTCTCCCTTCTTATTCCTCCTCCTCCATTCTTTCTGTAATAGGTGTTTTATTCTTTGCCTTTAGTTGGTATTTGGATGTTCTGCTTTCTTTGCTATGATTTTTTTTTCCCTCTGGTGACATCTTTTTAGCCTTAGGTGTGCTTCCATCTAGAGCAGTCCATTTAAGATATCCTGTA
>JAVSCE010021577.1:0-72680 GCA_032199065.1 Smutsia gigantea | reverse complement strand
TTTTCTGTTTCTTGCTTGGTCAGTCTTGAAGGTTGTATTTTTCTAAGAAGTTGTCCATTTCTTCTATGTTTTCCAGCTTGTTAGCATATAGGTTCTCATAATATTCTCTTATGATTCTTTGTATTTGTGTGGGGTCCGTCGTGATTTTTCCTTTCTCATTTCTGATTGTGTTTATGTGTGTAGATTCTCTTTTTCTCTTAATGAGTCTGGCTAGGGGTTTATCTATTTTGTTTATTTTTTCAAAGAACCAGCTCTTGGTTTTATTGATTTTTTCTATTGTTTTATTCTTCTCAATTTTATTTATTTCTTCTCTAATCTTTATTATGTCCCTCCTTCTGTGACTTTGGGCCTCATTTGTTCTTCTTTTTCCAATTTCAGTAATTGTGTCTTTAGACTATTCATTTGGGAATGTTCTTCCTTCTTTAAATAAGCCTGGATTGCAATATACTTTCCTCTTAGAACTGCCTTTGCTGCGTCCCACAGAAGTTGTGGCTTTGTGTTGTTGCTGTCATTAGTCTCCATATATTCTTTGATTTCTGTTTTGATTTGGTCGTTAACCCATTGATTAATTAGGAGAGTGTTGTTAAGTCTCCATGTATTTGTGAGCCTTTTTGATTTCTCTCTAAAATTTATTTCTAGTTTTATACCTTGGTGATCTGAGAAGTTGGTTGGTAGGATTTCAATATTTTTGAAATTACTGAGGTTCTTTTTGTGGCCTAGTATGTGGTCTATTCTGGAAAATGTTCCATGTGCACTTGAGAAGAATGTGTATCCTGTTGCTTTTGGGTGTAGAGTTCTGTAGATGTCTGTTAGGTCCATCTGTTCTAGTGTGTTGTTCAGTGCCTCTGTGTCTTATTTTCTGTCTGGTTGATCTGTCCTCTGGAGTGAGTGGTGTGTTGAAGTCTCCTAAAATGAATGCATTGCTGTCTATTTCCTCCTTTAATTCTGTTAGTATTTGTCTCACATATGCTGGCGCTCCTGTGTTGGGTGCATATATATTTATAATGGTTATATCTTCTTGTTGGACTGACCCCTTTATCATTATGTAATGTCCTTCTTTATCTCTTGCTACTTTCTTCGTTTTGAAGTCTATTTTGTCTCTTACAAGTACTGCAACACCTGCTTTTTTCTCTTTGTTGTTTGCATGAAATATCTTTTTCCATCCCTTCACTTTTAGTCTGTGTATATCTTTGGATTTGAGGTGAGTTTCTTGTAGGCAGCATATAGATGGGTCTTGCTTTTTTATCCATTCTGTTACTCTGTGTCTTTTGATTGGTGCATTCAGTCCATTTACATTTAGGGTGATTATTGATAGGTATGTACTTATTGCCATTGCTGGCTTTAGATTCGTGGTTACCAAGGGTTCAAGGGTTGCTTCTTTACTATCTAACAATCTAACTTAACTTTCTTTTTAAGTTATTGTAAACACAGTCTGATGTTTCTTTCTTTCTCTCCCTTCTTATTCCTCCTCCTCCATTCTTTCTATAATAGGTGTTTTATTCTTTGCCTTTAGTTAGTATTTGGATGGTCTGCTTTCTTTGCTATGATTTTTTTTTCTCTGGTGACATCTTTTTAGCCTTAGGTGTGCTTCCATCTAGAGCAGTCCATTTAAGATATCCTGTAGTGGTGGTTTATGAGAGGCAAACTCTCTAACTTTCGTTTATCTGGAAATTGTTTAATCCCTCCATCATATTTAAATGATAATCGTGCTGGATGACAATATTCTTGGTTCGAGCCCTTCTGTTTCATAACGTTAAATATATCATGCCATTCTCTTCTGGCCTGTAAGGTTTCTGTTGAGAAGTCTGATGATAGTCTGATGGGTTTTCCTTTGTAGGTGATCTTTTTTCTCTCTCTAGCTGCCTTTAATACCCTGTCTTTATCTTTGATCTTTGCCATCTTAATTATTATGTGTCTTGGTGTTGTCTTCCTTGGGTCCCTTGTGTTGGGAGATCTATGAGCTTCGGTGGACTGCTAGACTACTTCCTTCCCCAGCGAGGGAAAGTTTTCAGCAATTATTTCTTCAAAGACACTTTCTATCCCTTTTTCTCTCTGTTCTTCCTCTGGTACTCCTATAATGCGAATATTGTTCCGTTTGGATTGGTCACACAGTTCTCTTAATATTCTTTCATTCCTAGAAATCCTTTTATCTCTCTCTGCCTCAGCTGCTCTGTACTCCTGTTCTCTGTTTTCTATTCCATTAACAGTCTCTCGCATCTCATCCATTCTGCTGTTAAGCCCGTCGATCGCTTGTCTGATTTCTGTATTGTCTTTCCTCAGTTCCCTCACTTCCTCCCTCAGCTCTTGCACATTTCTCTGTAGGTTCATCAGCATGGTTATGACTTTTATTCTGAATTCTTTTTCAGGGAGACTGTGCATTTCCATCCCTTCAGACTCCCTCTCTGGGTTGTCTGGTTGATTTTGGTCTGAACCATATTCCTCTGTCTTTTCATGGCTGTATAATTTGGTCACTGATAGTTGCCACGTATGTCAGCTGGGCTCTTTAAGACTTTAAAAAGAGAAGAAAAAAGAAGAGAAAAAAAGAAAAAAAAAGAAAGAAAGAAAAAAAGAAAAAAAGAAAGAAAAGAAAAAACAAAAACAAAACAAAAAACAAAACAAAACAAAACAAAAAAAATGCCCACCGGACGTAGATTCTGTGGGAATGCTCTAGGTGGCGCTATTGCCCCACTATTCCACAGCTGTGACTGTGCCACTCCGCAGGGCCCTTTATCGCTCTGGCAGGGGTGGGAACGAATAGGAGGCTGTTGATCTCTGTGAGAAGTGTTAAGTATGGCTACGCTTCCTCAGTCGCCAGCTAAGGCGTCTGAAACTCCCCAGGACTCCCAGCCTGCTGGGCTGAGTGTGCTGGGGCGATCCGGCTCCTCTGCTGGGCTCCTGTCTCTTTAAGACCACTGAAGAAAGCGCGCACTTTTTTTTTTTTCCTTCCCGGGAGCCGGCTGCAAGCACCCTGGCGCGTTCCCCGCTCAGATCCTGCCCCTCTGTCTCTCCAATCTCCGCTGCACTGTGCAATGTGGGTCAGCGCTCCCCGCGCAGATCACCGGGGCTGGCTACTTCGCGGGGTGTACTTCCACTCCCTCCCAGCTCTGAATCCTCTCCTCCCGCCGGTGCGCTGGGGTGGGGGAGGGCTCGGGTCCCGCCGGGTCGCAGCTCCGTATCTTACCCGCCTCTTGGGGTGCCGAGTCCTCTCGGGTTTCCTGTGTATTCTCGTCTCTCTTTTAGGAATAGATGTATTTTCTGTGTTTTCGTAGATAAATATAGTGTTGGGAGGAGATTTCTGCCGCCCTGCTCACACCGCCATCTTCCCGGAAGTGTGCATACTTTTGATTTTGGAGTTCTCTTTCCCACTTCTGTAATCTCTTCTTCCTTTGCAACTGGGCTATCCCTAGAGATACCTAATCAGCTTATCAGGAAAAACTCCTGACTTTTAGCAACTTTATTCTATAGATAAGAAGTTGACACATGTGGAAATTCAAGGTTCTGCACCTCTTAATTAATTAGTAATGATCTATGCTTTAAACAGATGAGTAATGGTGGGTATTATTGACTTTCAAATGAAGAATACAGTTTAGTTTTATGTGTAGGCTTGCTTAACTGGTGAGGCTATAATGTCCATGCCATTTTCATTTATGCTGCCAAAAAGGTAATCCTTTTTAGAAACTGTTTTTAACTCTCCAAAGTAATTTGTTTCTTATACAACTGAGTAAATAAGTCATTCCAAGTAAGACTTTATGTAACTACCTAAAATCATTCACTGAACTTTTACACAACATATGTTGTGCCTAACATTAACATTTTAATATAATTTTATAACATTATCTCATATAGTCTACGCACTGAGTTATTTAACTCTCCAATTCCGAGAGAGAAAATTTTAGGAAATAATATCTTCAAGAGTAAAGAAAAGCTATCATTTTAGAGAGGATTGTAGTATGTATTACCCATTTCTGAGCTGGACATATTACTTTACCTGGAAATCTTAGTGTAAGCATGTTTTATTCTTAGATGCTTTGATAACACTGTTATATAATACTAGCCCTAGGAAGAAGAAGGATAATGTAAGATAATTACTGAGCAGCATTGAGAGATTATGGGTCTTATACAATAATTTGTTCAGCTATGTGTTTAAAATCTGGCCATGCTATGTGCCCCTCCACAGAGCAAGAAGAGTGTGGGAAGGAGGGAGTGCTCTCATGCTGAGAGTTTGGCCAGGGGTGGCTGTTTAATGAGAATGTTTAACTGGGATGAGTGAACTGCGGTTGTCACTGTGTGTGTGTGTCTGTGTGTGTGTGTGTGTGTGTGTGTGCACACGCTCACACAGGGGTGCATACACACATGCAACATCAGTGGGGGGGAGCTGAGGGTTGGAACTTAGCACAGTTCAGAACACTGTACAGATAATGAATGACTTAATACCTGTTTAAAATTAACTTAAGAACTAATAAAAACAAAGTGGCTTTCCACTTTAATGGAGTGTCCAGTCTTATAAAGGAGACAAGATACTTTAATATAACAAGATAAACTGGCAATTCAAGGCAATACAGGATAATATTAATAGCTCGCACCTATGAGTGTTTCCAGTGTTATGAACTCATGGAATGTGTTTTCTTATTTAATCTTTGCAGAAACTCTATGAGATTGGTCCTATTGTTCCTATTATTAAATTAGGAAATCAAGGTTTAGGTCAGCCAAAGTCCTACAACCACTAAATGGCAGAGTCAGGATTAGAATTTAGATGTCATCATATTCTGCAACTTCTTAGCCCCTCTACCACTTGCTCCCTTGTACTGCAGAGTAGAGAAATGAGTCATAATGAGCTGGAGAGAACAGGGAAGATAAGGATGGGGTACAGGACTGCTTCTGAAAAAGTGCTTTTGTCATTGGGATGATATTGGAAAAATCAGAAGAGTGTTATTCACAAGAGACAAACCAAAGAAAACATGATTACAAGAATCTTGCTTAATATCTCCATGTAAATAGTTTTTTCTTTATAGGATCCATAGAAATGCACAAATGAAAGAACAATCAGGTTTCAAAACTAGAATGAAAAGCCTTTCACTGGAAATACTGGGGTTTTGTGAAGGATGGGCACAATACTTTAGATATAAAAAGTACTTCTTTAATGACATTAGGTAGAGTTTTACTTCTCAAAGCAGAAAAGTATACTGAACAATTGTACCATATCTCCCCTAGGTCAATGGGTAAGCAAGTGAAATTAAATCACTCCCTTCTCTTAATAAGCATTCCTTATCTGTGAAAACTTTTACTTTTAGAGTGTTAAACTGCTGCAATTGGGCCACTGGATTGATTCTCTTTGTTCTTTACTGTTCAATTCTGAATATGATGTTCGACACTCAGTTCTACCTGACAGGTACCACCAAGAGGGCAGCACCCTGCCCAAGAACTCACCCTTCTGTCCTCCAGACCTCGAGAAGCTGTCTGTTTGTGACCCAAGGGCCCTTCGACCTCTACCTACACCCTCCAAGGGAAGCTGTCAGTCCACATCGGCCTTAGGCAAGGCCGTCAACTTGCCATTTTGCACAACAAACACAGAAGAACCCCAGGGACTCCCAGATCATGGAGATTCTCTAAGTGAAATCCCTTTCAAGTGCAATGGCAACAGAAATGAACTTTACTTAGGAAATTCCTCCCTGGCTTCCCCTTCACAGAGCAACCCAAACCTGGAGAAAAAAGAGTCGGAACTTCATTTGTACATTATTTCCACAACCTCATCAATATTTCTGCACTTAAAAAGCTCATGGAACAATTATATTATAGCAAGTGTCCTCATAAATTAACCTTGACTCAAGTATTATTTTTTAGGGCAAAACATGTCTTTTGCTCTACCTCTCCATTTTGGAAATTTAGCCTTGGAATTCAAGAATACTGTGAAACACAAACATACTCGACAATTAAGGAGATGATTTTTTTCAGGCTATTGCAATAGAGAAAATGCTAATTAATTAGGAGTGTCTTCAAGGAAAGCAGATGAAGGGTTTTATATAGGCAGATAAACAAGGGAGTCATCAGTGAGCCTACAGGGAATCATGAAGGATGGAGACAGGTCTTAGCTTGGAATATCTGTGAGCGAGATGGTCTTTGTCAGTTAGCGGGAGTATTTCTCAACCATTTCTACTTTCAGAGCACAGAACTCAGATAAGGTTTAACACTGTCAATATGTCTTTATTTCCCAGCTGAGCTATTCAAAGTAGGTTAATGGGAGACGTTGTCAGAGGATCACATAATTTAATGGAGATCACCGAGTTTAAGCCCCTTTTTTTATGAATGAGGAAACTGAAGCACAAAAATTTTAAATGACTTACTCAAGATTATATACAGTAAGTTTAAGGGCAGAGTCAAACTCCCACTTAGAGATCTTTTTATTATACCAGGATCAGTTTTAAAATAACTAATTTATTAAAGAATAACACGATCCTTTTCAATTATCTTCAGTGGTATATAATTTTTACTACTGATCTTCCCACATAACAATATTAAGAAATATGAAAGGGGACTTCCAGGAAGATGGTGGCCTGAGCAGGGTGGTGGAAATCTCCTCCCAAAACCATATATATTTATGAAAATACAACAAATACAACTATTCCTAAAAGAGAGACCAGAAGATACAGGACAGCAACCAGCCTGCAGTTACACCTGAGAGGACTCAGCACCTAGCGAAGTGGGTAAGATACGGAACCGTGACCCGGCGGGACCCGAGCACTCCCCCACCCCAATGCACCGGTGGTAGGAGAGGATTCACAGCGGGGAAGGAGTGGAAGTACAGGCCCGCGAAATAACCAGCCCAGGTGATCTGCGCCAGAAGCGCTGACACACATCGTGTGGTGTATCAGAGATTGGAGAGACAGAGGTGCAAGATCTGAGCCGGGGAAAGCACCCAGGTCATCTCAACCGGCTCCCCAGGACAAAAGAAAAGAGCGTGCTTTTTTAGTGGTCTAAAAGAGACAGGGGTCCAATGGAGGAGCAGGATCATCCCAGCACACGCAGCCCAGTAGGCTGGGAGTACTGAGGAATTTTGGAACCCTTGGCTGGTGACTGGGAAAAAGTAGCTGCACTGAGACTTCCCACAGAGATCAGCAGCTTCCCATTCGTTCCCACTCCGGCCAGATCTACAGAGGGCCTTGCAGAGCAGTGTGGCCATGGCTGCAGAATAGTGGAGCAACAGCGCCACCTACAGCATCCTCACAGAATCTACTCCCAGTGGGCGTCTTTTTGTTGTTTTTTTTCTTGGGTGTTTTTTTCTCTCTTCTCTTTTCTTTCTTTCTCTTTTCTTTCTCTTCTTTCTTTTTTTTTAAGTCTTAAAGAGCCCAGCTGACATACGTGGCACCTACCAGCAACCACTTCTATCACCATGAAAAGACAGAGGAATATGGTACAAACAAAGCTTATCCAGACCCAGACCCCAGAGAGGGAGTCTGAAGGGATGGATATGCACAACCTTCCTGAAAAAGGATTCAGAATAAAAGTCATAACCATACTGACGGATCTACAGAGAAATATGCAAGAGCTGAGGGACGAAGTGAGGAAAGTGAGGAAAGACAATGCAGAAATGAGACAAGCAATTGGCGGGCTTAGCAGCAGACTGGACGAGATGCAAGAGACGGTTAATGGAATAGAAATCAGAAAACAGGAATACAGAGAAGCTGAGACAGAGAGAGATAAAAGGATCTCTAGGAATGAAAGAATATTAAGAGAACTGTGTGACCAATCCAAACAGATCAATATATGCATTATAGGGTACCAGAGGAAGAGGAGACAGAAAAAGGGATAGAAAGTGTCTTTGAGGAAATAATTGCTGAAAACTTCCCCACGCTGGGGAAGGAAATAGTCTCGCAGTCTATGGAAGCCCACACATCTCCCAATACAAGGGACCAAGGAAGACAACATCAAGACATATAATTAAAATGGCAAAGATCAAAGATATGGACAGAGTATTAAAGGCAGCTAGAGGGAGAAAAAAGATCACCTACAGAGGAAAACGCATCAGACTATCATCAGACTTCTCAACAGAAACCTTACAGGCCAGAAGAGAATGGCATGATATTTTTAATGTAATGAAACAGAAGGGCCTCAAACCAAGAATATTGTATCCAGCACGATTATCATTTAAATTTGAAGGAGTGACTAAACAATTTCCAGACAAGCGAAAGCTGAGAGAGTTTGCCTCCCATAAACCGCCTCTACAGGATATCTTAAAGGGACTGCTCTAGAGGTAAGTACTCCTAAGGCTAAAAAGAGGTCACCAGAGAAAATAAAATCATAGCAAAGAAAGCAGACCATCCAAATACTAACTAAAGGTAAAGAATAAAACACCTAGTATATCAAGAATGGAGGAGGAAGAATAAGAAGGGAGAGAAATAAAGAAACATCAGACTGTGTTTACAATTACTTAACAATAAAGTTAAGTTAAATTGTTAGAGAGTAAAGAAGCAACCCATGAACCTTTGGTAACCACGAATCTAAAGCCAGCAATGGCAATACGTACACCTCTATCGATAATCACCCTAAATGTAAATGGACTGAATGCACCAATCAAAAGACACAGAGTAATACAATGGATAAAAAAGCAAGACCCATCTATATGCTGCTTACAAGAGACTCACCAGAAACACAAAGATATCCCCAGACTAAAAGTGAAAGGATGGAAAAAGATATTTCATGCAAACAACAAGGAGAAAAATGCAGGTGTTGCAGTACTTGTATCAGACAAAATAGACTTCAAAACGAAGAAAGTAGCAAGAGATAAAGAAGGACATTATATAATGATAAAGGGGTCAGTCCAACAAGAGGATATAACCATTATAAATATATATGCACCAAACACAGGAGCGCCGGCATATTTGAAACAAATACTAACAGAATTAAAGGAGGAAATAGACAGCAATGCATTCATTTTAGGAGACGTCAACACACCACTCACTCCAAAGGACAGATCAACCAGACAGAAAATAAGTAAAGACACAGAGGCACTGAACAACACACTAGAACAGATGGACCTAACAGACATCTACAAGACTCTACACCCAAAAGCAACAGGATACACATTCTTCTCAAGTGCACATGGAACATTTTCCAGAATACACCACATACTAGGCCACAAAAAGAACCTCAGTAAATTTCAAAAATATTGAAATTCTACCAACCAACTTCTCATATCACAAAGGTATAAAACTAGAAAGAAATTGTACAAAGAAAACAAAAAGGCTCATAAATACATGGAGACTTAACAACATTCTCCTAGATAATCAATGGGTCAATGACCCAATTAAAACAAAGATCAAAGAATATTTGGAGACCAATGACACAAAGCCACAAATTCTGTGGGACGCAGCAAAGGCAGTTCTAAGAGGAAAGTATATTGCAATCCAGGCCTATTTAAAGAAGGAAGAACAATCCCAAATGAATAGTCTAAAGACACAATTACTGAAATTGGGAAAAGAAGAACAAATGAGGCCCAAAGTCACCAGAAGGAGGGACATAATAAAGATCAGAGAAGAAATAAATAAAATTGAGAAGAATAAAACAATAGAAAAAACCAATGAAACCAAGAGTTGGTTCTTTAAAAAAATTAAGAAAATAGATAAACCTCTAGCCAGACTTCTTAAGAGAAAAAGAGAATCTACATACATAAACAGAATTAGAAATGAGAAAGGAAAAATAACGATGGACCCCACAGAAATACAAAGGATTATAAGAGAACACTATGAGAATCTATATGTTAACAAGCTGGAAACCCTAGAAGAAATGGACAACTTCTTAGAAAAATACAACCTTCCAAGACTGACCAAGCAAGAAACAGAAAAACTAAACAGACCAATCACCAGCGACGAAATCGAATCGGTAATCAAAAAATTAGCCAAGAACAAAACCCTGGGCCAGACGGATTCACCTCTGAATTCTACCAGACATATGGAGAAGAAATAACACCGATTCTCCTTAAAGTTTTCCAAAAAATAGTAACAGGAGGGAATACTTCCAAACTCATTCTATGGAGCCAGCATCACTCTAATACCAAAACCGGGCAAAGACCTCACCAAAAAAGAAAATTACAGACCAATATCCCTGATGAACGTAGATACAAAAATAGTCAACAAAATATTAGCAAACCAAATTCAAAAATATATCAAGAGGATCATACATCATGATCAAGTGGGATTCATCCCAGGGATGCATGGATGGTACAACATTCAAAAATCCATCAACATCATCCACCACATCAACAAAAAGAAGAACAAAAACCACATGATCATCTCCATAGCTGCTGTAAAATAATTTGACAAAATTCAACATCCATTCGTGATTAAAACTCTCAACAAAATGGGTATAGACGGCAAGTACCTCAACATCATAAAGGCTATATATGACAAACCCACAGCTAACATCATACTTAATGGCGAGATGCTGAAAGCTCTTCATCTAAGATCGGGAACAAGACAGGGATGCCCACTCTCTCCACTGTTATTCAACATAGTACTGGAGGTCCTAGCCACAGCAATCAGACAAAACAAAGACATACAAGGCATCCAGATTGGTAAAGAAGAAGTCAAATTGTCACTATTTGCAGATGACATGATACTGTACATAAAAAACCCTAAAGATTCCATTCCAAAACTACTAGAACTAATATCTGAATTCAGCAAAGTTGCAGGGTACAAAATTAACACACAGAAATCTGTTGCTTTCCTATACACTAATGATGAACTAACAGAAAGAGAAATCAGAAAAACAATTCCATTCATAATTGCATCAAAAAGAATAAAATACCTAGGAATAAACCTAACGAAGGAAGTGAAAGACCTGTACTCCGAAAACTACAAGACACTCCCAGGAGAAATTAAAGAGGACACTAACAAATGGAAATGCATCCCATGCTCTTGGCTAGGAAGAATAAATATTGTCAAAATGGCTATACTACCTAAAGCAATCTACAGATTCAATGCAATCCCTATCAAACTACCAACAGCTTTCTTCAATGAACTGGAACAAATAATTCTAAAATTCATATGGAACCACAAAAGACCCCGAATAGCCAAAGCAATCCTGAGAAGGAGGAATAAAACGGGGAATTATGCTCCCTCACTTTAAGCTCTACTACAAAGCCACGGTAATCAAGACAATTTGGTATTGGCACAAAAACAGACCCACAGACCAGTGGAACAGAATAGAACATTCAAACATTAACCCAAACATATACAGTCAATTAATATTTGATAAAGGAGCCTTGGATACACAATGGGGAGATGACAGCCTCTTCAGCAGCTGGTGTTGGCAAAACTGGGCAGCTACATGTAAGAGAATGAAACTGGACTACTGTCTAACCCCATACACAAAAGTCAACTCAAAATGGATCAAAGACCTGAATGTAAGTCATGAAACCACAAAACTCTTAGAAAAAAACATAGGCATAAATCTCTTGGACGTAAACATGAGCAACTTCTTCATGAACATATCTCCCCGGGCAAGGGAAACAAAAGCAGAAACGAACAAGTGGGACTATATCAAGCTGAAAAGCTTCTGTACAGCAAAGAACACCATCAGTACAACAAAAAGACATCCTACAGTATGGGAGAATATATTCATAAATGACGTATCTGATAAGAGTTTGACATCCAAAATATATAAAGAACTCAAGCACCTCAACAAACAAAAAGCAAATAATCCAATTAAGAAATCGGCAGAGGACATGAATAGCCACTTCTCTAAAGAAGAAATTCAGATCGCCAACAGGCACATGGAAAGATGCTCCACATCACTAATCATCAGAGAAATGCAGATTAAAACCAAAATGAGATATCACATCACACCAGTGAGGATGGCCAACATCCAAAACACAAACAACAACAAATGTTGGCGAGGATGTGGAAAAAAGGGAACCCTCCTACACTGCTGGTGGGAATGCAAATTAGTTCAACCATTGTGGAAAGCAGTATGGAGGTTCCTCAAAAAACTCAAAATAGAAATACCATTTGACCCAGGAATTCCACTCCTAGGAATTTACCCTAAGAATGCAGCAGCCCAGTCTCAAAAAGACAGATGCACCCCTATGTTTATCGCAGCACTCTTTACAATAGCCAAGAAATGGAAGCAACCTAAGTGTCCATCAGTAGATGAATGGATAAAGAAGATGTGGTACATACACACAATGGAATATTATTCAGCCATAAGAAGAAAACAAATCCTACCATTTGCAACAACATGGATGGAGCCAGAGGGTATTATGCTCAGTGAAATCAACCAAGCGGAAAGAGACAAGTATCAAATGATTTCACTCGTATGTGGAGCATAAGAACAAAGAAAAAAACTGAAGGAACAAAACAGCAGCAGACTCACAGAACCCAATAACGGACTAATAGTTACCAAAGGGAAAGGGACTGAGGAGGATGGGCGGGAAGGGAGGGACAAGGGGGACGAAGGGGCATTACAACTAGCAGACGTAATATTGGGGGTTGCGGGGAGCGCTGTAGAACTCAGAGAAGACAAGTAGTGATTCTATAGCATCTCACTACGGTGATTAAAAGTGACTGTAATGGGGTTGGTCGGGGGGACCTGATGAAGGGGTAGTTTAATAACCATAATATTGCACATGTAATTCTAGATTAAGGATTCCAAAAAAAAAAAAATTTTTTTTAAGGAATATGAAAGGTTCTTTTCACTCGTAATAATCCAGGAAGCATGGGCTTTTGTAAATGGTTAAAAATTGTGAAAGACTGCAAGACAACTCCAATTTTTTTTCATAGCACAGTTGAGAATGCTTTAAGTTTATTTATTTATTTTTTTAATAATTTATTTTGGTATTATTAATCTACAATTACATGTGCAATATTTTGGAGAATGATTTAAGTTTAAATTAAATGCTAAATGTTTAAAATTTCTCTCTAAAATTTTAAACAGCTTCTCCAAGTTAGGAATGTAAATGAATCATAAATAGAGGGAATCAACTAGTCTAGAAGGCCTCATATGTTCTAATAGAAACCAAAACAGTTGACTAAAAAAATCTAACTGAATATGTTTAAATGAGTGTTTATACTTTCCTGAACTGACTAATGCCTGGTTTTGGTACCATTTTTTAATTCTGTAGCAAGAGGCATGGTTGTGGCAAGTCAGCTAGTCCAACTCATAGCTCTTCTGATAAGAAAAGCAGTAACAATAATTAGCATGTATTTGTATTAACCAGTAGGATCTCTTCTGATGCTTTCCGTATATTAACTCATTTCATCTGCACAACCCTGTGAGATAGGACTGTTACTCTCATTTTACAGATGAGAAGAATAAGGCACTGGGAAACTAAATTATGTATGCAAGGTTGCACAACTAGTGTAGAGCTAGGATTTGAACGCAGGTAGTCTGGTTTTTTTTTTATGGCCACTGAAGTAAATGTGAGTGGTGGAGAGTTATGAGTTGGTAGATACTATCATTTAAAAAATGTCCTATCCCTTGAAAGATGGAAATGGGTAAATAAATACAACCTACATCAAAGACAAATCAGGTTAGCATTCTAGTTAGACATTAGTTTAACTAAGATGTTTATATTCAGACATTAACTGAATATAAACATTTTAAAAGTTGTGACTTTTTTTGTGATACTACTGAATTCTTTCATCAGGTTGGTCACTTTGCCTAGGTCTTGATGATGTCTTCGTATGTTTTAGGATATTTAAAAATATCATCTAAATCAGTCAGATTTATCTTAGTTAAACTAATGTCTAGAAATCTAGAATGATCTTTCATGTTGAGGTAGGGAAATGCTCCTGGGAAAAAGGAGTGGCCATCTGAACTCTTTATACTTTCAGGTAAAATTAACCTAAACCATTGAGTTAGAAACTGGCATTCATTCTGGTTTTAAGGTTACAGAGAGTTTAGTCCTCTTGAGTAACCTATTTGATCTCTAACTATCACCAAAAGTAAGTGTACCTGAGTTCTTTAACATCTTACATTCTATAAAGACAAAATATGGCAATTCTTTGCTTTTGATATGCTGTGAAGATAGCTGCTAGAAAGCTAAATAACTAAGGAATATCCCCAAGTTAAAATTCTAGATTTAAGTGAAGCATAAATATTTGGAGAGGGAAAAAAAGACAGTTTTTTTTTAACTTAGAGCAATGACAAAACTAATAAGAAAAAGGCACATACTCCCCACCCCCCCACCCCCCCACACCCTGCTCTGGTATAAAGGAATAAGACAGGGGTACGCTTGTTTGGAGTTGTAAATCAGCAACATTTCAGAACTTCCTTCTGACTTCTCTGTGAAGCCTCAACATAAGTAAAATATCATTTAGAGAATTTGCTGAACACTATATACCCACTTATTCTGAGGACCCAGAATGAATGGGAAATTATAATACTAAATCTGTGAGTTAAAAAAACCTTTTAAATAGGGGAATAGTTAACAAAATAATTGTCTATCTAATATTTTGTCAATAAAAAGATTGAAATAAATCTATACACACAGACACAAAAAACTGTCTACTGTATGTTAAGTGAAAAAAAAGTTCCAGATTCCTATATAGGATATAATTTGGCTAGTATTAAATATATATTATAAAAATGTACCACGTGTCATAAATGTACATGTTATAATTAGTATGTTTTATATGCCTGAAAGATATAAACCAAAATATTATAGTCAGGCACTTTGAATAGTGGGATGGAAGGTATAGAGGGAGATGGGGAGCTTTAATGCTTTACCTTATGCGTTTCTGTATTGTTTGGTTTTGATAATAATTTTATTTTATAATGAGTAAATGTTATGTTTAAAACTTAAAAAAAACTATATAAAGAAAATATTCCCTTTGGTCTCATCAAACTCTGGAATGAGTTGTATAAACAAATCATGTATTATTGAAGGGATTAAAAATAGATATATGACAATGACTAAAAGTAGGGGGAATTGATTTCCAGTAAACAAAAATTCTAACTACTCCCACTTTTCTTCACTTTCAGAAAGCTACTCTTTTACAAGATCCCCTATATGTTAGTGAGCTCAGTCCTGTTACTGGAAGTCAAAAGCCATACAGGTAATGTTGGGGGGACACGGGGAGGGCTGTACAACTCAGAGAAGACAAGTAGTGATTCTATAGCATCTCACTACGCTGATGCACAGTGACTGTAATGGGGTTGGTGGGGGGGACCTGATGAAGGGGTAGTTTAATAACCATAATATTGCACATGTAATTGTAGATTAATGATAATAAAATAAATTATATTTTAAAAAAAAGGAGTGATGGTATGAGAGGGTTGCATGGGAGTTTTTCTCTCTTTTTCCTCTCTTAACTCTATGTGTTGCTGACCACCACATTTATACCTCTACCTCAATGCCCTAACCCGAATTTTAGGTCTGCAAACACTGGACATCACCTCCTGTAGGTCTCACAGCAACATTAAAAAAATTTTTTTATTAAGGTATTATTGATATACACTCTTATGAAGGTTTCACATGAAAAACAATGTAGTTACGACATTTACCCATATTATCAAGTCCCCACCCATACCCCAATGCAGTCACTGTCCTTCAGTGTAGTAAGATGCCACAGATTCACTGTTTGCCTTCTCCATGCTACATTGTTTTCCCCGTGATCCCCCACACCATGTGTACTAAACATAATACCCCTCAATCCCCTTCTCCCACCCTGCGCACCCACCTTCCCACACCCCTCCCCTTTGGTAACCACTGGTTCCTTCTTGGAGTCTCTTGAGTCTGCTGCTATTTTATTCCTTCTGTTTTGCTTCGTTGTTCTACAAATGAGGGAAATCATTTGGCACTTGTCTTTCTCCACCTGGCTTATTTAACTGACCATAATATCCTCCAGCTCCATCCATGTTGTTGCAAATGGTACGATTTGTTTTCTTCTTATGGCTTAATAGTATTCCGTTGTGTATATGTACCACCTCTTCTTTACCCATTCATCTACTGATGGACACTTAGGTTGCTTCCATATCTTGGCTATTGTAAAAAGTGCTGTGATAAACATAGGGGTGCATATGTCTTTTTGAATCTGAGAAGTTGTATTCTTTGGGTAAATTCCAAGGAGTGGGATTCCCAGGTCAAATGTTATTTGTATTTTTAGGTTTTTGAGGAACCTCCATACTGCTTTCCACAATGGTTGAACTGCTTACATTCCCACCAGCAGTGTAGGAGTACCCCTTTCTCCGCATCCTCACCAGCATTTGTTGTTCTTAGTCTTCTGGATGCTGGCCATCCTTACTGGTGTGAGGTGATATCTCAGTGTGGTTTTAATTTGCATTTCCCTGATGATTAGTGATGTGGAGCATCTTTTCATGTGTCTATAGGCCATCTGAATTTCTTCTTTGGAGAACTGTCTCTTCATATCCTCTGCTCATTTTTTAATCAGATTATTTGTTTTTTGAGTGTTGAGGCATGTAAGTTCTTTATATATTTTGGATGTTAACCACTTACTGGATATGTCATTTACAAATATATATTTCTCCCATACTGTAGGATGCCTTTTTGTTCTGTTGATGGTGTCCTTTGCCATACAGAAACTTTTTAGTTTGATGTAGTCCCATGAGTTCATTTTTGCTTTTGTTTCCCTTGCTCAAGGAGATGCATTCAGGAAGAAGTTGCTCATGCTTACAGGAGATTTTTGCCTATGTTGTCTTCTAAGAGATTTATGGTTTCATGACTTACATTTTGAGTTTACTTGACAGCAACTTTTAAGTCAGCATATTTGAAACAGAACTCAGCACCTTCCTTCTGAGACCTGACCATCCTGTTGTATTTCCTAACATAGGGCTTGGTGGTGTTATCCCTAGATCACCTAAGCTAGAGACCTGGATGTCACCTTTACCGTCTTTTCCCTTTCACCATCCCCCCACATCCAGCCAATCACCACATGATTTATTGTGCTGCTTTAATTAATCTGGATAACATCCACTTCTTTCCACTGCTTTGTGCTTAGGCCCTATTATCTCTGTTCTGGGCTCCTACAGTATTTTCCTAGCTGGCCTCTGCCTTTATTCTTGCCCCTTTATGGACCATTCTCCATTACGACAGGAATCTTTCAGAAGCACAAATTGAATCATGTAACTTCTGCCTTAAAGCTTTTGGATGGCTCCCCATTGCCCTTGGGAGAAGGTCTAAGTCTGTAACAGCTCACACGGATCACCCTGACATTTCTCTTCAGTTTTCCATCGTCAGCTATTGTGTTCTGTGCATTCCTGCCCTAAGTTCCTGATCCAGATGAACTTGTAGTTCTCAGAAAGCTCCCTGTTTATTTTCCACCTAGGCCCTAACCTGACGGTCCTTATTCTGGAACACTACTCTCTACACTTCCTCCCTTGTGAGTAACTTCAACTCAAGAAATCTTAGCTTACTATCCCTTTCTTTAAAAATGACTTCTGAAAACTAAGTTAAGGGCCTTTCCATAACATCCTTGCTTACACATCTTGTAGCACTAACCAGTCTGCATTATGATTGCTTTTTTGATTATTATGCAATATGCTCCTTAAGGGCAGGGACTGTAGCTCGGTCACTAGCACACAGAAGGCTGCCAGTCAGACTTTACAGAGTGAATGAATGAATAAATGAATGAATGGGATAAGATAGAGGCTGGGCTCAGATCATATAGGCCATTATATTCAAAGCTAAGGAGTTTGGATTTTATCCAGATTTCATAGTTTTATGTTCTTGTCACAAGCAGCCTTATATTGAAAGAGTTACTTGTGAGGTAATTATTTTCCAGTAGATTGTGAGCCCCTGGAAGGCAAGGAGTATGACTTACTAATTTTTGTATGTTTTCTTTCTTACTTAAAACAGTGCTTTGCACATAGAAAGCACTTAGAGATTGATGGCATCAGAAGTGTTGATATTAAGAAAGTCATGAGCAAGTTTTGAGAGGTTACAATAGTGATGTGTATTGGGGGTCATGTAAATGAGCTAAGAGTAAGTTAATTTTAAAAGATGCATATATTCCCCACTAAAAGGAACTGTTGGGACCGAAAAAATTTTTTCTATTCCCTTCTAGGTTCTTTGGCTGGTCTAATAATTAAATTGACATAAAACAGATTAACAGGAGAAAAACGTATTTAATTTTGTACATACAGAAACCCCAAAGATAGATGCAAAGGCAATCAGGCAATTGAGGCTTATTTGCCCATCTGAGCTAAGGAATGGGATAGGAGACTGGGGCTTCAATGGGGAGGAGGGCAGTTCACAGGAAGATAAGAGCAGATATTTGGTAATGAAATGTTGGCTCTGCCATGCAGGTAAGCCTTTCAGATAAAAAAGTTTTTTGGTATTAACTCTCTTTCTGGGCCAGGCCCCCTATCCAAATTCTTCTAGGCAGTTAAGGGGTAGGTAAAAGTCTGTCTTCAGTCTGCTGGGTCTTAATTGCTTTCAGCTTAAAATCTGGGACTGGAATATTCTGCTCCCTTTCACAACCAGCATTCCTTGGAGGACTGACTGATTCTTGGTCTGGGGCAGAAATACACAGATGAGTCTAAAACAGCTTGTGCCAGCATGTAAAGAGTAATGGGAGCACAGGAGCCCCCATGAAGGGGCTCCTAATAGCCAACAATGAAACAATCTGAGTATCAGAAAAACATAATGAATGAGATGGTTGGAACTAACTGAATGCATAAAAATCCATAGGTATATAGTGATGAATCATACAGAGAAAGTCCCCCCTGCCACCTCCCACAGAAAGAAGTGAAAACACATTGAACTCCATTAGAAGTAAATAGGGCATCAATTCCTTACTCTGCAAATAGGCAAACAAATGGAAATAATTATGTATTTATCCTGCCTTTCCTGCATGAACGGTAATCAGTTCAGGGTAACCTAGTAGCCCAAGTTAATGAGGGCAAATTCCATTTTACAGAATTCCAGCTAATGAATGTGAAAGGTTTAACAGAACTGGAAAATTACCACTTTTGCAATCCCTAATGAAATAATATATTCACGCAACAATCCTCAATGGATGAAACCATTAGAGAGAAAAGCAAAGTGGAACGTCAAAATGGAGGGACTACTTTGTGAATAAACCCCATTGATCAGTCTTAGCATCCCTTAAGTGGGACAACCAGATTTTTGTGTCTCGTTATTTGATGTAATATGAAACACACAGCACTTCTTATAAAGTATCTTTGTTAGAACAATTAAACCTGAATCTGACTTAAAAGTGTGTGTATGTCACTCTTAAACAGTAGTGAAATTCTGACACATGACAACATGGAAGAACCTTGAAGGAATTATGCTAAGTGAAACAAACCAGATATCAACGGACAAATATTGTACAATTCCACTTCTATGAGGCACCTAGAATAGGCAAATTCATAGAAGCAGAAAGTAGAATAGAAGCAGTGGCTTTATTCTACCAGAGTCTTGGGGGAGAGGGGTATGGGGAATTATTGTTAATGGGTACAGAATTTCTGTTTGGAAAGATGAAAAAGTTCTAGAAATGGATTGTAGTGATGGCTGCACAACATGGTGAACACACTTAATGCCCCTGAATTGTGTACCTAAAAATTGTTACAATGGTTAATTTTATATTATGTGTATTTTATCTCATTTTTTAAAAGGTAGGGGTTTGTATGTGAGTGTGTGTATGTAAAGGAATAGATAAAGCAAGACTGACAAAATGTTGAAAGTAACTGAAGCTAGGTAATTGATAGGTGGGGTTTCTTACACAGTTTTCTGCATTTCTGTGTATGTTTGACAATTTCCATAGTAATATTTTTAGAAGATTTAAACATAACAAGCAAATACAACAAGTATCTTATTTAGATCTTGATTTTAACAACCAAATATAAAAGCATTTTTAAGACAATAGAGGACATTTGACTATGGACTGAGTATTAGCCAATACCAAAGAATTACTGATATTTTGCTGGCTGTGATAACGATTTTGCAAGAAAATGTTTATTTTGACATATATCCTAAGGTAGGTAGAGGTTAAGTAGCATGTCTGTGATTTTTAAAACATGGTAATACACATAGCTAACAAATTCTTCATGTTTTTACATGTTTACTCTAAAAACTACCAGTTTTACTTTTGGTGCTTCATTTAAAGTGGATTTTAAGGCTAATTGTATAATAAGTTAGGCTCTAACTTTATATATGTGTAGCTTGAAATTTATCCCTGACGGCAAGGAGCGTTCTGCCACTATCTTGACTCAGGAAAAGCGTATTTCTTGTACAGCTATTTCCTGAAGACAACATATTTAAAATGCAGTGATTAAAGTGCACTTTGAGGAATGCAGTATATGGACATGATACACAACAAATGGTCTCTGCCTGCAAGGTATCTTCAGTTGTAAAGGAGTAGATATTCTTTGGGCTTTCAAATTAGAAATCTGTCACAAATATGAATTCTGTAACCGAACCATTGTAAACATATACACAGAGATTCTGAGATAATGTATGAAAGCCTTTTCTAGCTGTAATGCATTATACAAATGTAAGGTATTATTTACCTTAAATGTCTGGAAAGATGAAAAATATAGGAAAAAATAGAGATTATCATTTGATCAAGAATCCTTCTTGACACATTTGGATGAATTTATGTTTTCTAGCTGATAAAAACATTGAATATCTGTTAACTAATATAAATTTTCCCCTTATCCCTAAATTGAATAATGGAGTCTTCTGACAATAGAACTTTTTCTTATTTAAATTAGTCAAAAGAAGCTTGTCGCCTATGTGAAAGCAGATATTCTCTGAATGTTCAAAGCAACTGTGATTACATGCAACTTCTCTGTAGAAATATGGACTCCTGAATCTAACTTGTAGCGAAGGCATATAGGAAACCTCAATTTATATATGAATTGATTTTTAGTATGAAGAGATTACTGAGCTTTTTCTTATAAAATTTGTTTTGGCCTTTAAAAAAAAATAGTTTAGTATTATAATCTATCATCATAGGTGCCAAAAGGTAAAAACAGTATTTCTATATGGATCTTAGCAAATCGCTGACAAATGGGAAAATCAATTTGAAAATAATTCTGCTGCTAATGTATTTTTTTCTGAAATTTTCCTTTTCTAAGCTCATTTGTGAAAACTATAGTCTGTTTTTGGAGTTCTCAGATCAGTAGGGGGTTTTTATAGTCACTTTTAAAATGAAATGTGGTCGTGATTAAAAGTGGATATATAGGGAAGTAGAATCTCACAGTTCATTCTTACTTTATTTAGATACCACTTATTGAATACTTACTGCCTGCTAAGCACATACAATACCTAAAGTATCAAAACAGGACAATGGGAAAGAAACTGTCATCATCCCTGTTTTACAGACAAGAGACTAGGTAACTTGCCCACAGTGATTACTCAGCTGAGTAGGGTAAATGCAGGATTCTGATCATCCTGTCTGATCTCCAGGCTCATAATCATGTTTTTCTGCCTCTGTGATTACTATCACTGAGTTCTTAATGATAATTTCTCTTCCAGTGTCTCTGCTTAAAAAGGGACTGTTTTTCTTAATTTTTGTGTTAAATAAGAGAGGCTCAATGACTGGATAGGGAAGAACATCTTAGATTTTTTTAAAGAAAGGGGTGGTAGTAGACTGTAGTAGTACTGAGATAAATGACTGGTATCAAGGTTTGTGGAATAGGTGGTAAAAATATTTTCACTTCAAGTTAGAAATTCTAAGAAGTTTCATCAACCTACACAGAATGTGAAACATGTCTCCTACTGTTAACTTTGCACCCTGCTTTTCTGAACTGTCGTATCTTGTACTAGCATGGACAGGTTCCTTAACCTCTCTACCATCCTGTAAGTGCAATAGCAATTCCCAGCTCAGCCTCCTTAGTGGGACTGAACAAACTAGTCTGTGAAAAGTGCCCAGGCCAGAGTCTGCCATACAGTAAGCGCTTTGTTATTGTTATTACTGAGGACTGCGGGAGATGGAAACCATATTTACCCCGATAAGGATTTCTCAAGCTGCTGACAATGACCCGAGAAGCCAAGACAGGTACAGAAATAACTACAGTGATGTGAAACAGGATTAGTGTAATATAAGAAGTTTGGAACAAGTGCTTTGGGAGAGGGTCCCTGTTCTTTGGTGGAGTTAGGGAAAGCTCTAAGGAGAAGGTGTTATTCATTCATTCCGGCTACGCCAGCTTTTCCTGAAGTGTAAAAGACACATGGGTCTGTGATGGGACATGATTTCTTTTTTTTTTTTATTTTGGTATCATTAATCTACAATTACATGTACAATATTATGGTTATTAAACTACCCCTTCATCAGGTCCCCCCCACCAACCCCATTACAGTCACTGTCCATCAGCGTAGTGAGATGCTATAGAATCACTACTTGTCTTCTCTGAGTTGTACATCCCTCCCCGTGCCCCCCCAACATTACATCTGCTAATCGTAATGCCCCTTTTTCCCTCTTATCCCTCCCTTCCCGCCCATTTTCCCCAGTCCCTTTCCTTTGGTAACTATTAGTCCGTTCTTGGGTTCTGTGAGTCTGCTGCTGTTTTGTTCCTTCAGTATTTTTTCTTTGTTCTTATACTCCACATATGAGTGAAATCATTTGATACTTGTCTTTTCGGCTTGGCTTATTTCACTGAGCATAATACCCTCTAGCTCCATCCATGTTGTTGCAAATGGTAGGATTTGTTTTCTTCTTATGGCTGAATAATATTCCATTGTGTATATGTACCACATCTTCTTTATCCATTCATCTACTGATGGACACTTAGGTTGCTTCCATTTCTTGGCTATTGTAAATAGTGCTGCGATAAACATAGGGGTGCATCTGTCCTTTTCAAACTGGGCTGCTGCATTCTTAGGGTAAATTCCTAGGAGTGGAATTCCTGGGTCAAATGGTATTTCTATTTTGAGGTTTTGAGGAACCTCCATACTGCTTTCCACAATGGTTGAACTAATTTGCATTCCCACCAGCAGTGTAGGAGGGTTCCCTTTTCTCCACATCCTCGCCAACATTTGTTGTTGTTTGTGTTTTGGATGTTGGCCATCCTCACTGGTGTGAGGTGATATCTCATTGTGGTTTTAATCTGCATTTCTCTGATGATTAGTGATGTGGAGCATCTTTTCATGTGCCTGTTGGCCATCTGAATTTCTTCTTTGGAGAAGTGTCTATTCATGTCCTCTGCCCATTTTTTAATTGGGTTATTTGCTTTTTGTTTGTTGAAGTGCATGAGTTCTTTATATATTTTGGATGTCAACCCCTTATCGGATACGTCATTTATGAATATATTCTGATGGGAGATGATTTCATGCATAAAATAACTTTGAATTCCGTGGCGAAAAAGTGATTCCTTTTCCAGCTAGTCTGATCTTGTCAGGGAGAACCTCTCAGCTCAGTGCTGGCAGTGGCAGCTAACACATGATCATCTGCCTTTCTGTCAAAGAGAGAGCAGGCCTCAGACTCAGGATATGGAGCATCTACTTAGAATTTGTGGTGCTTTCGTGGTACTTTTACAGTCACCTGCTATTTGTGGCAAGCTATACTGGCTTTCCCTGTAAAGTAGTGACACAAAGTTTTCTTTATGAACCTCTCTAAGCAGAAAAAAAAAAGTTGATTTAAAGAAAAAACATTACGTAAATAATATTACATATGGTTCGTGCATTATGGTAAATGGTATGTGAACAAACTCTGAGCTAGACTATGAAAGAGGGATAGAAGTTCCACAGACAGTGAGAATATCTCTCATTCAGATACAGCTTGAATAAAGGTGCATGGGCACCAAGTATGTTTGGAGAGTAATAAATAGCCTGATTTGGGGGGAGCAAAGTTCACTACTGATGAATTATAAAGTGACAAGTACAAAACTATATTAAAATTCCATTAGTAACAATGTTTTACAAACCTGTCAGTAATTGTTGATATTCCTCAATTTGTTTCTTGTCATTTTTTTACATGGAAAATTTTCTTGTGTTTCTCTAGATCTGAGGAAAAAATAAAGCACTTCAGTCAACTTAAATCTGAACTTTTTCTTGAAGACAATACTTTGAGGAGGATACTTTGTGTAATTACAGAACTTAAAGTAGCAGCCCAGAAAAACTTCATTCTGAAAAGGCTTTTCTGGAAAGTAGGTGTTTTACTTTTAATCTTTAAAACTTGTTTCACCTGTTTATCAAATGCAGCCTATTCAAGCATAAAGTAAACTATAAGTAACTGTCTTATATTCTGATGCTGTGTTTTAAAATGTTGGTAAAATTTAATGCATTCATGTCCTAGTACTTGAAATGTGATGTGATTGATAATGTATATATGTTTGTGTGCTGGAAGGGAGATGGGAAGAGATAGCAAAAACATAGTAGCTCATGTGGGTTGGGCTGGCTGAGTCAGATAATTAAGAGGGGAACTTCTGGCATGCGAGATGTATGAGTCAAACACTGTGATGAGAGAGTAGATGTCAACAAGTTTTACTGTACAGATACCCCCACAATAAAAATAAAATCTTAGAAAATTACTTTTGAATGTAGGAATGTTTTATTTTTAAAACTGTGATTCCTTGGGATTTAAGGCAACCTAGCTGTCACTCAACAGTTACAGACTTGCTCTGTAAAACTTTCCTTTCAACTCCAGGTGAAGGTATTGAGAAGCCTTGGGAGTACTGGTGTGGTGCATAGATGCTCAGGGGAGGGGTGAGCCTGCCAGGGCTGAGGTCATGGTGATGGCTCTATGCTGTATCCTGATTCTGACCAATACCCTCATATATTTTACTGAGCAGTTGTGAAGTGCACAGCCTTCCCAGCCATATAAGACAGTCCTGGCCAATTCTTAGATTCTTTGTGCTTCACAGGTAGGATAACCAACCATCCTAGTTTGCCCAGACTGGGGTAACCAACTGTACTAGTTTACCTGGGACTGAAGAAGTTCCCAAAATATGGGACTTTCAGTGCAAAAGTTAGGACAGTCCCAAGCGAACCGGGATGGTTGATCACCGTAATTACAGGGCACAGTAGCTATACGGAACAGTCCCCATCACTGAGCCAGATAAGGTAGTGTAGTGCTGCATAATCTAAAATACTGGTTAGACCTTGTTAGGAATACAGCATCCAAGTTTAACTCAAAAACTTCAGAAGATTGTGGAAGATACAGAAACAGGCATTGCAATGACCAACCAAGGTGATTATGAAGATGCAAATTTTTTCATGTGGAAAGACTAAAGAAAATGGTATTACTTCTCACTCAAATAAATCTCTCCAGTCCATCCCACACATGGTACCAGTTTAATCTATAACTCATTATATGTGGCCTTGCTTGCTCAAAGGCCTATTATGGCTCTCTTTACTAGTTCAGCACAAACACTCGGGCTTGGCAGTCAAGGCTCTCCACCAATGGCCTCTATCAGAGTCCAAATTTGGACCAGCATGGCCTTTATTTTACCAGGGCAGGTTATCAGGAAGGGGCCAGCATTTGCGTAGGGCAGGCACTGGAGAACGAATCCAGCTGTAGGTGCTCACAGAGAAGGCCTACTGTCCACAGGTAAGAGTGACCTCTTCAATAGAGGATGTGCAAAAATGAAGTATCAGGACATTTTGGCATGTGGGTTCATTAACCCAGATGTCTACACAGACATTTGGCACCAGGGAGAGCTGCTTATTTAGGGTTTGAAAAAGGGTCTTCTTGGAATGCAGGGTTGGGGAGGTGGCAAGGATATATAGATTGTCAAGAGTAAAGCCAGTAGCTGGGACAGGCCTGGCCAAGGACTTAGCACAGGGCCCAACAGAGAAGTCCACTTAAACAAACTAGGCATATGAGAGGACTGGATTTAAAGATGTCTAGTAGGAGAACCAAAATATCACCTAAGGGTTAGACTAGGAAGAAGGGTGTTGATGTTGAACACCAGTGTTGGTCTGGAGGTTGGTTAAGCCTCTCCTATCTTAAAATGGACCAGATACAGGTGGCCTTGGGTGTGAAGCAAAAGGATGCAGAGAAAAAGAAGAAAGCTGGGCCTAACTTACTTGACCCACCTCTTCAACACCCTCACCTCTTTCTTCTACAAGCTCAAGCCATGTGGAATGACTCAAACACCGTGCCCTTTCCTGCTCCTCTATGGCTTCCCCTGCTGCCTTCTTTCTCTAGGATATTCCTGTTTTCTCCTGTTAAAACACTACCCAGTTATTCTTCAAGGCTTGGCTCAGATGCTATTCTTCTGCCTTTCCAGTCATTTTCAGAGGGATCTGAGTACCTTACGCTTTTTGATCTGTTATGGCACTTCTGTGCCATAGAACTTTCTTTGATGTTTTATAATCTGCATTGTTCATTAAAGTAGCCAAGAGCCATGTGTGGCTATTAAGCACTTGAATGTGGCTGGAAATTAAGGAAGTGAAATTTTAATTTTTTTCTATTTTCATCAGTTCAAATTTAAATAGCCACATGCGGCCAGTAGCTACTGTATTGGGGAATGAATGCAGTTCCATGGCAACTCTCAGAGCACTTCCTCTTTAACCATTCAACAAACATACACTGCCGGCCTGTTCTGTGCTAAGCATGTTAATAGGAACGTTAGAAACGCACACATGGGAGCTCAAGAGGGTGGCGTGAGTAGGGCGGTGGAAATCTCCCAAAACCATATGTATTTTTGAAAATACAATAAATACAACTACTCCTAAAAGAGAGACGAGAAGATACAGTACAACATCCAGGCTACATCTACCTCTGCAAGAACTCAGCATTTCACGAAAAGGGTAAGATTCAAAGCTGTGATCCGGTGGGACCCAAGCACTCCCCCCACCCCAGCTCACCAGTGGGAGGAAAAGAATCAGAGTGGGGAGGGAGTGGAAGCACAGGACTGTAAATAACCAGCCCTAGTAATCTGCACTGGGAGCACAAACACACATTGCATGGTGTACTGGATATTAGAGAAACAGAAAAGTAAAATCTGAGATGGAGACTGCGAGCGGGTCCCCACAGCCGGCTCCACTGGGACAAAAGAAAAGCGGGCGCTTTTTAAAAGCCTTAAAGGGACAAGGGCTTAACAACTGGACAAATCGTCCCGGTACACTCAGTGCAGTAGGCTGGGAATCTTAAGGAACTTCAGGCGCCCTAACCCCCTGGGGGTAATGCACCCCCGAAGCCCCTCACAGCGATAAGCAGCCTGCCATTCATTCCCTCCTGGCCAGCACTACAAGCAAACCAGCTGACCTGCCACAGCTGCTGAGCAGCTGGAGAACAGCCCCGCCCACAGCATCCACAGAGTTGGTTGGGACAAACCCAGAGGGTGCGCAGCTGCCCAGCACAGACAGAGGAACCCAGAGCAAAGTCTGGAAGTCACGAAGGGGCACCGTTCTCGCAGGAGAACACACCCGGCATGCCTGTGACCCCCCGCAGGGCTCTAGGCTATCGCAAGGGCTGCCCCACCCACAGCAGCTCAGGGGATTATCCCAGAGACTGCTTCCCAGTGTCCAGGTAACCGACACAGGCAGCAGAGAAGGGCAAGGCGACCAGCAAGCAGGAAGGGACGTTGTTCTCCCAGCTGACACATGCGCTACCTGCCTGTGACTACTTCAACCACAATGAAAAGGCAGAAGAATCAGGTCCAGTCAAAAATCACTCAGACAACCCCAGAGAGAGGGCCTGGTAAGATAGATATAACCAATCTTCCTGAAAAAGAATTCAAAATAAAAGTCATAACCATGCTGATGGACCTGCAGAGAAATATTCAAGAGGTAAGGGATGAAGTCCGGAGGGAGATTAACAGAAATCAAACAATCAATAGAAGGTCTTAAGAGCAGACTGGACGAGGTGCAAGAGACTATTAATGGAATAGAAATCAGAGAACAGGAATACAGAGAAGCTGAGGCAGAGAGAGATAAAAGGATCTCTAGGAATGAAAGAATATTAAGAGAACTGTGTGACCAATACAAACAGAACAATATTCACATTATAGGGATACCAGAAGAAGAAGAGAAAGAAAAAGGGATAGAAAATGTCTTTGAAGAAATAATGGCTGAAAACTTCTCCAAGCTGGGGAAGGAAATAGTCTCTCATGGAAGCCCACAAATTTCCCCACACAAGGGACCCAAGGAGGACAACACCAAGACATAATTAAAATGGCAAAGATCAAAGACAAGGACAGAGTATTAAAAGCAGCCAGAGAGAGAAAAAAGATCACCTGCAAAGGAAAACCCATCAGGCTATCATCAGACTTCTAAACAGAAATCTTGCAGGCCAGAAGAGAATGGCATGATATATTTAACATAATGAAACAGAAGGGACTTGAACCAAGAATACTGTATCCAGCATGATTATCATTTAAATTTGAGGGAGGGATTAAACAATTCCTAGACAAGCGAAAGCTGAGGGAATTTGCCTCCCACAAACCACATCTACAGAATATCTTAAAGGGTCTGCTCTAGATGGAAGCACTCCTAAGGCTAAAAAGATGTCACCAGAGAAAATAAAATCATAGCAAAGAAAGCAGACGATCCAAATACTAACTAAAGGCAAAAAGTAAAATCAACTATCCACAAAAACAGTCAAAGGAAATGTAAAAGAGTACAGAATAAAACACCTAGTATATAAAGAATGGAGGAGGAAGAATAAGAAGGGAGAAAAATAAAGAATCATCAGACTGTTTATAATAGCTTAACAAGAGAGTAAGTTAGACTGTGAGATAGTAAAGAAGCTACCCTTGAACCTTTGGTAACCACGAATCTAAAGCCAGCAATAGCAATAAGTACATATCTATCGATAATCACCCTAAATATAAATGGACTGAATGCACCAATCAAAAGACACAGAGTAATAGAATGGATAAAAAAGCAAGACCCATCTATATGCTGCTTACAAGAGACTCACCTCAAACACAAAGATATACACAGACTAAAGGTGAAGGGATGGAAAAAGATATTTCATGCAAACAAAAAGCAGAAAAAAGCAGGTGTTGCAGTACTTGTATCAGACAAAAAATAGACTTCAAAACGAAGAAAGTAGCAAGAGATAAAGAAGGACATTATATAATGAAAAGGGGTCAGTCCAACAAGAGGATATAACCATTATAAATATATATGCACCCAACACAGGAGCCCCAGCATATGTGAAACAAATACTAACAGAATTAAAGGAGGAAATATACAGCAATGCATTCATTTTAGGAGACTTCAACACACCACTCACTCCAACGGACAGATCAACCAGACAGAAAATAAGTAAAGACACAGAGGCACTGAACAACACACTAGAACAGATGGACCTAACAGACATCTACAGAACTCTACACCCAAAAGCAGCAGGATTCACATTCTTCTCAAGTGCACATGGAACATTTTCCAGAATAGACCACATACTAGGCAAAAAAAGAGCCTCAATAAATTTAAAAAGATTGAAATTCTACCAACCAACTTCTCAGATCACAAAGGTATAAAATTAGAAATAAATTGTACAAAGAAAACAAAAGGCTCACAAACACACGGAGGCTTAACAACATGCTCCTAAATAATCAATGGATCAATGACCAAATTAAAACAGAGATCAAGCAATATATGGAGACAAATGACAACAACTGCACAAAGCCCCAACCTCTGGGGGATACAGCGAAGGCAGTTCTAAGAGGAAAGTATATAGCAATCCAGGCCTATTTAAAGAAGGAAGAACAATCCCAAAGAATAGTCTAAAGTCACAATTGTTGAAACTGGAAAAAAGAAAAACAAATGAAGCCCAACATAAGCAGAAGGAGGGATGTAATAAAGGTTAGAGAAGAAATAAATAAAATTGAGAAGAATAAAACAATAGAAAAAAATCAATGAAACCAAGAGCTGGTTCTTTGAGAAAATAAAATAGATAAACCCCAAGCCAGACTTATTAAGAGAAAAAGAGAATCTACACACATAAACAGAACCAGAAATGAGAAAGGAAAAATTACGATGGACACCACAGAAATACAAAGAATGATTAGAGAATACTATGAAAATCTATATGCTAACAAGCTGGATAACCTAGAAGAAATGCACGATTTCCTAGAAAAATAAAACTTTCCAAGACTGACCAAGGAGGAAACAGAAAATATGAACAGTCCATTTACCAACAAAAAAAAATGGAATCAGTAATCAAAAAACTCCCCAAGAACAAAACCCCCGGGCCAAATGGAGTCATCGCTGAATTTTATCAGACATATAGAGAAGACATAATACCCATTCTCCTTAAAGTTTTCCAAAAAATAGAAGAGGAGGGAATACTTCCAAACTCATTCTATGAAGCCAGCATCACTCTAATACCAAAACCAGCAAAGACCCCATAAAAAATAAAATCACAGACCAATATCCTTGAAGAAAACAGATGCAAAAATACTCAACAAAATATTAGCAAACCGAATTAAAAAATATATCAGGAGTATCATACACCATGATCAAGTGGGAATTATCGAAAGTATGCAAGGATGGTACAACATTCAAAAATCCATCAACATCATCCACCACATCAACAAAAAGAAGGACAAAAACCACATGATCATCTCTATAGATGCTGAAAAAGCATTGGACAAAATTCAACATCCATTCATGATAAAAACTCTCAACAAAATGGGTATAGATGGCAAGTACCTCAACATAATAAAGGCCATATATGACAAACCCACAGCCAACATTATACTTAACAGTGAGAAGCTGAAAGCTTTTCCTTTAATATCGGGAACAAAACAAGGATGCCCACTCCTCCCACATTTATTCAACATAGTTCTGGAGGTCCTAGCCATGGCAGTAAGACAACACAAAGAAATAAAAGGCATCCAGATTCGCAAGGAAGAAGTTAAACTGTCCCTGTTTGCAGATGACATGATAGCGTACATAAAAACTCTAAAGAATCCACCCCAAAACTACTAGATCTAATATCTGAATTCAGCAAATTTGCGGGATACAAAATTAATACACAGAAATCTGTTGCATTCCTATCCACTAACGATGAACTAGCAGCAAGAGAAATCAGAAAAACAATTCCATTCACAATTGCATCCAAACGAATAAAATACCTAGGAATAAACCTAACCAAGAAAGTGAAAGAGCTATACCCTGAAAACTACAAGACACTCTTAAGAGAAATTAAAGAGGACACTAACAAATGGAAATTCATCCCATGCCCTTGGCTGAGAAGAATTAATATTTCCAAAATGGCAATCCTGCCAAAAGCAATCTACAGATTAAATGCAATCCCTATCAAAATACCAACAGCTTTCTTCAATGAACTGGAACAAATCATTCTAAAATTCATATGGAACCACAAAAGACCCCGAATAGCCAAAGCAATCCTGAGAAGGAAGAATAAAACAGGGGGGATCTCGCTTCCCACCTTCTAGGTCTACTACCAAGCCACAGTAATCAAGGAATTTGGTACTGGCTCAAGAACAGACCCACAGACCAGTGGAACAGAATAGAGAGTCCAGATATTAACCCAAACACATATGGTCAATTAATATACAATAAAGGAGCCATGGATATACAATAGGGAAATGACAGCCTCTTCAACAGCTGATGTTGGCAAAACTGGACAGCTACATGTAAGAGAATGAAACTGGACTACTGTCTAACCCCATACACAAAGATAAATTCAAGGTGGATCAAAGACCTGAATGTAAGTCATGAAACCATAAAACTTAGAAAAAAATGTAGGCAAAAATCTCTTGGACATAAACATGAGCAACTTCTTCATGAACATATCTCCCCGGGCAAGGGAAACAAAAGCAAAAATGAACAAGTGGGACTATATCAAGCTGAAAAGCTTCTGTACAGCAAAGGACACCATCAATAGAACAAAAAGACATCCTATAGTATGGGAGAATATATTCATAAATGACATATCCATAAATGGTTGACATCCAAAATGTATAAAGAGCTCACACACCTCAACAAACAAAAAATAAATAATCGAATTAAAAAATGGGCAGAAGGGGAGGGCTATACAACCCAGAGAGGACAAGTAGTGACTCTATGGCATCTCACTACGCTGATGGACACTGACTGCAATGGGGTTGGCGGGGGGGGAACCTGATGAAGGGGGTAGTGTAATCACCATAATATTACTCATTTAATTGTAGATTAATGATATCAAAATAAACTAAAAAAAAATGGGCAGAGGAGTGAACAGAAACTTCTCCAAAGAAGAAATTCACATGGCCAATAGGCACATGAAAAGATGCTCCACATCACTAATCATCAGAGAAATGCAAATTAAAACCACAATGAGATATCACCTCACACCAGTAAGGATGGCTATCATCCAAGACAAACAACAACAAATGTTGGCGAGGATGTGGAGAAAGGGGAACCCTCCTGCACTGATGGTGGGAATGCAAATTAGTTCAACCATTGTGGAATGCAGTATGGAGGTTCCTCAAAAACCTCAAAATAGAAATACCATGTGACCCAGGAATTCCACTCCTAGGAATTTACTCTAAGAATGCAGCAGCCCAGTCTCAAGAAGACAGATGCATCCCTATGTTTATAGCAGCACTATTTACAATAGCCAAGAAATGGAAGCAACCTAAGTGTCCATCAGTAGATGAATGGATAAAGAAGAGGTGGTACATATACACAATGGAATATTATTCAGCCATAAGAAGAAAACAAATCCTACCATTTGCAACAACATGGATGGAGCTAGAGGGTATTATGCTCAGTGAAATAACCCAGGCAGAAAAAGACAAGTACCAAATGATTTCCCTCATTTGTGGTGTATAAGAACAAAGAAAAAAACTGAAGGAACACAACAGCAGCAGACTCACAGAACCCAAGAATGGACTAACAGTTACCAAAGGGAAAGGGACTGGGGAGGATGGGTGGGAAGCGAGGGATAAGGGAGAAATAGGGGCATTACAATTAGCAGACATAATGTAGGGTGGGGCATGGGGAGGGCTATACAACACAGAGAAGACAAGTAGTGATTCTATAGCATCTTACTACACTGATGGACAGTGACTGTAATCCGGTATGTGGTGAGTACTTGATAATGGGGGGAGTCTAGTAAACATAATGTTGCTTATGTAATTGTACATTAATGATACCAAAAATAAATAAATAAATAAATAAGAAAAAAAAGGAAATGCACGCATGCTAAAGATACGGTTCCTACCCTCAAGAATTAGCACTTTGTCCCTTTTACTATAATTATTGGTACATTTTTCTTATTTACCACAATAACCTATAAGGGTCTTCAGAACAGGCATGTGTCTTCCTCATCTTTGTACTCTCCCTAAGGCCTACCACAATGGCATGCTTTCACCAGGTCCCACAGTCAATTCTTAGTGAATTGAAAATATATTTCTCTTGTGAAAAATTAACCTGATCAAAAGTCTTGGAATGAAACATTCATGTTGTTTCTTACTTGAAAATACTGCAGCTGTTCTTTAATGTAATGTCCTTAGATGGACTAAAATAGGTCTCACTCAGCTGTCAGAAATGGAAAGCCAATGGGAATGGAAAGGGAAGCAACAGCCTTCCCACACCACAGTGGAGTATCTCACGCTGCTCCCACCACCATGTCGTGAGGACCTCAGAGCCTTGTGCTCTCACCTTCTAATCCACAGCCAAAATCTAGTCTCCTGTTCACTTACCCAAAGTTGACATATAAAACTAATAAGAGTCAACATTTTTCTCTTATTTCAGGGGCTTTTTTACTTAAATGGCTCTCATAGCCTTAAGCTTAGGCAGTGGTTTTCCAACTCTGTGCTGGACTTCTTGGAGAACATAACATGTGAAGCTCCCTTATGAACCGACACTTGGGTGGGGAGATAAGAAGCATTTCTAAGTTTTGGTTCCTGGGAAAGATGATGGAAAATTGGATATATAATACATTTATATAAATAAAAAATTTCAAATATATACAAAACTATATATATATGTGTAATTTCTCTTTTTAAAATCAGCTTTATGGGGTATAATTTTCTATTGGGTAATATTTCCTTATAATTTTATTACAATCAAACTTTTACATTGTGAGAACACTTTTTCATAGGTTAACAAAAACTGTAAGCTTTAGTATAGACACCATGTCTGTCTGTTTTGCTCAAGACGTTATCTCAGTACCTAGCATAGCACCTGCCACATAGCTGGCAATCAACAGTTATGTATTCAGAGAATGAATGAATGGATAGAGTTCTCTATTCGTGTTCCTTCTTATCTCTTTATTCTTTCTCCATGAGGTTTTTTAAAATTGTGGTAAAATACACATAAGATTTACCACCTTAACCATTTTTAAGTATATGACTCAATGCTATTAGGTAGATACATTACTTTGCTGTACGACCATCACCACCATCCAGCTCCAGAATGCTTTTCATCTTGCAAAACTGAAACTTTACTCCCTAAACAGTAACTTGCCATATCCTCCCCCAGCCCCTGGCATCCATTATTCTTCTTCCTGCTTTTATGAGTTTGACTACTCTAAATATGTCATATAAGTGGAGTCATCCAGTGTTCGTCTTTTTGTGACTGGCTTATTTCATTTAGCATAATGTCTTCTGAGTTCATCAGTGTTGTAGCACATGTCAGAATTCTCCATGTACTCATATACCACATTTTGCTTATCCAGTCATTCACTGATAGATACTTGCATTGCTTCCATGTTTCAATTCTTCTGGGGGTGTACCCAAAAGTGGGATTGCTGAAGCACACAGTAATTAAATTTTTTTTTTTAGGCATCTTTGTACTGTTTTTCACAGAGGCTATATATACCATTTTACATAACCATCAACAGTGCACAAGGGTTCCAGTTTCTCTAAATCCTTGTCAACATTTATTATTTTCTGATTTTTTTATAGCAGCCATCCTAATGGGTGTGAGGTGATATCTCATAGTTTTGATTTGCATTTCCCTAATGATCAGTGGTACTGAGCATTTTTTTCATGTACTTATCAGCCATATGTATATCTTCTTAGGAGAAATTATTGGGGGTATAATTTACATATAATAAATACACCCATTTTAAGGGTACAATTTGAAGCATTTTTGACAAATATTTATACCTGTATAACTACTACCCAATCAAGATTTTTGTCAGAATATTTCTGTTACCTTCAAAGGGCTACCTTGTGCCCTTTGGTAGTCACTTGCCTCCCATCTCTGGCCTCAATCAAGTAGTATACTTCCTGTCACTACAGATTAGTTTTCCCTGTTCTAGGATTCCACCTACATGGAATTTGTACACTGTGTACTCTTTTGTGTCCGGCTTCTTTAGGCATAATAATTTTGAGATTCTTTCACATTGTTGTGGGTAGGTGAAAGATATTTTAAGAGTGAAAATTCCTAAACCTTTGAAAAACTGGGAGATTATAATAACTGAAATTTATTAAGCACTTATGATATGCTAAGCACTGTTCAGGCTTTATAGTACTATCTCATTTAATCCTGACATCAACCCTTGGGGTGATATTAACTCCATTTCAGAGGTGAAGAAACTGAGTCACAGAGTGTGTAAGTAATTTGTCAAATGTCATACAGATAACCCATGGCAAAGCTGCGCCTTGAACTGAAAGAACCTGGCACTGCGGTCGGTGTGTAAAGTCACCACATTAACTTGTTAGGGCATTGGGTAAACCCCAGCACTTCTGAGAGGGCCTGATGTATGTACTGCTTCTCCTCCTGTAGTCTCCCTCTTCACCTGCCATCCTCATCCTCTTTGCATGCCATTATCACCTAAATAAGGGAACACATAAACCTGTTTAAACAAAGTTTAAGTTGTTACTGGTATATAGAAGTCCTAGGGAAAAAAATGAACAATAGAGGAATAGAGAGAAGCAATTACATGATATTTCTCATTAGAACCAACTTGCCTGATTTCATGGGCCAGTGCTTATTTCATATTTAATTTATCTAAGACTGGACAGGAACAAAAAAAATTGGTTCTCCCACTCTTGAATAAATGTTTATTTTGACAAAGATGGCCATCTGCAGTTCTACTATATTAACAGAAGTATGAATATGATTGTGCATCATCTTCATAGACTACACCAGAGCTGTACATTTGTTGTATCAGTAAACAATTTTAAATGAGTGCTTTTCTAGCCATTAGTTCATTATATCCTCACAAAGGCCAAATTACTTTGGAAAGGCAGGAATTACAGTAGCTCCCATTTAATGTATTATTCTAAGATGACTGAATGACTTGCCTGAGATTATATACCTACTTCTGGGTGATCTTCAATATTAACGGTTAAGTCAGGCCTAGAAGGCACCTCCCAGTGTTATCCCTAGGCTTTATCTCTAGCTCTGTTCACCAGGACAGTGTTTTCCTGGTTATAAGTAAAAGTATTTTTCAATTTGGGTTGTACTAGTATTAATAAGAGATATTACAATTCACTTCCTCCCTAACCAGAAAATAAATAATTTCTTCATTTTTATTATGTAAGGGTATAAAGTTTTACCGATACCTTAATTATCATCTTCTTCCCTGCTTGCTTTCACAGACCAGTGACCTTTTCTGTTTCCTAGTGAACAAACTTCATGAGTACTTGCCAGAGTCAAGGGATAAGAATGCACTTCAAAATAAAAGTGAAAGGGCTGGTGAGCTAGTGTAAGTACTAACTGGATAATCATAGATACTTTTTCCCTATGGTGTTAAAGATAAATGGAAGGTTTGGAGAAAATATATACTGTATTAATGATTAAGGGGATTTCAAGTTTTGCTTCACATAGATTTTTTTAAAAGCATTCATTTGTTCTAATATTTAAAGAAAGACTATACAAGAAATTGGTAATACTAAGCTACCCCAAAAGGAAAAAAATTGGATGTCCGGAGGAAACATATCTTTCACTGTTTTCCCTTAGAAATTTTGAGCCTAATATTACCTACTTGAAAAGTTAAAATTATCAAAAATATTTTTCAAACAGTGTGGTCATCATAAAACTTTGGAAAAAACATAAGCACAAAAACAATATGAAAATGACATCCAGCTACTTATTCATTCAACAAATATGTTTGAGTGCTTACTATGTAGCGATCACAGAGTAGGCATTCAATCCACGCTGATATACAGAATTTCCTTCTTGTACTTTTTTCTACATGGATATCTGAGTGCGGACTTTGCAGAATTCTGCACTTGGAGTGAAATCACGCCACTTTTGTGTTTTTTTCTGCTTGTTTTCTAGAGCATGCATTGAAATTATACAGACTCTAGGACTGATGTTCAGGGAAACAGAAACTGAGTCATCGCGCCTGAACACATTGGCAACTAAGAAGTAAGGTATTTTGGAAGACATTGGGACCTTGTAGTTATAACCTGTTAACTACTCTGTTGAGTGTCTTCCAAAACTCATAGCTCTCTAACTTCTCTTTTCCCTTGCTAGTATTTTAAACTCTTTGTCTCTCCACTTCCTTCTGTGATCAACAGATTAATTGGCACATACTGAGAGACACTGTTGTCTTTCTGGATTAGTAAGGGCACAAAGATTTTCTTAGCATACTTTTATCTTTTGTCATTGTCTGGTGAACTTGAAAAAGACTGAATTAGCCATCACACATCAGAAGCCAGAAGGTCTGTATTAGAATTTTCCAGAGTACTCTTATATCCACACAACATGAAAGTTGCATTACAAAGGCAGGATTTATAGTATCTTCATTTAATATATAATTGTGTGACCTTGGAGTGAATGATGTTGAAGGGCTCATTAACATACAGGGTAAGCTATTATAATAAAGACTCTAAAGTGGCCCAGAGAACATAAAAATTTAACATCTTTCTCACGTAACAATCTAAAGTTGATAGCCATGCTTTCCTCTAACCAGAAATCTAGGTTCCTTCCCTTTTGTGCTTTGCCATCTTTTATCACACTTTTCCTCATGGTTAAAGCTGGCTGACTTTCTTGACTTCATTAAGCCCTATGGGATGCAGGAATAGAAGTAGAGAGCAAGCAAATTTCCTTTTTAAGCAAGGCATGTAAGACTTCTGCTCATGTTCTATTGGTAAGAACTTTAGGCGTATGCCCGTACATAGCTGCAAGAGAGAGTGGAAAATGTGTCTGGAGTTGCACAGCTACGTGCCGAGCTAAACTTTGGATGGTGATGGAGACATCTATTATTACAAGGAAGAATGTAAGAATGTATAGTAGGGGAATAATAGCATTCTTTGCCATAGAAAGTTATGTGTTTACTTGTTTTGCATATTGTTTGCTTGACCTTTTTATATGATTTATAGATAATGAATGACATCCTAGGGCAATGTTCTGGATAAAATCTTAATTTTTTTCCACCCTCATTGATTGTTTATCTAAATTTCCTGTATTAGAAGGTAGAAGAAGGATGGAGGCAATGGACCCTAAAACATTCGAAGCAGGGGAAAGAATAACAACTTTTAGTAATATTTGTCCAGGCTATTTATTAGAGACCTTCACAAATAAATTTTAATGATAATATTCATTAACATTTCTTAAGCAACTTCCTGTATGCCAGGGACTGCAGGCATACTATACTTTATAGCAAGGGTGGTCAAACATTTCTGTGAAGGGCCACATAGTAAACAGTTTTGGCTTTTCAGGCCATATAGTCTCTGTTGCAACTACTCAACTCTGTCATTACAGCACCAGTCAGTAGTAAAACAATAGAAAACTCAGTGGCTTAAAACAGTATGAACTGTTAAGCCCATGGTTTCTGTATATCAGGAAATCTGGACATAGCTCGGCTCCTCTGCTCAGGGCCTCACAGGCCACAATAAAGGTGTCAGCTGGGGTTGCAGTCTCATCTAAGGTTTAGGGTTCTCTTCCAAGCTCATCTGTGTGGGTATTGGAAGAATTAATTTCCTTACCGCCATAAACTCATGATACCTTGCTTCTTGGCAGGAGAATATCTCTGAGCTCAGGGACTGCCCAAGCTCTCTTTTAAAGGGCTCATGTGATTAGACCAGGCCCACCCAGGATACTCCCCCTTTGATTAACTCAGAAGTCAACTAACTAGGAACCTGAATTACATATGCAAAATTTCTTCATCATTCTCATCTAACAAAACAGAATCCCAAGAGTGAACTCAAAAGCTGAATTATAATTATGCCACAATAACACAGATTGACTTAAGAGACTATGAGTTTGCCTATCGAAGTCTGTATTTTAAAATATATTGTAATACATTAAAAATTATTTCATTGGAAATAATAGTCTAAGCAATGAAAGCATTAAACTTTGGCACCATTTTTAGAGGCTGTGATGTTAATCCTATAAAAAGTCTTTATTTTTAGGATGAAACTACCATTTAGATTAAAATTTCTTCTATCTGTTATTGGTCTCATGGATTTTTTTTGGTATCATTAATCTACAATTACATGTGCAACATTATGGTTATTAAACTCCCCACTTCATCAGGTCCCCCCCACCTACCCCATTACAGTCACTGTCCATCAGAGTAGTAAGATGGTATAGAATCACTACTTGTCTTCTCTGAGTTGTACAGCCCTCCCCGTGCCCCCCCAACATTGTGCATGCTAATCATAATGCCCGCTTTTCCCCCTTGTCCATCCCTTCCCACCCATCCTCCCCAGTCCCTTTCCCTTTGGTAACTATTAGTCCGTTCTTGGGTTCTGTGAGTCTGCTGCTGTTTTGTTTCTTCAATTTTCTTCTTTGCTCTTATGCTCCACATATGAGTGAAATCATTTGATACTTACCTTTTTCGGCTTGGCTTATTTCACTGAGCATAATACCCTCTAGCTCCATCCATGTTGTTGCAAATGGTAGGATTTCTTTTCTTCTTATGGCTGAATAATATTCCATTGTGTATATGTACCACATCTTCTTTATCCATTCATCTACTGATGGACACTTAGGTTGCTTCCATTTCTTGGCTTTTGTAAACAGTGCTGCAATAAACATAGGGGTGCATCTGTCCTTTTCAAATTGGGCTGCTGCATTCTTAGGGTAAATTTAACATTGGTAGATTTAAATGATTGTTTAAAAGATTAGGAAGCCTCTAATATTACTAGATGAGGATTTTTTATAGTCTCCTTTATTCCGTTATGAAAGGAATGCTTACAGTTATAGAGAATTTTTATACAGTTCTATCTATAAATTATTTTTGTACTTCTGTCTGTCAAAGCTACTCTGTCATCTTCAGTTAGGCAACTGACTTTCCTAGTGCTCTGCCTTTGGCTCTTTTTCAACCATACATGGGTTGTACTACACAAATGAAGATGGTGTTACTAACTTGGCTCTCTGGAATGTTCAATTTCAGTTGTCATTTTTTCTTCCTTTTATTTTCAATAATAAGTATATGAACCAAACATGTAGTAACATTTAAGTGAGTTACTAGTATAGGTTAGTGGACTGTACACTGCATTTGAAAGCAAAAGACCTGAAGTTTAATACTAATTTTATTAACTATAGCTAGTGGTTTTCAGTGGAACAGCAAACCTCTGAAATGCTTTGTTTAAAAAGGGTCTAGAGTTTAAAATTTTATGATGAAATGAGCATCTTAAGAAATGTCTTTATCCCAGAGATATATACAGTGCACATTAGCATGTTAAAGCCTCTGAGACATCCTATAGTAAAGCTAGCCAATGAATTTGGCTTAACCAAGTGGTTTCCATACATCCTTTGACCACAGAGTCTGTTTTGACTATAATATATTGCCTGGAATTAGTAATCCATAAAAAGCCCATTGAAAAAAATACTGCTATATTTGAAATCACACCTATTTCCCTTAAATCCAGATTTTTCTAAGCTTTCTAAGCTATGTGAACTTCTAGAACCATGTACTTGCTCTGAGCCAAAAGCCAAGCAACTATATTTCCATTTAAATGTTTAGACATTTGTCTGAATGTCCAAGGATCCAAAATTTTGGTCAAGAATGGTCTGCAATGGTTTGTACTTTTTTTTTATTTTGGTATCATTAATGTACAATCACTTGAACAACATTGTGGTTACTAATGGTTTGTACTTTTAATTAAATCCAGTGTCTTCAAACTTGGCTCACTGCTTTTCTTTTCAAATTTTACTCATTAATTACTTTTATTTTTTCAGGGGAACACTATTTAATCTCTTGGTAATTTTAATTAGCGAGCCTCAGATTCCAAAATCCTGCCCTGTGTTTGATATCCAGTTGGTGGCTGATTCAACTTTAGTTGAGAAGTCTTTTGATGCTGAGGTGAGATGAGAATTTTGGGGATAGATGAAATTTAATATGAAGGGTCCTGGCTTCTTGTCTTCTAATGTGGACTAAGACATTGTAGAATATAGAAATATAATTAAATCAAAGAGTAAATATTTTTTCATTAACCTCAAAACTTAGATAACTATTCTGTCAATATTTATATGCCCATTATTAGATAAATCTATCTGTCTGTATACAAAATATTTATGTATATGTAATTCCACAGAAGGGAACTAATGGGTAAAATAGCACACTGTCTTAGAGATTTTAGGATTAACCCTCTTGCCTTAGTTTACCATCTCCTTACCTATGTAAACAGTGCAAACTCAGTGAGAATTACTTGTTTTTTCTAAGGTTTTACTAAAATAATAGAAATAATCAATCTGCCTAGAAAGTACTTATTCTGAGAGACTAAATCAACTTATTACTAGTTTATTTTGAGCAGGCCAACACAATTTTCTTGACGTTTGGGATGTGATTTGATAGTTCTTAAACATACAGAGGTATGTTTTAGAAAAGTCTTCAATTTACTCTTTCACTTGATATATATTTATTGAGACTCTCTTATGAGCTTAACAGTGGGCTAGGTGTGGGGTCCAAACAAGAAGCAAAATAGACACAATCTCTGCCCTTATTAGCTTACAGACTGGTTGGAGAGACAGATACTAATCAAAAACATGAATATATTATTACAGACTGAAATGGATTATCTATGGTATTACTTTCAACAGTGGAATGAGTGCATTAGGGATTAAAGAGTGGGATGGAAGCAAGACTCAAGACAGGCAGAGCTGCTAAGAAGGTAGTGCAGTAGTCCAGGTGAGGGTAACATGGACCAGAAGGAAGCTTTCCTTGACCCCCAAAGAAGAGTAGGCTTTCTTTTTAGAGCTCTCCTACTTTACTTTTCTTTCATAGTGCTTTTCTCAGTTTGCAACTGTGCATCTATTTTTTTGATTATTGACTGATGTCTGTTCCCCACTAGCTTGTGTACTTCATGAGGGCAGGGACCATGTCTCTGTTGTTCCCCCTTGAATCCCAACACCTAGTATAGTGTCTGATGCATATTTGTTGAATAACTAAAAGAAGAAGAGGGATGGTAGTTGTAAGGAGGATAGATTCCAGAAATTTTTAGGAATTTGAATTGATGGGTTGATGTGAAAATAAAAGTGTCAAGATTAGATGACTTTTAGATTCTAGCCTGCATGTCAGATAAGAATTAAAGCAAGAAGAGTAGGTTCAAAGGGGAAACCATGAGCTTGGTTTTGGATTAGTTGGTTTGATTTGCCTATGGTATTTCCATATAAAAATATCTAATGCACAGAAAAGATAGGTCTGAGTTTCCTGGTTTAGACTTGCTGATCTTTTGCATCTGGGCTATTAGTAAGGCTATGAGCAGGTCATATACATTTTACTTCCAAGGTGTAATAGAGTGGGAGATTTCAAACAAGAGCTCTTCATTGCAGAGAATACTGTCAGAGAAAATGTGCTGGCCTGTAACATGCCCACAGACACAGTTGTCATGTACCAAGTGGCCTATGGGCAAGAAGTCAGCCTCACCAACCTGAGAGTTCGGAGTTCTTTAGAGAAAAAAAAATCTCTAAGCCCTATATTTACTTACAACACAGAAGGAATTATAATTCAAGTTGGACATAAGCCTACATTTCCAAGAAAATCTCCCACCTTAATCCTGGGTAGCATATTTCTGCATTCATGAAAGGAAGTAGGGCTGTTGATATGAATGATTTTGCACATCAAGCGTGTAATTTTTTTGTGTTAATATTCTATTGGTCACTGTATCTTCATTCCCTGACCCACTTTCTTTTTATGAGAGCCACTTTTGCATAGTCTTTTCACGAGAGTCACTTTTTTTGAGACCAACTGAACCAAATGGTTCAGGAAAACTGGCCACACTTATTATATTTTCAGTTAATCAAAAATTCTTTATAAGTACCTAAAGCAAATCAGGAGAAATTATTATTTCCTGGCTCTGCCAATATATTACATTGATTACTATTTAAAATTCTAGTTACAGAAGCTTATCCTGGAATATACAGATACAGCTATAGCACTTTTATATGAGATTCTTCTTGTCTTTCAGCAGGTACAATATCCATTTTTATTATACATAATATATTGTGTGATTATTATATATATCATGATTATTATATGATACATGTATATTATATGATTAATTATATACCTTTAAAAAATGCTTGTATTAGACATGGTCTCCAAAATTGGTTGGCTTAAATGATATTACTTTTGATCTTAAGTGCTCATCTAGCTTATTTTCCTAAATACCGATTTTAAAGATTTGATTAGCCAGGATAAAATGTATTCGACAATGAATATCCTTTTGGGCACAACTTGAACTTCATGAATATAACTTGTTTTTTTCCTTGAGTCTTTCAGGGAAATCTTGGGTTGGGAACAACAAAGTTTACTATTAGCTGGATGATGTCTTTTCTACAAAGTTGTCCTCCCATAGTAAGTACCGAGAAACTAAAAGAAAACCACTACTCGAGGCAATTAAACAAATGCTCTTGAATAAGACACAGATTTTCTCTGTAAGTAGTCAGGTTTATAAAACAGAAGCCAAATGTAAATTTGATTTTATTGCTTACCTAAAATGTTTTTATATTTGGGGCCTGAATGTTCAAGGTATTGAAATGACATCTTAAATGTGGTTTATTTCCTGAAAAACCCTAAGATATATGTAGAAAATGGAACGTTAAAATATTGGCTGTATAATTAAGTGGAAAAAATGAACATTTATCTTGAACAGTGAGTATGCGCATGCGTGGCTCATGTGGCCCTGTGTCCCGGCAGCCGCTGCCTTGCCTGCAGTATCCCCACCTTTCCTTGACACCGCAGTCACATCCACAGGGTTTTGTCCCTGTTCTCTCACCAGACTATACTCAGAGGAATCTATTCAAAATAAAAGCCTGATTATATCACCCCCTGCTTTAAATATTTCATAACAAAGACACAATGAATAAAGACTAAACTCTTTAATGTGGCCTATAAGGCTATGCATGTTATGGCCCTACAGTTTCATCTAGTCCCTCATTCTTCCAGCTCTGCGGGTCTCCTACTCACTGCCCACCCCCAGCAACCCCGACTCCATCACAGGACCATTACCAGGCTTTTCCTTCCCTTTTCCACCTAGTTAACTCCGACTCACCCTTCAGGCCTCCATGCCTCATCCCGGAGTGGGGTGGAGGGGGTGGTTCTCTGACCTCTGACTAGGTAAGATTCCCTCTTTATAGTTGTAGCACAGTGTCTCTGGCATGGTGACTAGCAACATTCCAAATGGTCCTGAGCGAGTATATATATTGTGAGGAACATACAGTGAGATCAAGTACTAAACTTTTATTGTTTTAAGCAAAAGCATTGATATTTTGTGAGATTTGTACACAGCATAGCCTAGTTTATCATGACTGATACAATGTCCTTCTCCCCCAACAGAATCCAAGTGCCATGAGGGCAGGAGCTATGTCTGTTGTGTTAAGCACATAATAGATGTTCAATAAAATATGTGCTGAATAAATTCTAATAGAGGCTTTATCACTTAATCTCTTTTTATCTCCCCAAACTTAGTTTCCTTTTATTCACTCATGAATTCATATATTCAATCAACATACATTTATTAGGAAGTCTCTTCAAAAGGTAGTAATTCAAGCTAAATTTTCATTGCTAATGAAGGATTTGGCTTGAGGCAATATGTTCTCTTTCCATATATAAGCCTCTGTTGATCATCAGTGGTTCCCTACTTTGAGCTGTTTTCCTAGAGTGATGTTTAGTCTGTCCTAGGAAATCTAGATTGTCTTTCCAGATCCCTGTGACATGTTTACAAAAACTTGGCTGGACCCAGAGAATACACTTGTTAGTGGTACAGTCAACTGCCTTACACAGAGATTGAGCCCATGAAATTGGCTCCTTTAAGAGCACAAAGACCCTAATCAGTCTCCAGGCTCACTTCAAGGCGTATCATAAAGTTATAGTTATTCACAGCAACAGAAGCTCATATGTGTAAGATGTGCCAAAACCCTTACTTTTCCTGTGTGGTGGTTGCAGACCCTATCATCTGAACTGATGTGTGAAATCTGGAGTCCTAAGAACTCCAAGCAATGGGAAAGTTTCTTTATCAATCTCTAGGATTGGTTCACCAAAGGAATTGAGTTGAGTTATGAGGCTAGTCTGTGACCATAAAGCATGTCAGGATGAAGGGTGGCAAAAGGCCACTAACACACTGAAAGCTTCAATAGTAAACCAGTTCTAAAGAGTATGGATAGAAACAGACCATTTGAGAGAAATTTGCAAGCTCGGAAAAAATTGGAATCATCAAATATACCTGCATGTCAGTCAGCTCCGGTTGATTCTCTTACTTGGTTAAAGCAAGATGCTAAAGAAGTTACATATTTAATCCCCAGGTGGGCATTGCTTTGTTCCATTGCTCCTGACTTACCTCAGTGTGTGTTTCCCTGACACACTAGTCAATATGTATAAATGGATCTGGATTGGGGAAAACCCACTTCAAGACACCTGCCCTACTTAGGAAGGGCCAATAGTAGTATTAGTAGAAAAGCAACATATTTATTGATTAATGGGCATACAGAATGACCTGCTGGCTTGAAAGGACACTAGCAGTCCTTTCTGTTTTTTTATAGTAGTTTATATTCATTGGAGAGTAGTTTGAAAATGTGCATGCCTGTCCCCCAAAAAAGATTTGTGGGATCCATTGTTCTTGTTTTTTATTGTTGGGTTCTATTGTGAATGACAAACAGAACCCCAATAACTTGACATAAATTGCCACCTTTTTCCATTTTAATTTCTCCCTGAAAATGACAGAAGTGCTCTTACTGAAAACCCAGCTAACGGTGACATCAACATCACCTAAACCTTGTAGGAACCTCCTTGAAAGCCACAGGCACTTTATCCTTGTGGGCCATTTGTTCTTAACAGTAGAATAGAAGAGAAACTATCTTCCCCACTGAACGAGGCCCTTTGAGAGCTCCCCTTCTACCCCTACTCCTGCTTCCAATGTTCTCCTTCCACTTTGGAGCCTAGATTTCCTTGACAGTCAGTTTAGTTCTGATCCTGCTTGTAGGGTGCAACTGGTAAACCCAGCTGGGCTATGGTCTAGTGATGTCTGAGTACCACTGCGACGAGAAACAGTGCAAGGCCATTGGTGTAAAGGGTGCTGAGGACTTCTGCCTGCATTTATAGTTGAAGCTCCAACTGAAATAGGTGCTCTTATGGGTGGCATGCAGCCTACATATAATTGCATTTTCCTTGTCTAGATTACTTTTGTGGCCACTATTGTGAAACAAATGGTGAAGGGGCTTTCAGCTTCATTTCGGCTGCTAAGTCCCAGCCAAGCATTTCTATTGTACTAGCAGTTTTACATCCTCAAGAGCTGCCTACAGTACAGCAAGACCTTAGCTGAGTATATTAGGAATGACTACAGAGAAGAATTCAGGTAAGAAAAGATTGAATCTAATCTTAAGTAAAATCCACTCATTTCTGATTTTCATGCAAAACTGCAATGTTGCCCAGTAGTTGTAAGATTAAGTGACGGTGGGAAATTCTACTTTTTAACAGTATTTCACTTTGATCTATCTGCAGTAAAGTAGGATTTGGGGGAGTGCTAAGAACTACTGCCATTTGAAGTATTAGTAGGCCAGAAAAGACTAGTGAAACATCAAACTCTCTTTTAATAACTATTTCTCACTCATTGGCTTTATTGCCTCCAGCATCTCACTGAAGTACTAATGATTTTAACATGCAGTGAGTAATCAAGAGTAACAAACCCTACTGAAGGGGTAATAAACTATAGATTGTGAATTCAAAGGAGTCTTTGGAGAGAAAAAAGCAATTGATAAAAGAGAAACAATGGATTATTATTATTATTTGTTTCCTTTTCACCTCTCTTAACTCTTGGTAACCAAGCAGTGAGACAGAGCAGTAGCCAGCCTTGGTCTCGTCAGCCAGCTTCTGCTGCACCTTAGGGATTCCTGTTTCTGTTTATAGGTTGGCAAAGCTGAGCGTGCTTCGTGGTACAGCCCTGCATTAGCACTTATCAAGGAAAAATGTTTGACATAACATGAAAAGGGTGCAGCAGGCATAGCTTTGCTACCAGTTTAGATGAAGACTTCAAAGATGTGGAGGCATACATGATAGACTTAGATTGGCTTTTTTGAAAATTTCAGGCCCATTTTTGGACCCTATTTTTCTTCCATGTGGTTTTACACCGTAAGTTCCATTCTGGCTTCTATAAAAAGATATTGTTTGGCCCACTATGAGTTGCTGCACACAACTCAATTTTTTCCTCACTTTTGTTTTTTGAGGTACAATTCATATAGCATGAAATTCACCATTTTAAATATTTTAAAGCATGCAATTTAGTGGCTTTTAACACATCACAGTTTTGCACAACTATCACTACCATCTAACTGCAGAATATTTTTATCACCCAGAAAGAAACCCGCACCCGTTAAGTAGGCACACCATTTTCTCCCCTCCCCGCAGCCACTAATCTATTTTCCGTCTTTGTGGATTTGTCACTTCTGGACAGTTCATATAAATGGAATCATACAGTATATGACCTTTTTTGTGTGGCTTCTTTCAGTTTGCATATTTTCAAGGTTCATTCATACTGTAGCATGTATCTCACAACCCAATTAAAGAAAATAGTCATGCACATTTAAAAATCTGAACTGGCAAAATGGTGTCACACTCGTACATGTCAGCAGTTGGTCAGAGCTGGATAGTAGCCACCCTCTTAGGGGGATCACGTTTGTTTGGTGTGCCACTATCTTCTCTCTCTATTCTTTTTTTTTTTTTAATATAATTTATTTTATTATCATTAATTTACAATTACATGTGCAATATTACGATTATTAAACTACCCCTTCATCAGGTCCCCCCCACCAACCCCATTACAGTCACTGTCCATCAGCGTAGTGAGATGCTATAGAATCACTACTTGTCTTCTCTGAGTTGTACTGCCCTCCCCGTGCCCCCCCAACATTACATCTGCTAATCGTAATGCCCCTTTTTCCCTCTTATCCCTCCCTTCCCGCCCATTTTCCCCAGTCCCTTTCCCTTTGGTAACTATTAGTCCGTTCTTGGGTTCTGTGAGTCTGCTGCTGTTTTGTTCCTTCAGTTTTTTTCTTTGTTCTTATACTCCACATATGAGTGAAATCATTTGATACTTGTCTTTTTCGGCTTGGCTTATTTCACTGAGCATAATACCCTCTAGCTCCATCCATGTTGTTGCAAATGGTAGGATTTGTTTTCTTCTTATGGCTGAATAATATTCCATTGTGTATATGTACCACATCTTCTTTATCCATTCATCTACTGATGGACACTTAGGTTGCTTCCATTTCTTGGCTATTGTAAATAGTGCTGCAATAAACATAGGGGTGCATCTGTCTTTTTCAAACTGGGCTGCTGCATTCTTAGGGTAAATTCCTAGGAGTGGAATTCCTGGGTCAAATGGTATTTCTATTTTGAGTTTTTTGAGGAACCTCCATACTGCTTTCCACAATGGTTGAACTAATTTGCAGTCCCACCAGCAGTGTAGGAGGGTTCCCTTTTCTCCACATCCTCGCCAACATTTGTTGTTGTTTGTGTTTTGGATGTTGGCCATCCTCACTGGTGTGAGGTGATATCTCATTGTGGTTTTAATCTGCATTTCTCTGATGATTAGCGATGTGGAGCATCTTTTCATGTGCCTGTTGGCCATCTGAATTTCTTCTTTAGAGAGGTGTCTATTCATGTCCTCTGCCCATTTCTTAATTGGATTATTTGCTTTCTGTTTGTTAAGGTGCATGAGTTCTTTATATATTTTGGATGTCAACCCTTTATCAGATACGTTTTTTATGAATATATTCTCCCATACTGTAGGATGTCTTTTTGTTCTACTGATGGTGTCCTTTGCTGTACAGAAGCTTTTCAGCTTGATATAGTCCCACTTGTTCATTTTTGCTTTTGTTTCCCTTGCCCGGGGAGATATGTTCATGAAGAAGTTGCTCATGTTTATGTCCAAGAGATTTTTGCCTATGTTTTTTTCTAAGAGTTTTATGGTTTCATGACTTACATTCAGGTCTTTGATCCACCTTGAGTTTACCTTTGTGTATGGGGCTAGACAGTAGTCCAGTTTCATTCTCTTACATGTAGCTGTCCAGTTTTTCCAACACCAGCTGCTGAAGAGGCTGTCATCTCCCCATTGTATATCCAAGGCACTTTTATCAAATATTAATTGACTGTATATGTTTGGGTTAATGTTTGGATTTTCTATTCTGTTCCACTGGTCTGTGGGTCTGTTTTTGTGCCAATACCAAATTGTCTTGATTACTGTGGCTTTGTAGTAGAGCTTGAAGTCAGGGAGTGTAATTCCCCCTGTTTTATTCCTCCTTCTCAGGATTGCTTTGGCTATTCGGGGTCTTTTGTGGTTCCATATGAATTTTAGAATTATTTGTTCCAGTTCATTGAAGAAAGCTGTTGGTAGTTTGATAGGGATTGCATTGAATCTGTAGATTGCTTTAGGTAGTATAGCCATTTTGACAATATTTATTCTTCCTAGCCAAGAGCATGGGATGCATTTCCATTTGTTAGTGTCCTCTTTAATTTCTCTTAGGAGTGTCTTGTAGTTTTCAGAGTACAGGTCTTTCACTTCCTTCGTTAGGTTTATTCCTAGGTATTTTATTCTTTTTGATGCAATTGTGAATGGAATTGTTTTTCTGATTTCTCTTTCTGTTAGTTCATCATTAGTGTATAGGAAAGCAACAGATTTCTGTGTGTTAATTTTGTATCCTGCAACTTTGCTGAATTCAGATATTAGTTCTAGTAGTTTTGGAATGGAATCTTTAGGGTTTTTTATGTACAGTATCATGTCATCTGCAAATAGTGACAATCTGACTTCTTCTTTACCAATCTGGATGCCTTGTATGTCTTTGTTTTGTCTGATTGCTGTGGCTAGGACCTCCAGTACTATGTTGAATAACAGTGGAGAGAGTGGGCATCCTTGTCTTGTTCCCGATCTTAGATGAAAAGCTTTCAGCGTCTCGCTGTTAAGTATGATGTTAGCTGTGGGTTTGTCATATATGGCCTTTATGATGTTGAGGTACTTGCCGTCTATACCCATTTTGTTGAGAGTTTTAATCATGAATGGATGCTGAATTTTGTCAAATGCTTTTTCAGCATCTATGGAGATGATCATGTGGTTTTTGTTCTTCTTTTTGTTGATGTGGTGGATGATGTTGATGGATTTTCGAATGTTGTACCATCCTTGCATCCCTGGGATGAATCCCACTTGATCATGGTGTATGATCCTCTTGATGTATTTTTGAATTCGATTTGCTAATATTTTGTTGAGTATTTTTGCATCTACGTTCATCAGGGATATTGGTCTGTAATTTTCTTTTTTGGTGTTCTCTCTCTATTCTTATTCTGTATATGTTACCTGTGAGCATTTAGGTTTATGATCTTTGTTTTAAACTAGTGATTTCCAACTTGCTATGCATTAGGATCACGAGAGTAACTATTAAAAAGTACTGATAACCAGGTCTCACATGTAGAAATTCTTTTCAGTTTGTCTGATGTGAGGCCTGGCCATCAACATTTAAAAAAACTCTCCAGGTGATTCTACTGTGCACCCATGATTGAGAACCAATCTTAAGCCATCCAAACGGATGGCTTAACGTTTTCTTAAAACTTTTGTGTCTTCTCCTGGCTTTTCCTTTTTCCTTTTTACTGAGGCCATGGGGATGAGCCCTACTCTTCCCTCTTAAGTTGGCCCTAGTGGTCACCACAGCTTGACTCTTCCATTCCAACTCCCAGCTCTGTATTGCCTGAGAAAGCAAGAAGCATGAGCCTCGGCTCATAGTGTGGTGAAGTCAGTCCCATTTCCTCATTAAAGCTTTGATAACTGATGATCATGTCCTTCACTGAAGTAAAGTGCTTCAGTGAGCTGAAAGGCACATGTATCAGAAGTCTTCTAGGTCACAAATGGAGGAGGTGAAGGGCTGAAAACGCTGGCTAAGTCTGTACATACTGATGGGACCATGAAAATTCTTGTTTTTAAAGCTATTTTGTTTCTTTTTATGATTTGCAGGTACTTTATTCACATGCCAGCCTTGGAAAAGAGGCTCCCATTGTGTTACCCTATTACCCAGCCTACCACCCAACTTTTTCATGAAGTTCTGGAATTGGTTGAACAGAAGCAATATGTGAAACATTAATGAGAGTATACAGTGTTAATCAGGAGTCAACTTAATACTTATGAAAAACACTTTTTGATTTATTTAATATCTGGCTATGGCTGTGCCCTATAAAAGATTTTATTTGAATGTTCTGTCTATACCTGTCTAAGAGAAGTCTTTAAAGTTTTTTTCTGCCACAAAAGAGGGACTGTTTAAATTCACTGACAGATATAAAGTGATGCAAAAAATTAGTGTTTCTCTAAAAAAAGTTTCTAAAGACATAAAAAAAACTATGAAGGGAACAAGCCCATAGAGAGCTAATGTAGAAAGTGCAACCTGATGAGTTCTGTAGGTGTAATAACAGTGAATGGTGTGAAGCCCCTGAAATATCCTGGGAGTACAAATTACAAAGTGATCATTAGAGAAATGCTGAGCAATAGGACAACACCCTCTTTCTCCACCTGTAAAAATTCTAGTGACAAGTATTCATGGGAGAATGAGCAATAAACTAATTTAATCAATGAAAACTTAACTTGGGTATTACATTGAGCTACTGAATTTAGGCTTCTAAGAACTTAGAAGAAACTGGGCCCTCCATTCAACTTACCATGACTTGAGGGAGAATCAGGGAAAAATCCACCTCCAAAAACATTACATAGCATTGTTAAGCTTCCTTCAAAACAAAGATAGACAACCTATCCCATGGGATGTTAGGAGATTTAAATGAAAAGGTCTTGGTAAAGCACAGCATGGTATGTGGATATATTTTTTTCTTCCTTTTTTGTAGTCACCCATGAAGAACTACAAGTCTTCTCTCTAATCTTGGGGCATAGAGAGGAGCAAAGTGGTGCTTATAAATGTTCTGGGCTTTTAAGTGAGGAATTATTCTCAAGAGCTGGTCAGTCAGAAGAATATGAAAAGATTCTTGGGACAGAGGCAAGCAACACTTGAACTGGAAAATGATGGGCAGCAGGCTGACTACTGGGGAACGATGGAAGCCACAAAGTGACAATAAGCGGATCATCTCAGCCCTAAGCTCTGCCTCAGCCTCTGAGACGTGCCCTGGCTCTGGGCTGGTAGCAGCACAAGCTCTGGAGAGGGTGTGGCATTTCTTTCCCATGTGCCTTCGTGTCCATGTTGCTTCTTCTCTCCCACTGTTCTCTTTACCCTGAGAACATACTTTTATCTAATCCCTGGGAACAAAAAAACTCTGTCAAAATGTACATGTAGGAGCTTTCCACATAGGGGTTGAATATTTGTTATCTTGATTTACTTATGACACGTGTATGCATTTGTACACTCTGGGATTAGGAAGAATTAATACTCCAGAATTATTACTTTGAAGGGCTGTCCTGTCACAATTCTTTCCTACTGTGTATTTTTTACATTGTTGCAAGAGCCAAGAAAATTACTAAATAATCTATCTCTATTAGTGATCAGACACATTTAAATGACTAAATATTGACCTCAACCACAGAATAACTATTTTTCAGGAAATCTAACTGCAGAAAAAATTTGAATATGAAAATCACCTTCGTAACTTTTTAAGAATACAAAAGATCATCAAAAAGGCAAGCATAAATAGCCAGTTTTCAGGCTGAGTTCAAGCCTGTAGACTCTTTGGCCACCTTTGTAATATAAGCATTGCCATTTACCACTCTCCCACCAAGAAGAAAGACACAGTAATAAGCTCTATCATTACATGCATCTATATATATATATATACACACACACACATGCACACACACATACATATAAATTAGGGGTAAGAACATGGGTTTGGGGGCCAAAATGGCTAAGTTTAATCAGGCTCTGCACTAGTTTTGGATGTTGGGATGTTACATAACATCTCTAAGCTTCAATCAAAACAAAGAAATATAACCCATCTCAAAGGGAATGTTTGAAGATTTAAATTAAAAGGTATTGGTAAAGCACATAGCATGGTATGTGGCATGTAGTGAGGATTCAATACATGGTATTTATTATTATTATTATTAAAATATCAAAGCTGTCTGAGAACTTAGAGATTAATAAGTACTGCCCTTAGTTTTTGGACCAATTTGGGGACTTGCTGCTATACTTAGAGAGCCCCTGATGTATATAGCACTGAAGACAGATTCATTTGGTTATTAAGTTGAAAATTCAATTCTGTTAGCAGGAGTGTGATTTAACTGATAAGTGACTATTTTTACAGCTCACCACTATGAAGCACTGTTTGCTCTACTAGACATAATTACTGCAAGAGATGTGTGGGCAATATTCTTGCCACGGGTATACAGAAAGCTTTTTATTGTTTTATTTTTGACAGAAAGCTTTCCACTTATGTAAACTTTTTCAGTCTTTGACTTAACCAAGCTAATTACAAACTGTTAAATAGACATAGCCATTCTGTACTTAATGTTCCTAACTGATTCATAGGTAGTGTTAGAATAATAAATAAATGAAGAGTTTCTTCATTTCACTGAAATCTAGATAAGCTAGAAACTATGGAAAGAGGGAAAAGCTTGAAGTCCCTATAATTTATAATGTATTTTACATATTTCCATATTGAATCTCACTCACTGGTAGCCACTTTTAATAGTATATAGGAATGTTTGAGAGTTCAAGAATAAATATGCTATAAAAAGTACCAATGGATGCAAAAATGAACAAGGGGGACTATATCAAACTAAAAAGCTTCTGTACAGCAAAGGACACCATCAGTAGAACAAAAAGACATCCTACAGTATGGGAGAATATATTCGTAAATGACATATCTGATAAGGGGTTGACATCCAAATTATATAAAGAGCTCACGCACCTCAACAAAAAAAGCAAATAGGCCAATTAAAAAATGGGCAGAGGAGCTGAATAGACACTTCTCCAAAGAAATTCAGATGGCCAACAGGCACACGAAAAGATGCTTCACATCGCTAATCATCAGAGAAATGCAAATTAAAACCATAATGAGATATCATCTCACGCCAGTTAGGATGGCTGCTATCCAAAAGACAAACAACAAATAATATCAGTGAGGAAGGGGAGAAAGGGGAACCCTCCTACACTGCTAGTGGGAATGCAAATTAGTTCAACCATTGTGGAAAGCAGTATGGAGGTTCCTCAAGAAACTCAAAATAGAAATACCATTTGACCCAGGAATTCCACTCCTAGGAATTTACCCTAAGAATGCAGCAGCCCAGTTTGAAAAAGACATATGCACCCCTATGTTTATTGCAGCACTCTTTACAATAGCCAAGAAATGGAAGCAACCTAAGTGTCCATCAGCAGATGAATGGATAAAGAAGATGTGATACATATACACAATGGAATGTTTTTCAGCCATAAGAAGAAAACAAATCCTACCATTTGCAACAACATGGATGGAGCTAGAGGGTATTATCCTCAGTGAAATCAGCCAGGCAGAGAAAGACAATATCGAATGATTTCACTCACCTGTGGAGTATAAGAACAAAGCAAAAACTGAAGGAACAAAACAGCAGCAGACTCACAGAACCCAAGAATGGGCTAACAGTTACCAAAGGGAAAGGAACTGGGGAAGATGGGTGGGAAGGGAGGGATAAGGGGGAAAAAGGGGTATTATGATTAGCACACATAATGTAGTGGGGATGAGGGGATTCGGGGAAGGCAGTATAACACAGAGAAGACAAGTAGTGATTCTATAGCATCTTACTATGCTGAGGGACAGTGACTCTAATGGGGTATGTGGTGGGGATTCTAGTAACCATAATATTGCTCATGTAATTGTACATTAATAATAGCAAAAAAAAAAAGTACCAATGGAGTAGAGTGGTAAAAGGGAAATGTAGTCAAATCATGTGGGAAAAACTAGGTAATCATGAGAAACATAAAATATAACTTTGAGCCCTCCCCCACCTTACAACATACATAAACACTAATTTGAGATGGATCATAGACCTTACTATAAAATCTAGAATCATAAAGCACCATGTTTACCTTGATAAAACACAGAATATTTTTTACAACCTTGGACAAGACAAAGGTTTCTTAGGTAGTATAGAAAAGGTACTAGTCATAAAAGAACTACTGAACTGTACTTAACCAAAACCAAAACTTATGCTCATTTAGATCTTGCATTGCATTAAAAATTAAAATACTAAGAGTTGACCATCAGTAGAACAAAAAGACATCCTACAGTATGGGAGAATATATTCATAAATGACGTATCCAATAAGGGGTTGACATCCAAAATATATAAAGAACTCACGCACCTCAACAAACAAAAAGCAAATAATCTAATTAAGAAATGGGCAGAGGACATAAATAGACATTTCTCCAAAGAAGAAATTCAGATGGCCAACAGGCACATGAAAAGATGCTCCACATCGCTAATCATCAGAGAAATGCAGATTAAAACCACGATGAGATATCATCTCACACCAGTGAGGATGGCCAACATCCAAAACACAACAACAAATGTTGGCAAGGATGTGGAAAAAAGGGAACCCTCCTACACTGCTGGTAGGAATGCAAATTAGTTCAACCATTGTGGAAAGCAGTATGGAGGTTCCTCAAGAATCTCAAAATAGAAATACCATTTGACCCAGGAATTCCACTCCTAGGAATTTACCCTAAGAATGCAGCAGCCCAGTTTGAAAAAGACAGATGCATCCCTATGTTTATAGCAGCACTATTTACAATAGCCAAGAAATGGAAGCAACCTAAGTGTCCATCAGTAGATGAATGGATAGAGAACATGTGGTACATATACACAATGGAATATTATTCAGCCATTAGAAGAAAATAAATCCTACCATTTGCAACAACATGGATGGAACTAGAGGGTATTATGCTCAGTGAAATAAGCCAGGCAGAGAAAGACAAGTACCAAATGATTTCACTCATATGTGGAGTATAAGAAGAAAGAAAAAAACTGAAGGAACAAAACAGCAGCATACTCACAGAACCCAAGAACAGACTAATAGTTACCAAAGGGAAAGGGACTGGGGAGGATGGGTGGGAAGGGAGGGATAAGGGGGAAAAGGGGATATCACGATTAGCAGATGTAATGTTGGGGGGGGGCACGGGGAGGGCTGTACAACACAGAGAAGACAAGTAGTGATTGATTCTATAGCATCTCACTACGCTGATGGACAGTGACTGTAATGGGGTTGGTGGGGGGGACCTGATGAAGGGGTAGTTTAATAACCATAATATTGCACATGTAATTGTAGATTAATGATACCAAAATAAATTTTTTAAAAAGTACTAAGAGTTGTCAAGGAAAAAAATACTATAAGGCATTCGATAAAGAGAAAAGTAGTCAAAACTTGTGAACTGGTAATATGCCCCAACCTGTGGCATTTTATTTTCTTTCTCTAAGGTTAGAATCACTTGCTTTATATTTAATATATTTGCAGAGTATAAAGGTTCAGTGGTAAATACAGAAAAGAAGCTGGAAATTTCTTGAAGAAATGAATTTGATAGGAAATTCTGAGCAACCTTTAATAGTGTTAACTCACTGTTTAATCTCACTTCTAAAATGCAATACCAGCTTGTAAGGTCCACCTGGATTTGGCTCTCTTAGGGGGGATACAGCAATTCTTCTCTGTCCAGTCAGTTCAAGCACTCTTCTGTTATGTATCTGTCTTGGATGTGAAGTTTTCTCATTTAAGAAAAGGCAGCATGACTCCTTGGCTAGAAATCTGGGTAGTGTAACTGGCTGAGTCCAGATGCAATGTCAGAAAAACCTTGTTTTTACTCCTGCCTGCCTATCTACTTGTCATTAGACTTTTGGCAGCTTATTTAACTTCTTTCAGAATTTCCCTTTTATCAATGATAATAAAAAGCCTATCTTAGGGTTTTTGTGAATACTCATTTATATATAAACAAATAGTTCTGTGGCCAGTATATACTGGAACAAACCATATGGCATTGTCACGTTTAAAACTGTTTCATATGGTTCAAATAAATAAAACCCCTCAATAAATGGTAGCTATTATCCTACCAGAAATACTAACTTGTTTAATGAACTTATACTTCAAATACGTATCACCTATTCTAATTTCCCAGATAGTATGGCACTTTATTATAACATGGCTTATTCTTGCAGATCTAGATAAACCCTAAATTTCTGAGTGTGCATAACTTAAGCATGTTCAAATGGAATTTTGTTTTCTTCCTTGCCTTTCCCCAAATTAAAATTTTCTCCCTCCACTCTTCTCCTCAGTGAATGGTACTTCATTCACTCCTTTGCTCAAAAAAAAAAAACCTTGAGACACCTCTGTGCTTTCTCCTTTCTCTTCATTCTCCAAGTGCAACTCATCAGCAGGGCTTACTAGAAATCCCTTCAAAACATATTTGTAATCTACTGATTTCCCATAATTACTGCTACCACCTTCATCCAAAGCTCCATCACCTACTGCAATGGCCTGTTTAGTTACCCAATTTCACCCTTGACTCCTACAATCCTTTCTCTAAGGTGAGAGTGGAGCGATCTTTTGGACAAGAACATCAGAACAATTTGTGATTTAAAGCCTTGCCATTGCTTCTAATTACCCAGGAAGTCCTTCGTGTGGCTTTTGCAGCCTCACATGACCTGGTCTCTGACTACCTCTGTGACCTAATCCAATTCTCCTCACTCACTGCATCCCAAATGTGTTGGCCTTTGTGGTTTTCCTTCAAATCTCCAAGTTCTTTCAAGCCCAGGAAATAGGCCCTAGCAAATGCTTTCCCCCATCTTTAAATGTCACTTCAAAGAGGTCTTTGATCATTCCAAAGTAGCCTCCTGCCCACCTACATCGCCTTATGATGGATCTGTTTACCTGCTTACTCTTTGCAATGTAAGACTTGAGAAGGTAAGCTCCAAGAGGACCAGGGCCTCATCTGCCCTGTTCAATACTATTCCCTAACATCTGGAAGAGTGCCTGGCACAAAGTGCCTCTTTTACGTTGACTGAAGAGCGGACTAAGGAAATGTGTGGCCCACAGAGAGGAGGATTAACCCTAGTTGCCACTTCACAGCAAATTCACGAGAAACTGCAGGGGGGACCTGTAGAATTGCCCAGCCAATCCACAGAATTGTGTAATGTAATAAAGTGTTTTTTCTTTCTAGCTTTACTAAGGTATAACTGACAAATAAAATTGTAAGATATTTAAAGTGTACAATGTGATGATTTGATAGACATATACACTGAAAGGATTTCCTCCATTGAGTTAACCTCACATATTCTTTGTTGTTGTTGAGAACATTTAAATTCTACTCTCAGGAAATTTCAAATATAGCATATAACACAATGTTATCAACTATAGTAACCATGTTATACATTAGATCTTCAAACCTTATTTATCTTATAACTGAAAGTCTGTACCCTTAAAAGTCTGGAGAGGTGCCAACCTTTCCCTATTTTCTCCCACCCCTTAGTCCCTGGCAAACTACTTCCTATGCTGTTTCTTTGGGCTCAACTTTTTTTTTAAATAAAGGGTTGTTTTAGACCTCTAAGTTTTGGAGTGGTTTATTATGTAGAAATAGATAAACAAAACAATCAAGATCATTTTCATTTAATTTAAATAAAAATTTTATTATATCAATAGTAGGGTAATTCCAAGTTAAATAATTCACCACAATCAGGCACTCTAACCAGCTTAGTGTTTTACTCTTATGTTCTTCCAGCTATTTTTTTCTACATTGTTAAAATCATAAGTTTTCCCTTTTGTCTCTTTGAATGGATTTGATAACATTCCCCAGAGTTTTTCCAGTCCCATTAAAAAGGGATTTATATCTGTCTAGACACAGCAGAGTTCACATCCTCACTGCCCTTAGCAGGGAGGAGCCCTAGAAATCACACACTGCCAGTAAGAACTGACCACGTAAGTGTTTACTATATGTGACGTACACCAACTAGACTGAGACTGCTCTTTCCCCAACCCTTCCTGTTCTAGCCGGCTAGAAGGGACTAGAAAGGGGAAGCCAGAAAGCTCTGAGGAGACAGGTCTTAGAGGCCTGTTGGTTATACAGCTGAGGGGTTTTTGGCTTCAGGGTTTTGGTCAAAGGGTTTTCTTTTCTTTCCATTCCATTTTTCCTTTCTTGTTGCCTTCTACTTGGAAGGTGACTTTGACCCTGGAGAACCAAGAGGGGCAATGGGTGTGGCAAAGGAAAGGAAGCAAGATGAATACTTGCCCCAGATCCTGAAAGAAGCAAAAAAGACCTTTAAGTTTTCTTTTAGATGGTTCACTCCTTTGAAGGCCCCAGGAAGGGTGTGGGGTCCAGCGCAGAAGCTGTGCCTATAAATGCTGGATTTTGCTCAAGCACTCACTGCCTTCCCTGTCTTTCTACTTCTGGTGATGAAGGGGACAGAGAGGTAGTTAGGTGTTGGTGACTATAGATACGGTGATTTGTGTGTTTTGCCAGCAAGGAGGGAGAGAAGGGCATAGATCAAGTGACACACAGCCGCCATGGGTTTCTGTGGGTTATCCTGCAATATCTCCCATTATTATAACATTGTTTCTACAGTGAAATTATTCTGTCTTCTGCAGAGCTGACCTACAAATGAGTTTGGGAAAGAAACCTCATTTATAAAGGGAGTAGAGTATTTTACTTCTATCAGGAACTATATATAACCACCAGAGGGCAGAGTTGGATTAGAAAGACAGAATAAGAGTGAAACTGCTGTAACCAGGCACACTGTTTAACTTCTAAAATTCCTGCAAACCTTCAAATTTAAATGTTTTTTGTTGCCATGCTTCTTTAATATGTACTAACTTGAATCTGGGTGTGAGGAAGCTCCTTAGGACCTTACAGAATCAACACAAATTTGTGATTTAAAAATTTATAAAATTAAATGCAAAATAATTTCATTGAATGCATGATGTTTTACTGAAACGCCATATCTTGCAAAATGAATATGGTAGAAGTACAACACAGGCTGAGTTCAGTATCCTTCTTCCAGTGCATTTCACTCATAACTACTACATGTCTTACTTTACAGGCCATGCTGACCTTTGACTTTAGCTTGGCTTGAACATTTCACTATGAGAAGTTTGCTTCTATGCTCCTTTTGGCCAGGGACAATTAAAATCCTCCCACTTAGGGACAAACAATGGATCAATACAAACAATGCAAATACAGGCATTTCACTGAAATGAAACAAAACTTTAAATTCTCTTAGAAACCCCACAGATTTTCCAAGCTGAAATCCAGTATCTAATTTGAGAGGCTCTGATAAGGGGAGGATAAAGGGGCTCAAAATGCTTCAGTGCAGTGAGTTAATATCATGGTTTCCCTGGGTGGTTTTTTCCCCCTAGAACCACGTTTTACTTTCAACAGCATCCTCATCTGGATGATAAAGTATAAGGTCATATACCCTGGTTGTAAGCCAGTCCTGGTGTGACCTGTGCCTTAGCAGTAGGGGTTAGGAAACAGAAGTTAAAACCATTTACATTAGTTTCATAGGCTTCTCTCATAAGCATATCTGGCCCAATATGAGTGAAGCTTTAGGGGTTAAACCAAACTTCAGACACGTTCTGATCTCTTTTTGTGACTCAGAGGCCTCAGGGTTCTCCCGACTCCCCACACTCCCAAAACACTACCTCAAAACACAGGCTATAAGAAAAGAAATAAAGTGAAAGATTTCACCACAATTATGATCCTCTAATATCTGAGCACATATAAAGCATTTTAGGGTAGGAGGATTGCAACTTCTGAAAGGGTTGCGTTTGCTCAGAACAGCTGGAAGACAGGACAGCAGCTTTGTGACTATGACATAGTTTGGCTGACACTGTGCATTGGGCTTGCTGCACAACAAAATGTTCCTCACACCAAGGCTCAAGACCAGATTCAGTTACCAGCGTGATTTCAGATGGGTCATTGTTAATGGTAGTGAAAAGATGACACAAAACAGTGATTTTTCAAGGAGATTGAGAGATATTTCTCTAAAAAAACACAAAGTATTCTGAGAGAATGTGTGTGTGTGTGTGTGTGTGTGTGTGTGTGTGTGTGTGTGTACTGCACCAGATCCAAGAACCAAAGTGGCCCACAACAAATTTGCTGAGATTGCTTTGTTGAAGTGATACCAATGAGAACAGTCTGGCAACCTTGAGACCTTAATCCTTCAAAAGAGAACTATTATTAGCATTATCTCATATTTATCAAGCCCCATCTGGAGCAGCTTGTCATAATGGACAGGGAAGGGAGGGAGTGAAATGCACCATCTGTCCTCGGCAGGGACACTCAGTGTGGGGAAATGTCTTCAGAGATCTGTCAGGAAGTTGAGGAAGTTCTCTATGATTTTCAAGGATCTTGCCGAACCAGAGAGAAAGCAATCCAATTCAATAAACATCTATTCTGAATTAGCATATACAAATTTATAACTGTGTCCCCAATAAGCTAAGTTTCCTAAGCTAAATTACTTAAGTACAATCTTTAAAATTTTTGCCCTATGTATTTTTATTTATTCAATGTTTTTCTAACATCACTTACTCAATTTTTGAATATCTCTACCGACTTTAGCCATGTCCTAAAGAATATCTGAGAAATCATAGAGTTGATGTTCTAGATACTTATTTTTAAATACTTGTGTATACATATTTCTAATATAAATTTTTAAATAAACACAATTTAAAAATGTTTAGATGGCATCTTACTACACTGATGCACAGTGACTGCAATGGGGAATGGAAAGGAGACTCAATAATAAGGGTGACTGTAATAACCACATTGTTTTTCTTGTGAAACCTTCATAAGAGTGTATATCCATGACACCTTAATAAAAAAATTAATGTAGGTCCAGATTCAAGATGGCGGGCATGAGAGGTGAGACAGAGAACTCCTCTCAAAACCACAGATAGTGAGAAAATAGTTAATACAACTAACTGTAAAATAGCAACAGGAAGGAAGGCTGCACCAGGCTGCATACAGACCTCATAAACAGAGCAGACCTCACGAAACAGGGTAATGTATGAAAGCCTTGATCCGGCGGGACCCAAGCCCTTCCCCTACCCCAGCTCACTGGCGGGAGGAAAAGAAACAGAGCAGGGAGGGAGTGGAAAGCTGGGACTGCTGAACACCCAGCCCTGGAGATCTGCTTTGTGAGCAGAAACCTACACTGTGTACTGCTCTGGAGGATAGGGAGCTGGAACAGGCAGACTGCCTGAGAAACAGATTCCAGCCATTTGCGGATGATGGGATCCACAACTGGCCGCTCTGGGACTAAGGAAAGGCGGGCGATCTGACAGGCTTCCTAACAGTGAGAGGGCTGCTGAAGGGGCAGGGTTTTCATGGAGCTTGCTGTGCAGGAGAAGGGATAGGGGGGCAAGGTTGTCTGAGCACACTCTGCCCAGCAGATTAGGAACTTTGAGGAGCTTCAGGCACTCCATACCCCTAGCTGGCTACTCAGTTCTGAGGCCCCCTGCGGAGACATGCAGCCTACCAAGCCTGCCTACTGGCCTGCAGGCACCTGATCACAAACCGGTAGTCACTGCACTGGTGTCAGCCCATCAGAGGGAGGCACCATCTACAACAGCTAGAGACACAGAGCACAGAAGCTTACACCTGTGTGCTCGGCCCACTGGCTCTCATATGGGAGACAGACACTGCAGGCGGGATGCAGGAAACAGCTCTTTCCTCCCCCCAGGTACAAGCTCCGTTCCCCTACAACCCCCAACCTCATTCTAGGGGCTGAGCAGCTCCAGAGACTGGAGCTTCTGGGCACTAGAAGTCACCACACAGAAATATGAAATGTCAAAAGAACATGGTTCAGACCAAAATCTCACAAACATAGAAAAAGGGCTAAATAAAACTGAACTCACCAATCTTCCTGAAAGAGAACTCAAAATAAAAATCATAAACATGCTTAAGGAGGTACAGAAAAATATTCGAGAACTCAGGAACGAATTTAAGATGGAGATTCAATCATTAAGAAATTCCATATCTGAAATGAAACATAAAACGGAGGGATTAAAAGCAGATTAGATGTAGTAGAAGAGATGGTAAATGGAATAGAAATTAGAGAAGAGGAATACAAAGAAGCTGAGGCAGAGAGAGAAAAAAGAATCTCTAAGAATGAAAGAATATTGAGAGAACTGTGTGACCAATACAAACGGAACAATATTCGCATTATAAGGGTACCAGAAGAAGAAGAAAGAGAAAAAGGGATAGAAAGTGTCATTGAGGAGGTAATTGCTGAAAACATCCCCAATATGGGGAAGGAGATAGTCTCTCAAGCCATGGAGGTGCACAGATCTCCCAACACAAGGGACCCAAGGACGACAACATCAAGATATATAATAATAAAAATGGCAAAGATCAAGAATAAAGACACACTTTAAAAGCAGCTAGAGAGAGAAAAAAGATCACATACAAAGGAAAACCCATCAGGCTATCATCAGATTTCTCAACAGAAACCTTACAGGCCAGAAGGGAGTGGCAGGATATCTTTAATGCAATGAAGCAGAAGGGCCTCAAACCAAGAATACTCTACCCAGCAAGGTAATTTTTAAATTTGAAGGAGGGATTAAACAATTTTCAGATAAACAAAAGCTGAGAGAATTTACCTCCCACAAACCACCTCTACAGAGCATTTTGGAGGGACTCCTATAGATAGAAGTATTCCTAAGACTTAATAGATGTCACCCAAGGGATAGGCAAAGAGTACACGATATGATTCATAACATAAAAAGAATGGAGAAGGAAGAAAAAGAAAAAGGAGAAAAAAAACCTTTAGGTTGTGTTTGTAATAGCATATAAAGTGAGTTAAATTAGACTGTTAGATAGTAAGGGAATTACCCATGAACCTTTGGTAACCACGAATCTAAAGTGTGCAATCGCAATAAGTACATACCTATCCATAATCACCCTAAATGTAAATGGTCTGAATGCACCAATCAAAAGACATAGAGTCAATGAATGGATAAAAAAACAAGACCCATCTACTTGCTGCCTATAAGAGACTCACTTCAAACCCAAAGACATACACAGACTGAAAGTAAAGGGATGGAAAAAGATATTTCATGCAACTAATAGGGAGAAACAAGCAGGAGTTGCAGTACTTGTATCAGACAAAATAGACTTCAAAACTAAGAAAGTCATAAAAGACAACAAGGACATTACATAATAATAAAGGGATCAGTCCAACAAGAGGATATAGCCATTATAAACATCTATGCACCCAACACAGGATCACCTACATATGTGAAACAAATACTAACAGAATTAAAGCGGGAAATAGAATGCAATTCACTCATTTTGGGACTCTTCAACACACCACTCACTCCAAAGGACAGATCAACCAGACAGGAAATAAATAAAGAGACAGAGACACTGAACAACATATTAGAACAGAGGGACCTAACGGACATGTACAGAACAATCCATCCAAAAGCAACAGGATACACATTCTTCTCAAGTGCACATGGAACATTTTCAAGAATACATCATATACTAGGTGACATAAAGAACCTCAGTAAATTCAAAAAGATTGAAATTATACCAACCAGCTTCTCAGATCACAAACATGAAACTAGAAATAAATTACTCAAAGAAAATGAAAAAGCCCACAAACACATGGAGGCTTACTAACATGCTCCTAAATAATCAATGGATCAATGACCATATAAAAACAGAGATCAAACAATATATGGAGACAAATGACAACAATAATTCAACACCACAAAATCTGTGGGATGCAGTGAACGTTGTGCTAAGAGGGAAATATATTGCAATACAGGCTAACCTCAGAAACAGAACAATTCTGAGTCTAAACTCACAATTAATGAAAGTAGAAAAGGAAGAACAAATGAGGCCCAAAGTTAATAGAAGGAGAGACATAATAAAGATTAAAGCAGAAATAAATAAAATTGAGAAGAATAAAACAATAGAAAGAATCAATGAAAGCAGGAACTGGTTCTTCAAGAAAATAAACAAAATAGATAAACCCCTAGCCAGACATATCAAGAAAAAAAGAGAATCTACACACATAAACATAATCAGAAATGAAAAAGGAAAAATCACTACGGACACCACAGAAATACAAAGAATTATGAGAGAATACTATGAAATATTATGTGGTAACCAACTGGATAACCTAGAAGAAATGGACAACTTTCTAGAAAAATACAACCTTCCAAGGGTGACCCAGGAAGAAACAGAAAATCTGAATAGACCAATTACCAGCAAAGAAACTGAATTGGTAATCAAAAAACTACCTAAGAACAAAACCCCTGAACCAGATGGTTTCACTGCCGAATTTTATCAAACATTTAGTGAAGACCTAATACCCATCCTCATTAAAGTTTTCCAAAAAGCAGAAGAGGAGGGAATACTCCCAAACTCATTCTATGAGGCCAACATCACTCTAATACCAAAACCAAGCAAAGATACCACAAAAAAAAGAAAATTACAGACCAATATCCCTGATGAACATAGGTGCAGAAATACTCAACAAAATATTAGCAAACCAAATTCAAAAATACATCAAAAAGATCATCCATCATGAACAAGTGGGATTCATCCCAAGGATGCAAAGATGGTACAACATTCAAAAATCCATCAACATTATCCACCACATCAACAAAAAGAAGGACAAAAACCACATGATCATCTCCATAGATGCTGAAAAAGCATTCGACAAAATTCAACATCCATTCATGATAAAAACTCTCAAGAATGGGAATAGAGGTCAAGTACATCAACATAATAAAGGCCATATGAGACAAACCCACAGACAACATTCTACTTAACAGCAAGAAGCGGAAAGCTTTTTCTTTAAGATTGGGAACAAGACAAGGATGCCCACTCTTCCCACTTTTATTCAACATAATTCTGGAGGTCCTAGCCACGGCAATCAGACAACACACAGATATAAAATGCATCCAGATTGGCAAGGAAGAAGTCAAACTGTCGCTGTTTGCAGATGACATGATATTGTACATAAAAAAAGCCCTAAAGAATCCACTCCAAAACTACTAGATCTAATATCTGAATTCAGTAAATTTGCGGGATACAAAATTAATACACAGAAATCTGTTGCATTTCTATACACTAATGATGAACTAACAGAAAGAGAAATCAGGAAAACAATTCCATTCACAATTGCATCCAAAAGAATAAAATACCTAGGAATAAATGTAACCAAGGAAGTGAAAGACCTATACTCTGAAAACTCCAAGACACTCATGAGAGAAATTAAAGAAGATACCAATAAATGGAAACACATCCCGTGCTCATGGATAGGAAGAATCAATATTGTCAAAATGGCCATCCTGCCTAAAGAAATCTACAGATTCAATGCAATCTACCAACAGCATTCTTCAGTGAACTAGAGAAAATAGTTCTAAAATTCATATGCAACCACAAAAGACTCCGAATAGCCAAAGAAATCCTGAGAAGGAAGAATAAAGCAGGAGGAATTATGCTCCCTGATTTCAAGCTCTACTACAAAGCCACAGTAATCAAGACAATTTGGTACTGGCACACAAGAACAGACCCACAGACCAATGGAACAGACTAGAGAGCCCAGATATAAACCCAAGAATATATGGTCAATTAATATACGATAAAGGATCCATGGATATACAATGGGGAAATGACAGCCTCTTCAACAGCTGGTGTTGGCAAACCTGGACCGCTACATGTAAGAGAATGAAACTGGATTATTGTCTAACCCCATACACAAAAGTAAACTCAAAATGGATCAAAGACCTGAATGTAAGTTATGAAACCATAAAATTCTTAGAAAAAAACATAGGCAAAAATCTCTTGGACATAAACATGAGTAACTTCTTCATGAACATATCTCCCCGGGCAAGGGAAACTAAAGAAAAATGAACAAGTGGGACTTTATCAAACTAAAAAGCTTCTGTACAGCAAAGGACACCATCAGTAGAACAAAAAGACATCCTACAGTATGGGAGAATATATTCATAAATGACATATCCGATAAGGGGTTGACATCCAAATTATATAAAGAGCTCATGCACCTCAACAAACAGAAAGCAAATAGGCCAATTAAAAAATGGGCAGAGGAGCTGAATAGACACTTCTCCAAAGAAGAAATTCAGATGGCCAACAGGCACATGAAAAGATGCTCCACATCGCTAATAATCAGAGAAATGCAAATTAAAACCATAATGAGATATCACCTCACACCAGTGAGGATGGCCGCCATCTAAAAGACAAACAACAACAAATGTTGGCGAGGATGTGGAGAAAGGGGAACCCTCCTTCACTGCTGGTGGGAATGCAAATTAGTTCAACCATTGTGGAAAGCAGTATGGAGGTTCCTTAAAAAACTCAAAATAGAAATACCATTTGACCTAGGAATTCCACTCCTAGGACTTTACCCTAAGAATGTAGCAGCCCAGTTTGAAAAAGACAGATGCACCCCTATGTTTATCGCAGCACTATTTACAATAGCCAAGATATGGAAGCAACCTAAGTGTCCATCAGTAGATGAGTAGATAAAGAAGAGGTGGTACATATACACAATGGAATATTATTCAGCCATAAGGAGAAAACAAATCCTACCATTTGCAATAACATGGGTGGAGTTAAAGGGTATTATGCTCAGTGAAATAATCTAGGCAGAGAAAGACAAGTATCAAATGATTTCACTCATCTGTGGAATATAAGAACAAAGAAAAAAGTGAAGGAACAAAACAGCAGCAGACTCACAGGACCCAAGAATGGACTAACAGTTACCAAAGGGAAAGGGACTGGGGAGAATGGGTGGGAAGGGAGAGATAAGGGGGAAAAAGGGGTATTACAAGTAGCTCACATAATATAGCATTGGGGGGGTTACGGGGAAGGCAATATAACACAGAGAAGACAAGTAGTGATTCTATAGCATCTTACTATGCTGACGGACAGTGAGTGTAATGGGGTATGGGTGGGGACTTGATAATAGGGGGAGTCTAGTAACCATAATGTTGCTCATGTAACTGTACATTAATAATACCAAAATTAAAAAAATCTACTCTGCATTTAAAAATATTTATACTGAAAAAAATGTTTAAATGTCTTCTCCTTGCATTATCTAAAATAATCTTTGTACCACTCTACCATAATAATCATAGGAAGGAACACGCAAATAAATTATCTTAAAAGGGCAGAATAGGTCAGATATAGAGATACAAAGAATGTATTACAGGAAATCACAAGAAGAAGAGTTTAACTCTGATTGCGTGCATCAAGGAGGCCCACTTAAAAGATTTTGTATTTGAGGTTTTAAAAATCTCTAAGTGTGTAATATTTTTTAATAACTAAAGATCAAGGTAAAATGATATTTGACAAAGCTTGGTTTTGAGTGCACAGATATTTCTATCTTATTCTCTTCTCTGATGCCTAAAATATTTCATGATAACAATAAAGTGTGTCCAGGATTTGGAGAAGAGAAGAGCATTCCAAGCAGAAGAGCAAGAGTGGAAGTACAAAATTCTGAAATTCAGGCACTTCTACTGAAGATGAGATGGAAAATAAGGATGGAAAATTAAGACACGGTCAGATCACATAGGACCCTGGCGTGCACGTATAGGAAACCCTTGAGGTTTCTGTGAACAATATATGATCAGAGCCGCAGAATAGAAATAGAACTCTGGGGAAAACTTGTAAGATCAGGAGAGCCTAGATTTGGAAGTATTTATAATGATTCCAGTGAAAGTATAGTGATCTATCTAAGCATAACATCCTAATTTGCTCCCTTGTTTCGCCTGCTTGTGTTCTCTTTTTATTTTTAAAAAATCCATTTCCAGTGGGCAGTCATATTTCCTCCTTTCTACCCCAGATCCTTTGTAGTCTCATTCAACTATACTGTAGACAGGGGTTGGTAAACATTTTCTATAAATAGCCAGATAGTAAGTATTTTAGGCTTTACAGGTGAAATGGTCTCTACTGCAACTATTCAACTCTGTTGGAGCAAGAAAAGAGGCCATAGAGATTACATAATGAATGGATATGGCTGTATTCCAGTAAAATGTTATTTACAGAGACTGAAATTTAAATTTCAGATAATTTCACATATCATGAATTATTTTAAAATCTTTCCCAACATTTAAAATATGTAAAAAGTATTCTTAGTTTTTAGGCTGTGTAAAAATAGGCTGCAATTAGAGAAATTCAAAACAAAACCACAATGAGATACAAATTCTCACCCTTTAGATGTCTATGTTGAACAGAAAACTGCAGGCTCAGCATGGAGTCACTTCTGCTAGGCCAAGTCACCAAACCAGGACTTCATATTTAATGTAGTTGTGGTTTCAACCTCCCCATAAATATAGCAAGTCAGGAACTTTCTGGTCAGCACCAATGGGCTAATCTGTCACATGTACCCTCTCCATCCCCCAAAGGAAAGTGATCTCACCCAAAATAATCCCTTTTTCTGTTTATGTCTTAATTGTCTTGCCTCTAAAACCTCTTCCAGTCTGTAGCCCTTTGGAGCATCTTTTTACTTGCTAGATGGCATGCTGAGTCATGAATCACTTGATAAAGTCAATTAGATCTTCCAATTTACTTGGTTGAATTTTGTTTTTTTAACAGATATAATAAAAAAGATGGTTAATAACAAGTGTTGACAAGAATATAGAGAAATTGGGACCCTCATACATTACTGTGGGAATGGAAAATATCACAGCAGCCTTGGAAAACAGTTTGGTAGTTCCTCAAACAGACACACAGTTACCAGATGATCCAGCCATTCTATTCTAGGTATATGCCCAAGAGAAATGAAAACACAGGTCCACAAAATATTGTACACCAGTGTTCATGGAAGCATTATTCGTAATAACCAAAACGTGGAAATATTCCTACAATGGATTACTGAAGATAAAGTGAAGTATTCATGTTCTATAACATGAATGAATCCTGAAAATACACCAAGTGAAAGAAACCGGTCACAAAAGACAACATACTGTATGATTCTAGTTATATGAATTGTCCAGAATAGGCAAATCTATAGACAAAAAGTCAATTTGTGGTTACCTAGGGCTGGGTGGTTTGTCAGGACAGGGCAGTGCCTGCTCATGGGTGTGGGGATTTTAGCAGTGTGATGAAAATATTATAAAATTGATTGTGGTGATGGTAGCACAACTCAGTAAATACAGGCAAACCTCAGACATACTGTGAGTTGGTTCTTGACCACTGCAATAAAGCTAATATCACAATAAAGTGAGTCAGATCAGTTTTTTGGTTTTCATATAAATGTTTACACTGTACTATAGTGTAGTATAGTCTATAACATAGTTTACCAAGTGTGCAAGAGCATTATGTCTAAAAAAACAAAAAAATATCTTATTGCTAAAAAGTGCTAACCATCATCCGAGCTTTCAGCAACTCATATTCCTTTGTTGGTGAAGGGTCTTGCCTTGATGCTGATGGCTGCCAACTGACAAGAGGGGTGGTTGATGAAGGTTGGGGTAAAATAAGATAACAATGAAGTTTGCTGCATTGGTTGACTCTTCTTTTCCTGAACGATTTTCCTCAAGTATGTGATGCTGTGTGATAGCATTTTACCCACAGTAGAGCTTCTTTCAAAATTAGAGTCAGTCCTCTCATATCATGCTGCTGCTTTTTCAACTAAGTGTAAATCCTTTGTTGTCATTTTGACAATCTTAGCATCTTCACCAGGAAAAGATTCCATCTCAAGAAACCACTTTTTCTGGCCCTACATGGGAAACAACTCCTCATCCGTTAAGGGTTGAACCTGAGACTGCGGTAATTCAGGGACCTTCAGACTCTACTTCTAATTCTGGTTCTCTGGCACCACCACATCTGCAGTTACTTCCTCTGCTGAAGTCTTGAACCCCTCAAAGTCATCCATGAGAGTTGAAATTAACTTCTTCCAAACTCCTGTTAATGTTGATATTTTGATCATTTCCTACAAATGTTCTTAATGGCATCTAGAATGTTGAATCCTTTCCAGATTTTCAATGGACTTTGCCCAGGTACATAAGAGGAATCACTACATATGGCAACTATAGCCTTAAGAATATTCCTTCAATAATAAGAACTGAAAGTTCCTTGATTCATGGGCTTCAGAATGGATGTTGTGTTAGCAGACATGAAAACATTAATTCCGTTGTACAGCTCCATTAGAGCTCTTGGGTGACTAGATGCATGCTCAATGAGCAGTAAACAGCTGGAAAGGAATTCTTTTTTTTTTTTCCTGAGAAGTAGGTCTCAACTGTGGCCTTAAAATGTTCAGTAAACCATGTTAGAAACAGATGTGCTGTCATTCAGGCTTTGTTCCATTTATAGAGCATAGGAAGAATAGATTTACCATAATTCCTAAGCACCCTAGGATTTTTGGAATGGTACATGAGCATTGGCTTTAACTCAGAGTCAGCAGCTGTATTAGTCCCTAATAAAAGAGTCAGCCTGTCCTTTGAAGCTTTAAAGCCAGTCGCTGACTTCTCTCTGGCTATGAAAGTCCTAGACAGCATCTTCTTGCAACAGAAGCCTATTTCATCTATACTGATATTCTGTTGTTTAGTCTAGCCACCTTTATTAATTATATTAGCTGGATCTCCTGGATAACTTGCTGCAGCCTCTCCATCATCACTTGCTACTTCACGTTGTACTTCTATGTTACAGAGACAGCTTTTTTCCTTAAACATCATGAACCAATCTTTACTAGCTTCAAACTTTTCCTCTGTAGCTTCCTCACCAATCTCAGCCTTCCTAGAATTGAGAAATTAGGGCCTTGTTCTGGATTAGGCTTTGTTTTAAGGGAATGTGGCGGCTGGTTTGATCCATACCACTAAAATGGACTGCATATCAGCAGATTCTCCATAAAACGGTTCTCCATATCTGCAATAAGGCTGTTTCACTCTTATCATTTTTGTATACACTGAAATAGCACTTTCAATTTCCTTCAAGGACTTTCCCTTTGCATTCACAACTTCACGAACTGGAGTTAAGAGGACCAGCTTCTGGCCTATCTCAGCTTTCAACATGCCTTCCTCACTAAGCTTAATCTTTTCTAGCTTTCGATTTAAAGTGAGAGATGTGTGACTCTTCCTTTCACTTGGAACTCTTAGAGGACACTGTAGGGTTATTATTGACCTAATTTCAATATTGTTATGACTCAGGGAATAAAAAGCCCAAAGAGAGGTAGAGAAGGGGAATGACTGGTTGGTGGTGCAATAAGAACACAAACATCGCACATCAGTTAAGTTCACTGTCTTTTATGGGTGCAGTTTATTGCATCCCAAAACAATTACAATAGTGGTATCAAAGATCACTGAGCACAGATCACTATAATGAAAATAATAATAATGAAAAATTTGACATATTGTGAGAATGACCAAAATGTGACCCAGAGACACAATGTGAGCAAATGCTGTTGGAAAAATTCATACTAACGGATTCAGCTACTTAAATTTGGAAAATTCAATTTAGAAGAGCCAGAAGATAACTATAGTCAGAGAGGTCTTTCTTATTGGGTCTTGCTGATAAGGGGATCTATATATCTCATAGCTGTGTGATGTAAGGCTTTGTTTCATTT
>JAVSCE010021576.1:0-18691 GCA_032199065.1 Smutsia gigantea | reverse complement strand
AATTCATGAAGGCCCTGAATCAGCGGGTCAACATCGTGCCTATCTTGGCAAAGGCGGACACACTGACACCTCCAGAAGTGGAGCACAAGAAATGCAAAGTGAGGGAAGCTGGTGGGGGCATGGGAGCAGGTGGGCTTCTGGAAAAATGGGGTCCCCAGAGCTGTGGGCCCTTCCTGTGTTTGCCAGATCCGGGAGGAGATTGAGCACTTTGGAATCAAGGTCTACCAGTTTCCAGACTGTGACTCTGATGAGGATGAGGATTTCAAATTACAGGACCAAGCCCTGAAGGTGGGGCCACCCTAGGGCATCCCTTTCCCAACTTGTTTCTTTCGGGCAGAAGAGGGAAGCAGAATTCTATGTAAGGGTAGGTTATTGGGGTGGGAGAGGACTCCAGTTTCCCAGAGTGAAGCAAAGAAGACGAAGATAACAGCGGAAAGGAACAGGTGAGAAGGGGGGTGTTGACAGGCACCCCTGCCTCCTTCCAGGAAAGCATCCCATTTGCTGTAATTGGCAGCAACACTGTAGTGGAGGCCCGAGGGCGGCGAGTTCGAGGCAGGCTCTACCCCTGGGGCATCGTGGAAGGTAAAGCACCGAGCTGGTGACCAAGGTGTCTCCTTGCCCTCAGTGGCTCCCTTACCCATGCCCTTGGCTGACTAGTAGCCTTGCTACACAGTTGAAAACCCAGGGCACTGCGACTTTGTGAAGCTGAGGACAATGCTGGTGCGCACTCGCATGCAGGACCTGAAGGACGTGACCCGGGAGACACATTATGAGAACTACCGGGCACAGTGCATCCAGAGTATGACCCGCCTGGTGGTGAAAGAACGGAATCGCAAGTATGGCCAGAAGCTGAGATAGAGCTGGGGGTGGGGGGATCCCAGGCACAGCCCTGGGTGGTGAGACCAAGCCCTTCCTTTGTTCTTCTGCTGGCCCTGGGCTCAATCCAAACAGGTTCTGGGGTCCCTCTAGCCTTACCAACCCCCCTTTCCCCTTCCCCTCAGCAAACTGACTCGAGAGAGTGGTACTGACTTCCCCATCCCTGCTGTCCCAGCAGGGACAGATCCAGAAACTGAGAGGCTGATCCAAGAGAAACATGAGGAGGTGAGAGGAGTGACGGAGGGTGGTAGGGGTTGACAGCCTGGGAGATCCCCTGCTTGATCATAAACCTCGGTATCTCTTGGTTTGTGCCCTGGCCTTGGTGCATACGCAGGTCTTGGATTGGTGGGTTAGTGGTTCTACCCAGGGTCTCCATCACACCTCAGGCCTCCCAAGGCCCTGGCTCAAGGGATTCGAGTGTAGGGGCACTTCCCTGACACTACAGGACTCTGAAGGCCCCATTTTGATGCATGTGCCTGTTCCAGCTGCGGCGGATGCAGGAGATGCTGCACAAAATCCAAAGACAGATGAAGAAGACCCATTAGCTGGCTTTCAGCCCTGGGTACTTACATTTCCTTCTCTCCATCCTGCCTAAGCCAGCCCCTCCCAGCTCCTGCTCCGCTCAGGCACCTAAGCTACTTGCCACTTCACCGTACTTCCCTGCTGCCTCCCCAGAGACTCAGAGGAAATAAAGTTTAACAAATCTCTAGATGGTTTTTGGTGTCACTGTCTGTGTCTTCACTACCTCCCGGAGACCAAGGAGATCCTAGGACCCAGTTGGGAAGGGCTGCTGGTTTTCTGTTTTTAACAGGGAAGGGCGAGTGGGGAGTGATTTCCCCTCCCATGACAGGGTTCCATCCCTGCCTGGAATCCAGCCTGGCTCTCCACCTTGTTGACCATATATCTCCTGTCCTTGTTATCTGGGGCCTGAGGGTCTCCCCATCTTCCCCACGTACAGTATTTGCAGATGTCCAAAACTGTGGATCTGATATCTCACCTTGGGAAAATAAGGTTTTAACTGCATGCAGCCCGCTGACTTCCCATTTCCCCTCAGTCAAGGAACGGGATACGCAGGATTAAGCTCTGCACTCTAGGAAGCTTGTGATAGAGCACTCAGCAAACGCTGCAACTCCTGTAAGCCACAAACACTATAGGAAGCGCTAGAAATGAATATTAAATACCATCATTGTCCTGGAAGAGTTCAGCCCTCATTTAACAAGTATTTCTTAAGCCTCTGTTAGGCTGTAGACACTGTTCCAGACACTGGAGTTAAAGGAGTGAGCACGGGCAAGGTTCCTGTTTTCCTGGAATTTACTAACAGTAGTAAACGTTCCAACGTTCTGTAAACAGAGATATGTGAAGACCTTTAGGCCCCGGGTCCTGGTATTAAAGCATTCAGGCCCACTTTCTAACTGAAGCTATAAGGCTGAGACTGAATGAACTTTCTCGGTTTCTGTCAGGTTGGTGGTGTCGTGGGCCCACGGCGACCTCCAGTGGCCGCCCTCGGCCCTGCTGCCGGCTCTGGCTCCCCAGGGGAAAGAGGAAGGGAGGAGCCGAGAACTGTGTCCTGGGAGAATCACGTGCCCCACTCCCCTTACAGACCAGGAGGTGGCAGTTATCTAGTGGCAGTCTCAGCTCCAGGTGTCCTGTCTCTCAGGTGAGAGGTCTTTACTCGGGCCTGACGGCACCATGCAGGTCGGGAAGGATGGCACAGGGTCCGCCGGTGAAAAGTGAGCGTTGGGGGAACCCTCCCGCAGCCAGCCAAAGACTGAGCTGGAGCCTCAGGCCCGGCTCCTCTCAGCCTGAGGGGTCTTTCCTCCCTCTGGCTTTGGGAGGGGACGACCGCAGCGAAACCCAAACAGGAAGCCGATAGGTGTGACAGGCCTCAGGAGAGGAAGGGTCACTCTTGTAAGGCGCGGCTAAGTGACCAGTGGGTAATGTCTCCTTTGGTCCACAAACCGTCCCAGCAAGGCAGACACTTCTCAATCCCCTTGACTGATGAAGAAACTGACGTTAAGTAATTTGCTCATGGTAACATGGCTAGGTGAGTGGGGAAGCTCAGTTGGAGAAGAGGGGAATGTGAAAGATCGTAGAATACGTCTTATTCAAAAGCATTTGGTGAACATAAAAAAATACCCACGATGTAATACTAAGTGAGCAAAGCATGTTACAAGGCAGTACAAGTCCAGTGTGATCCCAGCCTCAAAAAAGTAGATGTGTGTGTAAACAGACGCACAGACAAGGCTGACTGCTCCAGGGAGACATTCAGGCAGCTGGCTCGCCCACCAAGCCGTCCACCCACCCACCCGTCCATCTATATATGTAATCTATCCTACCTATGCCCCCTTCCTATCAATATCTATCTATCTAATTGCTGGTGCCTTGAACAGTTTTGTCTGTAGCCATGAGGAGCTGCAGAGAACCATCCTGACTCTGGCCTGAGGACCCAGGCATGCATTGACAGAGCTCTGCTGTCTGACAGCACCAAGGTTTTATTCTTGGTCAGTTCCCTGACATCACGGGGTCAGGCTAGTGACCCTGGCTTCCCTAGAGCCAAACGCCACCAGACAGAAGAAGAGCAGCAGCAAAGAGGAGAGACCACTCCTCTGTCACGCTGTCACCTGTGTGGCCACGATTTACCAGGCGCTTGCTTGGTGAGGTCCCAGGTGTGGATGATCCTGGCTGGAATGACCGAGGCATCATCTTGGTGGCAGACGTCAGTCACAGTATTAGAGGCCAGAGAAGGCACAGAGCTTGGGTCGTACGAATGAGAAGCCAATCTGCCAGGAGCAGCCTGGGGAAGGAGGTGGGAGAGAGAGGGGCGTTGGCACGGCTGGTGGCAGCTCCTGAATCACACGGAGCGACTAAGGCCGAGAGGTCCTGCTACTTAAGGAGAGAATGAGGATCTAAACGGACACGAGGCTCTCTCCTTTCCTCGGCCATCATGGTGGCGCCTGTTGACCCTGTTCCTACCACGACTTCTCATGAGACTTTCAGGATCAAGCGATTCCTGGCCAAGAAACAAAAGCCGAATCGTCCCATTCCCCAGTGGATTCGGATGAAAACTGGTAATAAAATCTGGTACAACTCCAAGAGGAGAAGAACCAAGCTGGGTCTATAGAGAGTCACACATAAGATGGCACACACATTTATGCTGTATCAAAGTCACATGCTCTTACCATCTCACTCTGTAAACATTGCTACTATCTGGGTAATTGGATGTGTTTTATTAGGGAAGTCATTTTTTTGTTTCTATGCCTCTGCGCTACTCTGTTTATTCAGTAATAAATACGTGAAACGTTTTTGTAAAAAAAAAAGGACACAAAGATAAAAACATCCGTCACTCGTATTCCCACCACTCAGCAATAACCCCACTAATTAACCGGTACAGCAAGACACCGTAAGGATTGTCATCACCAGATTACAGCTGAAAGAATCGTGCAGAGTAGGAAGCCTGCCCTGTCACACAGGAGTTGAGTGGCACAGCTACGACTCAGCAGTTGGGTTGTGCCTAGCTGCCTCTGTTCAGTGCTCCCACTGCTTGCTCACCAGTGCCAGCCTCCTCCTCTGGATCCACCCCTCCGCTGGGGCCCAGAAATGAAAGCAATTAAGCCAGGGACTCAGCAAGCAGGGAATGGCCTGGGGACATGGGGCTGGTCGCAGGGTATGGGTAGGAAAGCCAGCTGGAGGCAGTACAGTCTGGACGTTGCCTGGTGCCAGCTTGAAGCCAGACCTACCTGAGTCCCCAGGACAGTGGTGCAGGGCCCAGCGCTGGCCCCTCTGCTGGAGGTCCCTCCAGAGACACCAGGGGGAGTGGGGGTGCCAGGACAAAGGCAAAGAGTCCCTCTACTCTCTGGACTAGAAGGATGTCTTGCAAATGAGTTTCAGCCCCAGGCAAGTTCGCTATTGATTCACTGTGACCAAAGAAATTTACAGCAAAGGGTTCTTGGGGTGAAAAGGTTATACCCAACTTTATTTCAAGGTGGCAGGTCAGTCCCTCGGTGCTGCCACCACTCCAGCCTCCGCTCAGCTCTCCTACAGCCTTCCAGACCTGCCACCCAGTCTCCGGCAGAGCACTGGGCGGAACTCCTTACATTAACACAGTACTGGCTTATTGCCTAAAGGTGTGGAAGCGATAGCATAGCAACAGGCCAGTTACGTTTTAAGTTCAGTGTGTATCCTGGCCATAGGAACCCCACTTTATCCACGTTCCACCCCTCCAGGATTCTTGCCTTACAGTCTACATGCTTTCCATCTTCCGCAATATAGTCCCTGTGCAAAAAAGCTGGAGCACTGTAACCAGATTCCACAACATCAGCAGAGGATAACAACAACTTAGAGATAATAAAAATTAAGATACACGTAACAAAATTTATAATAATCCTCAAGCCAAAGGAGGTTCCTAATAACAAAAATTATAATAATCCTCAAGCCAGAGGAGGTTCTTAATAACAAAGACGTTAGGGGCGATAAAACACATGTTTTAATGCCACCAACATAGGCAAATCTTGTCCATCAGGTAGAATGCATGCAAGAGAGTGGTCCTGTGATAGGACTGTAGCAGGAAGGGGGTCCCTTCCCGGTCTAGTATACCATACTTTTACTCCTCTCCCCGTGGGGGTTACTGAAGGGTCTATATATAGTGCTACTGGAGGTGCATGCACTGGCCATAATGATAAAACAAAACTCCCCGGTAAGATGCTCCTACCTTCTGGCCATTCAGGATATACTACTGTGACCTTTGGTGGCCACTCTGCTGTTATTCCAGGAATACACAGGAGGCCAGCTTCCAGGCTTTGTCCCCAAGGTGCCAGGGGAGCCAGCCATTATTGGTCCATGTGTTGAAAGGTCCAAGGCCATGTCCACTCAGTGGAGTCTCCGGGATTCAGTGCAGTTGGTGCTGGCAGCAAGATGTTATTCTGGTGGCCAAATCTCGGCTTCAGTGATTCTTCCTTGGTTTGCAATTGCAGTTGTATAGGGGAGGCAGCCATATGTGTTAACATATCTACGGGGCTTAGGGCTCCCTTTCGGGGTCTCTCATTCAAACGTCGTAGCATGGTCCCTAAGCGAACTGACCATTTCCGCAGACTATTGGTATCTGACTTTAGTCCGGATTTTAACAAGCCATTGTACCTCTCTATCATGCCTGCTGTGGTAGGATTGTACGGCACATGAAACTTCCACTTGATTCCCAGCTGTCACACCCATTCTTGCAGTGTACATCCAGTAAAATGGGTGCCCTGATCACTCTCAATTACCTGTGGTTGGCCATAGGCAGCAGAGACGCTCCAGGCCTCTTTTGGTCGTCTGCTGGTCTGCACAACGGGTAGGAAAAGCAACCAGAAGTCCAGTAGCTGTGTCCACACAGGTCATTGCATACTGATACCTTCTGACACCGGTAGAGGCCCAATATAGTCTATCTGCCACCTGACGAGGGTGTAGGCCCCTTAGCTATTGTCCCATGTTGCTGTGGAACTCGGTGTAAGTCCTTTTGGAGCACACGACACACTCCTGCCAGGCTCTACTAACTTCTTCGAAGGTCAAAGGCAAGCCCCACCGACAGGCTACAGCCTACATTGTCTTTTGCCCTGCGTGCAGCAAACGCTGATGTAGCCATTGGGCTACATCAGAGGCAGGCTTGCCTTCTAACCAACGTATCTGGGCCAATTTATCTGCTTCATCATTTCCTGGTGATGCCAGTGGCAAATGACCTGTCACATGGTATACTGTAATCATTTTAGTCTGACCACAGGCCCATAAGTCTTGCCACAATTCTTCCCCCCAAAGGGGTTGGTGACCAACCAGCCAGTTGGCATGGTACCAGGTTGGTAGCCACAGGGTCAAGGCCCGATAGACAGCCCAGCTGTCAGTGCAGACAACTATAGGGGAGGGCTCCTGGCTGGTCACAAGCCACACAGCCCACAACTCTGCCCATTGGCTGCTCTTCCCCTCACCATCTTCCATCCACATTATCTCAGTCTTAGGATGGAAAGCTATGGCCCTCCATTTTGGGGGCTGCCCATGGCTGGAGCCATCTGTGTACCATGCATCTTCGGGTATAGGGGCTCTTCCCTCCCAACAGGGACTCTCTACTACTAATGGTTCAAAGCAAGTTTTTCCTGCTTTTCACTAGTATATGTCACCGGCCCCAACACACGTTGGAGTTCTTCACTCAAGGGGCTACTACAAAGGGCACTATGCTGCTATAGGTAAGCACCCCACTTGGCTAGTGTGGGTGTTTGTGCCATGCCACTCCTTGACTTTTGGGTCCAGTCTCGTACCCACCCCAAAATGGGATAGGTGGTTATTACCTTTATTGGGTCCATTCCAGTGATTGGTTCTGTAGCCAGCAAGGCATGATACACAGCAGCCAGTTGTTTTTCTATCAAAGTGTATCATACCTCTGCCCCTTTCCAGAGTTGTGACCTGAATCCAACGGGTTGGCAAGTTCGTTCAAGCCGCTGCCAGAGACCCCAGCCATAACCGTCTTCAGTGACATGAACGTCCAGCTCACAGGGCCTGATGGGTCTATCACACTCAAGGCCTGCACAGCCTTGACTGCCCGTTTTGCTGTAGTAAAGGCAGATGCACATGTTTCATCCCAGTCCCACCTGACGCCCTTTCGTACCAACCAGTATAAGGGCTTCAGAATTTGTGCCAAGTGTAGGATAAACACTCTCCAGTAGCCTAGAAGACCCAGAAACTCCTGTAGCAATGCTACAGTTGTGGGGGTAGGAAAAGACTGGAGTTTATCTATAACTGCTTCTGGTATCACTTTGGTCTTACCTGACCAGACGACCCCCAAGAATTTGACAGACAAACCAGGTCCCTGAACTTTGGTGCTGTTCACAGCCCATTCTTTCTCCTGTAAATGTTGCAGCAGTCTAGGTGCTGCACCTTCTAGATCTGAAAGAGAATCAGACGTGAGCATGACATTATCAATATAATGGTACAGCCTCACTGTTGGCAGTTTCTCCCATGTAGCCAAGTCCTGGGCTACAAGTCCATGAGAGATGGTGGGGCTGTGGAGGTATCCCTGTGGGAGGATGGTGGAAGTCCATTGCCGTCCTTCCCACGTGAAGGCAAACTGTACCTGACTTTCCTGCTCAATGTCAATGGAAAAGAAGGCATTAGCAAGATCTACCCCATAATGATATGTTTCTAGTTCATGGCTGAGGGTATCCATCAAACCTGCAATAGAGGGGACAGCAGCATGCATAGGGGGTATGACCTTATTCAGTTCTCTGTAATTCACAGTAACACGCCAGGAGCCATCTGGCTTTTTTACTGGCCACACTTGGAAATTGAATGGACTGTGGGTGGGCTTTATAATACCCACTTTTTCCAGCTCCTGAAGAGTTTCTCCAATCTCTTTATGCCCCCCAGGCAGTTTGTACTGTTTGGTATTAGTCACCCACCGAGGCACAGGCAAAGCTATGGGCGGGTGCCTAGCATGTCCCCTCAGAACTGCCTTCACCACACGTACTCTCAGTCTGAACTCACCTGCAGTGGTCCACAACCATAGACCCTGCAGGATATCAATCCCCAAAATATACTCAGGGATAGGAGATATATACACGGTATACTCTTCTGGGGGTAGATGCTCTATTCCCAAAGGGATTTGGGCTTATTTTACTCTGATAGCCTTACCCCCGTATCCATCTATGATAGTGGGGGTCCCAGTGCACCACTCAGGGTTACCATGAATCAGTGAACATTCAGCCCCTGTGTCCACCAGAGCCAGGACACATTGTATGTTCACTGGGGACCAATGGATAGCTATTTCAACATGTGGTCTCTGGTCCCCCCCTGGTCCCTCAGGGTAGATACCTTGACTTTCCCCTCAGTCAAACCATGTTCCCCAATCACCTTCCTGTGTGGGCTCAAGTGAGATTGGCTTGCTTTCCAGCAGGAAGTCTTGCAAACACACAGGCCGGACTCATGGCTCTGTTTCTGATCTCTGCCTCTTTGGTCTTAATGACTGAAACTGCTGCTCTGGTTTCAGCTGTTGCCATAGCTCTAGTAAGATCCTATTTGACTTCCCATCTAATTTCTTTCCAACTGCTCCTGCCCGTTTTAAATCAACCCACATCTGGGTCCTCGTAACCTTCATGGGGCCCTGTAAATTCTTCTTGTGAGCAACAGGTCTTACTTCTTTCCGAATTCTCGTGGCTTCAGCCTCTCCTAAGTCTGCTACTGTACATGTCACCTCGCTTATGGGATGCCCTAAGTGAGGGGAAAGAATGGTCACTAGAGACCCAAAGAAGGATGTAGGAGCCGTTTGAAGTACCATATTCCTCATCCCAGTAGTGAAAATCTCTTCATCTGGGCCATAATTCTCTGGACTATAGATGGCATTTCTCATGCCTAGCTCTCGTAGCACCTGTTGGAATTCAGCATATGTCTGCCATCTAACAGGAGAGGATGGTAGATCACTCGGACTGGGCCACACAGCACAAAATGCAGCCATGAACCAATTGAGGGAGTGACTCCCTGGGGTCTGATGTTTTGTAATTGCTGCCTCAAGGCAGGCTGCACCGTCAGGGAAGACAACTTTCCCATCTCTGACCCCGACAGAACAATTCCATCCACCCCTAAGTCCCACAGACGCAGGAGCCAAGCTGATATTGACTCTGAGGGCTTCTGCCTAAACCGGGAGCCCAAATCCACCAGCTCAGCCTGAGTACAGGGGCGGACCATAGAGTGCTCCACGACCTGGGGATGGGGCTGCTCCTCTCCTTGGGGAACTTTCAGCTGCTGGGTCTTTATTTTCTTTACAACCACTGGGCGTGCTTTCAGTACAGGAGGGGCCTGTGCCTTCAGCACCACCTCTTCATCCTTCCCCAGCTCCTCCATTTCTGGGGCTGATGGTACCTTTCTCTCCCCTCCCCTGAGTGCCTCCTCTGCTACAACCTTTACCTTTTCTAGTGTACCTCGCAGAAATGCTACCTCAGTCTTCAGAAGGTCTCTTACCTTCAACTCAATGCTTCCCAGCTGATGTTCTCAGACCACCTCCACCTGTGCTTCCCTCAAGAGTTTGTCTTTTTCCTTGATGGCCTCTTCCTCCTTCAGAACACCTGGCAGTGCTGCTGTCTCGTCTCCAATGGCTCCTTGCTGCCAGCACTCTCATGCTGCCTCCTCTCGCATCAAACCCATCTCCTTCATCAGGGAATCCACAGACATTTGCAGCTCACGTTCTCATGCCACCTCCTCTCGCATCAATGCCATTTCTCTCCTCAGGGAATCCACAGAAGTTTGCAGCTTGCGTTCTCGTGCCTCCATTTCTTGGGTCTCTTCTGTAGACCTTTTTAATACTGTGAGAAGCAGCCAACCCACAGTCCCTGCTGCCTCACGGGCACTCTGCTTCTCAAAGGATTTACTTACTATACGAAGGGCCAGCTCTACAGCTTCAGGTGTCACCTCCACTTGCCTCCAGTCCTGGGTGGGTTCCAGTCTTCTAGAAGGCAAGCCACCTCAGACCACATACCCATTGGGGGACAATCCACTGTCTCCCCATTCACAGGGGCAACTGGCTGAAGCACCCCTCCCATAAGGGCAACTTGTCTTTTTCCTTGGTCAACAATGAATCCTGCCGACTACACCAATTGTCTTGCAAATGAGTTTCAGCCCCAGGCAAGTTCGCTATTGATTCACTGTGACCAAAGAAATTTACAGCAAAGGGTTCTTGGGGTGAAAAGGTTATACCCAACTTTATTTCGAGGTGGCAGGTCAGTCCCTCGGTGCTGCCACCACTCCAGCCTCTGCTCTGCTCTCCTACAGCCTTCCAGCCCCGCCACCCAGTCTCTGGCAGAGCACTGGGAGGAACTCCTTACATTAACACAATAATGACTTATTGCCTAAAGGTGTGGAAGCGGTAGCATAGCAACAGGCCAGTTACATTAAAGTTCAGTGAGTATCCTGGCCATAGGAACCCCACTTTACCCACAAAGGACCAGCCTTCTGCTTACCAGCTGCTTCATCCTAACCTTCACGGAATTTTTGCAAGGCTCTGTTGCAGTACCTGTAAAATGCAGCTACTATTTGCTCTTGTGTTGAGTTTTTACAAAGTGTAAATGAGACAAGACTTTCAAAGTGCCCTGCAAACTATGAATACAAGGCAGATGTCAGCAGCTGGCGTCTGCCTGGCCACTGGGCTGTGCCGTAGTGGAAAGGAAGCTGAAACTCCTCAGTTTCAGTCTCAGCCAGCAGGCTGGCGGGTGGGCAGGCACAGGGACAGCTGCCCCCGGGACAGATTCACACCCACAGGGAGAACCCTCCTCACAAGTCGTGGGGCCTGAGCCTGACACACACAGGCTGCAGATCAGAGTGTGAGTGTTGGAGGCTGGTGGGGGGCGAGGGAGAGTAGAGCTTGAATATGTTTCCTGCAGGCAGCTGGGCTCTGCCTGGCTTCTGTCCTCCAGGGCCACCAACCGCAGACTGCTTTCTTCCAGGTGCAGGGAACAGGCTTTCCCCTCCAGTCCCACAGACTGCCCGGGGCAGGACAGCTCCTAAACCGCTTCCAGCCAGGCCTCTCGCTTTGGCAGCGCCGCAGGGCAACCTCCTCACCGTGCACCTGGAGGGCCTGGGGTGATGGAAGTGGTGTCTGGATTGGGGAGAGGAACTAAAAATGGAACATGTAATACCACATGTCCTGAAAAACGAGGAAGTGGAGGGGCCTACGGAAACCTGGCTGATAGCACCGGTTCTGGAGCCAGCAAGGTCCTCATTTGTCCCTGCAACTTCCGAGCTGTGCAAACCTGGGACAGGGTTCTGCCCAGCCCTGTGATTCAGTTTCTTCAGCTATAAACAGAGACCATACTGGCACCGATCTCTGCAAGGTTGTTGTGAGGATTGAATGAGATGATCCAAATAAGCACTGGACCTGGTGCCCAGCACAGAGGAATCAGATTGGATGGTGATATTGTTAGGCAGGAAAATATATATATAAGCATGGTGGAAAGAGAATAAGGCCAGGAAAGCCCACCTAAAAGACCCAGAGTTAATCAGTTAAAGCTCAGAAAACCGGAAGCAACTTGGCCTGGAATGTTTGACTATTCCCCAGATAAGGGAGGGTACCTCAGCATAGCCCATGTCTTTAGTGTGTTAATCATGCAGGCCCAGCTTATTTTTTAATTTTACCTATATACTGTTTTTTTTCCTTCTTCCTACCTAATCAAGTAGTTTGCAACCTAGGCAACTAATTTAGCAGGCAGGCCCAGCCGTAAACCACATAGTAAAAGGCAGGAAGGATTCCATCTTAAAAATAAGATTGCATTTTAATAACCCAGGAATTTAAGAAGTAAGATTCTTAACTTACTTTTTAGCAAAGAGACATTATCTCAGCCCATCTTGTGGGCTGGGAAGGCAGTCTTGTTTGATATGCTCCCAGACCAAGACCCCAGTATCCCGGGGAGAAATCAGAGCAGGCAGTTCCTTGTGTTAACTTAATTCTAAGTATTCAAAGACCACTTAAGAAGTCTGCACCCCCACCCCTGAAGAATCCTTAAGATGAGGAACCCCTAACCTTTTGGGGCGCTCCTCTCTCTGAGGTCACCCACACCTTCTGAGTGCGTAACCTTTTAATCTTTATCTTTCCGCCTGCAACCTTTCAGGGCACCTCTCCTCGCTGATGTGGCCTGTACTTTTTCTCCCTTTAAGTAACTTTAAATAAAACTTTTACTCTGCTTCACTACTGTGTCCCTGCCCTTCAGTTCTTTGTGGTGGCAGAGACAAGAACCAAGGAAAATACACAATGCTCCCCCAACAATATGATACAACAGCTGTACTGACTTAGAATAACATCCATGACATATTCTTAAGGAGGGAAAACCATGATGCGAACACTACATAGAGCTGTGCTGTGCACTATGGTGGCCACCAGCCACAGGTGCCCATTTAAATTAAATAAAAAGGGAAATTTAGTTCGTTAGTTACACCAGCCACACTTTAAATACTCAGTAGTCACATATAGCTACTGAATTGGATAGCAAAGATCTAGACCATTTTCTTCACCACAGAAAGTTCTGTTCAGTAGCGCTAAGTAGCTCGAGCCTATTTTTGTAATTAAAAACAATTGTGTGTACTTGCAAAAGCATGCAGAAATATATGGAGGGGGTACCATGTCTCTGCTCCAAAGGAATATAGTAATATAGGCATATGATAGTGAAGGGGCAGAGCTTAGCTCCCTAGAACTCCCTGAGCAGAGAGCAGCACGCCACAGAACTGCCACCCACAGGTCCCACCCCCCAGTAGGAGGTGCTCCCACAAGCCCGGGTGCAGCCCCAGTGGCTCCTGGGGAGGAGCAGAGGCTACTGACTGCAACGGCCTCATTTGCTACAACATCCTAGGGCTGGGATGAAGGCACTCATCCTGGGAGCCAGGCACGCGTGGGAGCCTAAGGCAGGAGCCCCACAGGAGGCAGAGCCGGGCTGGCAGGCTGTGGGTGGAGGGGCAGCGAGTCGGCACCTGCACAGAGGCAGCCCTGGGAGTCGAGGCCTTTCTCCGTGGGGATGGCCACCAGGTACTGCAGCAGGAAGCCTTTCCCCCGCGTGGCCAACTTCAGCACCTCTTAACAGTTTTCATCCAGATGCCCACCGAGTGTCACTGCCTCTTCAGCCACCTCCAAGTAGGACGCCAGGGCCTTGCCCACCAGATCCTTCCACAGGGTGGCTGCCTAGGCGTTCCGGCCTGCAGCTTTAGGACGGCCTTGGCCACGATGATTTTGAAGAAGGATGGGCCCCCAAAGCTCGTGTCTGGCAGGACATCATGGATGGTCTCAACTCTGAAAAAGACAAGTATCAAATGATTTCACTCATATGTGGAGTATAAGAACAAAGAAAAAAACTGAAGGAACAAACAGCAGCAGACTCACAGAACCCAAGAACAGACTAATAGTTACCAAAGAGAAAGGGACTGGGGAGGACAGGTGGGAAGGGAGGGACAAGGGGGAAGAAGGGGCATTACGATTAGCAGATGTAATGTTGGGGGGATACGGGGAGGGCTGTACAACTCAGAGAAGACAAGTAGTGACTCTTTAGCATCTCACTATGCTGATGGACAGTGACTGTAATGGGGTTGGTGGGGGGGACCGGATGAAGGGGGTAGTTTAATCACCATAATATTGTACATGTAATTGTAGATTAATGATACTAAAATAAATTATATATTAAAAAAAAGAAGAAAATACCTAGGAATAAACCTACCCAAGGAGATGAAAGACCTATATTCTGAAAACAAACAGACACTTACAAGAGAAATTAAAGGAGACTCCAATAAACGGAAATCAATCCTGTGCTCATGGAAAGGAAGAATTAATATTGTCAAAATAGCAATCCTGCCCAAAGCAATGTACAGATTCAATGCAATCCCTATCAAAATGCCAACAGCTTTCCTCAATGAACTAGAACAAATAGTTCTAAAATTCATATGGAACCACAAAAGGCCCTGAATAGCCAAAGCAATCCTGAGGAAGAAGTACAAACCGAAGGGGAATACACTCCCTGACTTCAAGCTTTACTACAAAGATACAGTAATCAAAACAATTTGGTACTGGCAGAAGACCAGACTCATAGATCAATGGAATAGAATAGACAGCCCAGATATAAACCCATCCATATTTGGTCAGTTAATACATGATCAAGGAGCCATGGATATACAATGGGGAAAAGTCAGCCTCTTAACAAACGGTGTTGGCAAAACTGGGCGGCTACATGTATGAGAATGAACTGGATTGTCTAACTCATACACAAAAGTAAACTCTAAATGGATCAATGAACTGAATGTAAGTTATGAAACCATAAAAGTCTTAGAACAGAATGTAGGCAAAAATCTCTTTAATATAAGCATGAGCAATTTTTTCCTGGACACATCTCCTCAGTCTAGGGAAACAAAATAAAAAATGAACACGTGGGACTATATCAAAGTAAAAGCCTTCTGTACAGCAAAGGACACCATCAGCAGAACAAAAAGGCATCCTACATATGAGAGAATATATGCGTAAACGACTCATCTGATAAGAGGTTAACATCCAAAATAGATAAACAACTCATATGCCTCAACACCCAAAAAAACAAATAACCCAATTAAAAAATGGGTGGAGGACCTGAACAGACACTTCTCCAAAGAAGCAATACAAATGGCCAACAGGCACATGAAGAGATGCTTCACATTGCTAAATCATCAGGAAAGTGCAAATTAAAACCACAATGAAATATCACCTCACTGGTACCAGATAGAAAGGTCCTATCCGAAAGACAAGAAATATCAACTGTTGGCAAGCATGCGGAGAAATGGGAACCCTCCTACACTGTCTGTGGGAATTTAAATTGGTGCAACCAGTGTGGAAAGCAGTACGGAGGTTCCTCAAAAAAATTAAAAATAGAAATACCATATGATGCAGTTATTTAATCTCAAAGGATTTACCTGAAGAAAACAAAATCCCTGATTCGAAAAGTTATATGCACCCCTATGTTTATCGCAGCACTGTTTGCAATAGCCAAGATATGGAAGCAACGTAAGTGTCCATCAACTGATGAATGGAGAAAGAAGAAGTGGTACATATACACAATGGAATGGTATTCAGCCATAAAAAGGTAATAAAATCCTGTCATTTGCAACAACATAGATGTACCTGATGGGTATCATGCTCAGTGAAATAAGCCAGGCACAAAAACACAAATACCATGTGATTTCACTTATTTTTGGAGTATAAACACAAAGCAAAACAGAAGGAACAAAACAGCAGTAGACTATCATAGACTCTGAGAAGTGACCAAGGAGGAGGGGTTGGGGTAGACTGGCAAGGATGAAGAGGGTGATAAAGGAGCACAATAATTGGCAATCACAATAGAAATCTGTCACGTGGATGGTAGGACAGCATGGAGAACACAGTCAATGATTCTGTAACATCTTTATACGTTGACAGTTAGTAACCTCCCTAGAGGGGGGTGAGGGTTTTGTATTATGGGTAACTGTTGAACCACTGTGCTGTGCATGTGAAACAAACATAAAATGGTACATAAATGACACTTCAACAAAAAAATAATTTAAAAATTAAAATAAAAGAACATCAGTCTGTATAATTCATCATATGAACTGATTAAGAAGTAGGTGCAGAAAAATTACTTAATAAAGTCCCACGGCCATTTATGACTAAAAGAAACAACTTAGCAGGGTACAATGGCTTCAGAAATGTTATCTACAAAAATCCATGAACTAATACACTTCATGGTGCAGACTGAATGCTTTTCCCTCAGATTAGGAACAAGAAAAAACCATGACTACTTTAGGCATCCTTATTCAAAATTGTACTGGAGGTCCTAGCTAGAGCACAAGGCAAGGAAAATAAGTAAAAGCTGTAGTTTGGAAGTAAAAATATCTTTATTCACATATGACATGACTGCATAGAAAATGGCAAAGCATTTACCTAAAACATCCTATAAAACTCGTAATTAAATTTAGCAAAGTCACAGGATACAAGATTAATACATGAAAATCAACTGTATCTACATACTAGCAATGAACACTTAGAAAATGAAAAATTTAAGTCAGAGAAAGACAATTACTGCATGATGCCGCTTGTTTGTGGAATCTAAAAAACAAAACAAAACAAAACCCAGAGTCAATAGATACAGAGAAGAGTTTGGTGGTTGCCAGAGGGAAAGAGTTAGGGGGTGAGTTGATGTAGGGGAGTAAGTGAGAAGTACAATTTCCACCTATAAAATAAATAAGTCATGGGGATGTAATGTAATGCATGGGTAACACAGTCAGCAATATTGTATTAGCTTTGTAAGATGACGATGATAACTAGACTTACTGGTGACCATTGTGCAATGCATACAAAAGTCAAATCCCTATGTCGTACATCTGAGACAATATACTGTTGTAATTAATTATACCTCAATCAACAGCAGAACAAGAAAATGAAATTTAAAAACCAGTACTAGTTACAAGTGGTAAATACTGCACATTTTCTTACCAGTAACATTTCTCCCTGTCCTTTCTTCTATCACCCCACAGTATTTTATAAATTATGTGTAGAACAATACAGTCTACAACAACATCAATAAATTCTTTTCATGGGTGGAAGGGGCAAAATCGTAACATTTTCTTTTAAAACCCCAAAGCCTTGTTAGTATACTCATCTTTTCAAGTGAGGAGTCAACAAATAATAAAAGGATATGACTTAAAGTTAGTAAGGGAACTGATTGAAGAACTAGAAACTGTTCCATAAATATAATAAAAGGATAGAGGAGGGACAGTACTGAGATGGGGAATATCAGCTGAACCTTTAGGATAAATACCAGCACACACACATTATTTATTGATGTAACTGAAGAAGCAGATGAAAGAGTTTTAAAAGTAGTGCTCTCAGGAGAGGGGATGGGGCAGGATGGGAAAGGGTGGGTCAGCTGTTATTTTTCAGGTTGAGCCCTTCTATGCGGTGCTTTTGAAATCACGAGCACACGACTACTTCAATGGAAAAGTTATTTTGGGAAAACAAAAACAAAACGCAAGTCTAGGAGAAAACACAACACACTGTTATTAGCAGAGATTATATTGTAGCCCAGTTTCTCATTTGGGGGGAAATTTAGGGCAACAGCTCATAGGGGACATAATTGAAAAGGAGTGAAAAGCCCCTCTGAAATCACTCAGCTCAGGAAAGTGTAAGTGGTACATTATAAACTCCCAGACTTCTGGTAAGTAGGCCGTCGTTTCACAGGGCTACTCAACAAACTGAAGACAGTCCCTTAAGGTTTTCACCACCTCTGACCCTCTGCCCTACCTGCATTCCTTTGCTCAATCTTCCCCAGAAGCCTCTTCTTTTCCCTACACATCGTGGTAACTACAGCAACAGGTAGATGCAGAGCTTAAGGTGATGCAGCCAGCCCTCTAGCGGTCGGTAGAAAAGAGCACCCAATTCCGCCGACCAAGCAAGCAAGCAGGAAGGATCACCACACCAAATTATACAACAGCTAAATATAGAGTGAAGTGCAGAAACTCAAGCCGCTGCATTAGCTACAAACCAACAACTAGTTTACTCATGACTGCCTTTTAAAATGCAAGTTGATGAGGAAAAGCAGGAACGCCACCCCCACTGCCACAGAGTATGCAGCCAAGCTTCCCACTTTGGGGAAATTTGCAGGAGTCAGCACATCTTGAGTGCAGTGGATGAACCCCACCCACTGTGGGAAAACCAACTTCATGATCATAGTATCTTCCTTGCCAGGGAAGTACAAAAAAAACCTCGTTTCCTGGCACCTCCCCGTCAGATTCCAAACACTGGACACAAAGGGTCAACTCTCATCAGGCAAGCTCTACACTGTCACGAAATAGAGTTCTCCAAACTGTAGAAGCTGCACAGTAACAGCTGGATACTGGGAAATTTGCAAAAACCATAAACACATAAATACAACCGTGAACACGACCAGCAGACACTGTGCTCATTTACCTACTCTGAGCAACTTTTAGTGACCTCACTACAGCTCCTGAAACCTGCAGGTTTGGCTGAAGTGGTAGGCTAAATAATGAACGGCCCACCAAAAACGTCCCACGTCCTAATCCCTGGAACCTGTGAATATATCTCTGTGGCACAAAGAATTTTGCTGGTGTGACCAAGGACTTTTTAGATGGGAGTATCTCGAATTATGCAGCTAGGCCTAAAGTAATTACAGGACTCTCAGGAAGGAAGCAGAAAGGCGAAAGAAACATGTCAGAAACGAGGTTTTAAATGGAGGAAGGAGAGGACTACGAACAAGGAAAGGAGTTAGTTAAGAGAGAGAGCTTCTTGAAGCTTGGGAAAAGTAAAGGAAGCTCT
>JAVSCE010021575.1:0-11966 GCA_032199065.1 Smutsia gigantea | reverse complement strand
GAGAAGGACCAGGCCAGGAGGGGCCAGGGACACAGATTGCTGTTTTCCCTCTGTGCCTCCCTCCTTTGACTTCCTACCACTCAATTTCTCAGAATTGTTTGTATTTCCAAACATCCCTGACCAAGATCAGAGGGACCCATTCTCTGCTCTTGCCCAATCCAGGTCTGTGACCCTGGCATCTGAGCCTAGGCCCCAGCTTCCTGTGGGGGCTCAGGAGTCCCAGCTCGGGGCTCACTGGCTCACTCTCCTGGGGATAAAGTCCTGCAAACAGCATGGGGGGCAGTGGAGAGAGAGACAGGAGAGAGCAGGCATTTCCCACCTCAGCTGGGATCAATGCCAACAAGCTTCCTACTGCATGCCTGGAGCTTTTCATTCATTAACTCCTCTTATTATCCCCACAGCACATCCCCACTGCAGATGAGGAAGCTGAGGCCCTGAAAGGTAAGCACTTATCCAGGAAGGAAGCAGCAAAGGGATGACTAGAACTTGGGCAGCCTGACTCCAGGACCTGTGTGCTGCCCCCAGAACCCATTCCCCTCCTTTTACCATGGCTGGGCCTTGGGGTCCCAGGGATGCTAAAATGCAGTCCCTCAGAGCCCCATGGCAGGTTCAGAGAGGAGTATATGAATTAGAATTAGAATTAGAATTAGAAATTGGGCAATATTAAGATGTTAATAAGTCTCGCTTTAGGCCCCAAATGTGTGCAAGCCCTGTTATGGCTCTTCCAATGAGAAAACCAGACTACTGTTATGAGAGTTTTACATTATATGAGATATTCAGGATCACATCCCTTGCGTAAAATGTGAAAGCATGCGCCTTCATTTGTCTGTGTCTGGAAAAGCCCCTGTTGTTTGCATGCCCTGGGACTGTGGCCAATAGTTTTGGTGACTATTGGGCTGTTAATTCAGCATTCTCTTATGTTATCACTTACACTCTGGTTCATTCAGGCAAACAAACCCACACTGTTTGTCTGCACAGAAGTGGCTGGAAGGGTGGTAGGCAGGGGGACTTCTGGGGTGGTGGAAATGTTCAGTTTCTTGAGCTGGATGCTGTGTTCAGTTTGTTAAACTGCAGAAAGCTGGACACTTATGATCTGTGCATCTCTGTGTTTGCATGTTATACTGGAATAAAATGTTCTTGCAATCTGATTTCTACCTATAACCACATACCCCAAACCCACTAATTAGGGAGCAGTATTTGGACCACAGCTGTAAAACACCTTCCAAAGCCAATAACTTTAGGAGTGAGGGGTGAAGAAGGCCAAACAAGAATGATACACTGAACCACTAATTTACAAGCAAGCCCCTGTAAAGTACCAGAAAATCCTGAGAAACTAATAAAGAAGCTAAAAACAAAACTATGCCACAATAGTGGTATATTTATACACTCTGAAAACTCTCCACCCTTTATATTTATTCCTTTAAGAATGTATATCTTGAGGGAAACAAAAGAGAAAATGAACACATGGGACTACATCAAGCTAAAAAGCTTCTGTACAACAAAGGACACCATCAGCAGAACAAAAAGGCATCCTACAGTATGGGAGAATATATGTGTAAATGACATATCCGACAAGGGTTAACATGCAAAATATATAAAGAACTCACACGCCTCAACACCCAAAAAGCAAATAACCCGATTAAAAAATGGGCAGAGGATATGAAGAGACAGTTCTCCAAAGAAGAAATTCAGATGGCCAACAGACACATGAAAAGATGCTCCACATCGCTAATCATCAGGGAAATGTAAATTAAAACCACAATGAGGTATCACCTCACACCAGTTAGAATGGCCAGCATGGAAAAGACTAAGAACAACAAATGCTGGTGAGGATGTGGAGAAAGGGGAACCCTCCTACCCTGCTGGTGGGAATGTAAGCTAGTTCAACCATTGTGGAAAGCAGTATGGAGGTTCCTCAGAAAACTGAAAACAGAAATACCATTTGACCCGGGAATCCCACTCCTTGGAATTTACCCAAAGAATACAACTTCTCAGATTCAAAAAGACATATGCACCCCTATGTTTATCGCAGCACTATTTACAATAACCAAGATATGGAAGCAACCTAAGTGTCCATCAGTAGATGAATGGATAAAGAAGAGGTGGTACATATACACAATGGAATACTATTCAGCCATAAAAAAGAAAAAAATCCTACTATTTGCAACAACATGGAGGGAGCTGGAGGATATTATGCTCAGTGAAATAAGCCAGGAGGAGAAAGACAAGTGCCAAATGATTCCCCTCATTTGTGGAGTATAACAACGAAGCAAAACTGAAGGAACAAAACAGCAGCAGACTCACAGACTCCAAGAAGGGACTAGCGGTTACCAAAGGGGAGGGGGGGGGAAGGGTGGATGGGGAGGGAGGGAGAAGGGGATTGAGGGGTATTATGATTAGTACACATGGTGTGGGGGGGATCATGTGCTACAGTGTAGCACAGAGAAGACAAGTAGTGACTGTAGCCTCTTACTACACTAATGGACAGTTACACAATGGAGTATGGGGGGGACTTGATAATATGGGTGAATGTGATAACCACCTTGTTTTTCATGTGAAACCTTCATGAGAGGATATATCAATAGTACCTTAATAAAAAAAGTGTAAAAAGTATATCTTGAATTAAGCAAGGTCTTCAGAGACAAAGGGTCTCATGTATTCATTTTATATTACTAAGTAATGAAATACCACAAATTTTGTGTAAAACACCCATTTATTAGCACACAGCTCTCTAGGGCAGAAGTCCACCTGGGTTCTCTGCTCAGGGTCTCACAAAGCTGAGATCAAGTTGCCGGCAGGACTGTATTCCTTTCCAGAGGCGAAGGAAAAAGAGTCTGCTTCCAGGCCAGTTCAGTTTACTGACAGAATCCAGCTCCTTGCAGCTGGAGGACTGAGGTCCCCATTCCTTGCTGGCTGTCAGCCAGGGGCCACCCTCTTGTGCTAGAGGCCACCCCCATTCCTCAAAGAGGCCCCTCCATCTTCAAAGCCAGCAACAGTACATGCTTTCTCGTGCATCAAATCTCTCAGACTTCCTCTGTGCTTTTAAAGGGGCTCATGTGATTAGGTTAGGCCCACTTGGATAATCTTCCTGTCTTAAGATCAACCGTGTATTCAACATATGTATATGGTCATATATATAAGGTCAACTCTGTATAATATAACATAATCACAAGTGGTATCTCATCATTTTCACAGGTTCCAGGATGACAACATGGAATCTTGGGAGCCACTTTTAGAACTCTGCCAATCACACTTCACACAAAGTGGCCCCCACTCACTCAGAGTACACTTTCCTGTAGGAGGCAGACCATGTGAGGAGATAATTCAGAGAGCCTGGGCTCCAAACCTGGGACTCCCGCCCCCAGGGCAATGGGGAAAGGCTCCCAAAAGGAGGTCTATAATGTTGGGCTGGAAAGACAGATAGGATTTATCGGTGGTAATAAGCAAGACCCTGGGAAGAGGAAACGGTAGCAGAAAACAAATTTGGCCTGAGAAATAACTTGGGCCACACCAAAGAAGGCCTTGAATCTCAGGGTGGGGAGTTCTGAATGTCATTCAGAAGCACAGTAGTCTCCAGAGGGATGGATGTGCACCCCACGGGGGTCACAAGATTCTCGATTGGGAGTGTGGCAAGAAAACAGAACTTTTGTATTTTTTAATCCCTTTTCTTAAATTTCTACTTGAGGATATGTTTTATAATGTACATAATAGACTTGTACAGTTTGCATTTGTGATATACTGCTTCAAAACGATCACTCCAAAACTTGGCCACTTAAAACAAGGAATTTTTATCATCTCACTTGATTTCTAGAGATCAGGAATCTGAATACAGCTTAGCCAGTTGGTTCTGGCTCTGGGTCTGTCATGAGGTTGCAGTCAAGACGTCTGTCAATGATACAATCATTTGCAGACTTACCAAGGCAGGGAGACCAGCATCCAAGGTGACTCACTGGCAAGTTAGTGCTGGCTGTGGGCAGGAGGCCTCAGCAACTTCCCACATGGGCCTCTGAGCCACAGGGCTGCTTGAGAGTCCTCGCAACATGGCAGCTGGCTTCCCCCAGAGCAAGTGATCCAAGAGCACAAGGTGGAAGCTGCAATTTCTTTTATGACCTAGCCTCCTAAGTAATGCTCCATCATCTCCCTAGGAGCCTACTGGTTACGTGGGGCAGCCCTATTTGTGGGAAGGGATTATCTGAGGACGCGCATATCAGGAGGTGAGAATAATCAGGCCATCCTGAAGGCTGGCTACCACAACATGTAGTGAATTAATAGCTGAGTGGATGTATATTGGGGACGCATACTCAAAGCATCTTACCTATGGGGCGCCTGAACAATAGGCAAAGACTGTGACAGCAGGCTCCGGCTCGCTGCAGGCAGGGCAGGGGTGAGGTCGGAGCTGGAAGCTGAACGACTGCCTGGCCTTGGGGAGGGTGATGGGTCAGAGGTGGTCGCCAAGAGGTAGGGAGCTCAGTTAGGAGGTTTCTGTGTTGGTCCCAGTGAGAAACTGTGAGCCTTGGACCAGAGAGGAAGTTCACATGGGCAGAACTTGAGCAGAGGAATGGAATGGACCTGGTGGCTGGTGGATGTGCAGTGGAGGGAACTGGGACAGGAGCAGGGTTTGAGGGGTTGGGGAACAGTGCACCTGACCAGGGTCCAAAGACCGCTGGAGATCAGTCTGGAGTCCACAGAGGTTTGGGCTGGAGACACCAAAAGCAGAACCTTGGGTATGGCCCAGATGTGGCAAAATGCCTTGTAATGAACCCCTCCCAGTGAGGGCACAGTGGAAAGCAAGCAGCCTAGGACAGTCCTGCCTGTGGGAAAAGCAGGAGGAAGAACCCCAGGACTGCCAGTCATACAGTCTAGTAGTGGGGGTGACCCTCAGGGCCAGCACCTGGAGACCCCAAGTGCCAGGTTAAAGACTGCCAAGGAGAGAGGGATGCAGGCCTCCTCTTAGGATGAGTCAGGAAGAGGGAAGTGCTTTGGGGGAAAGGGGGCTGAGCAATTGGTGAACAGAGAAGGGCTGTTAGGGAACACTGGCTGCTGGGAAGGGCGGCTGTCCTGCAGATTTGAGCTCACTCGCCCTCATCTGGACAGTGAGTGTAATGCCCATCTCCACCTCGGAGTTACTGTCAAGGTTAAATGAGATTCAGAGTGGAAAGCACTTAGCACAGTGCTTGGCACTTACCACATGCTCAGAATATTTTAATTCTCATCATTACCGCCAGCAGCACAGCCCCCCCAGGGCCTCTGAATGGGGGGTGCCGGGCCCGGATGGCAAAGGATGTCCCTCCCCATACCCCACAGGCTGGTTAGCTTCCCTGGGACAGAACTGGGGCGCTGAGGTTTTGCAAGACAGCTCCCTCCCTCGAGGAGAAGGCCTGGGTTCTGAGCTCCCTCAGCCATTGCCCACCCCGCAGAGTGCTTTCAACTCCATGACTGGAATGGGCCTGCCCCCCTCACGCTGGGACTAAGGGTTGGTCTGCAGCCAGGCACCCAGCAGACCTCAGGAAGAGATGACTGAACAAATGGGCAGAGGGAAGAAGAGGAGGCTCAGTTCCCCACTTCAAGGAGAGACCAAGGGGGGGAGTTAGGAGATGCGTTCTGGTTGGAGGGCTCAGCGCTAGGAGGGTCAGCCAGGGCAGAGGGGCTTCCAGGGCTGGACAGAGGATATGGCCACAGCACACAAGGGCAAAACGTGAACCGAATCAACCCACCCCAGAGCATCAACATCCCCTCTGTGCGCCTGGAGGACGGGCCTGCGGGTGGCCACTGGCAGGGTCTTTCTCCATCCTGGTTGTCCCCGACAATGCCACTCTCTCCACCCCAGGCATGCCCAGCTTCTCAGTGTTGGGACAGCCAGGATTCTGTGATCCAGGACCCTTTCCACTCCTCTTTCCTACTTTATTTAGAGGGTGAAATTTTTAGAAAATTTTAAAGCCCCACATTTCCAAGATTTATTTAACTTTCTAATTTACCCAGTAACAGAATAGACCAAGAGGCTGACAGCAATAATCATTACCACTTGCTAGCATTACCAGGCAGTGTGCTGAGGGCTTTCGGTATCAACCCCCTTATTCCTCACAAGAATCCAGCAAGCTAAGTAGTGATTGTTCCTCTTTTTGAGCCAGGGAAACTGAGGCTCAGAGAAGTGAATCCCTGTGCCCTGTTACAGTGACACCACCACCTCTCCTCATAACCTCACCACCTCCTCCCAGATGGCTCTCCGTTGCCCCTATCTTACTTTCTCCACCAGCACCTGGGGCAACCCTGGCATTCCCGATTCAGCCCTCCAACAGCTTCTGATGGCACTTTTTATAAAATCCCTGGGAAGTCCCACTCGTCAGGCCTTGCTTCCTTCTCCAACCTGCCTCCTTTCTCCCCTTCCCCATCCCCCACTCCACCTGACCTCTCTGAGCTCCAGCATTCCAAACCACTCCCTGTCCGGCCATCCTCTGCCTGGCACACTCCCCACCCCAGGCTTCACACCATTCAGGTCTCAACCCAGATATTGCTCCAAGAAGAAGCCCCTGACCACCAAACTAGCAAGGGCATCTCAATCACAGTGTAAGTCGGTCACGGGATGGCAGAGCAGTATGGACAATACAGCCAATGGTTCTGTAACATCTCCCTATGTTGATAGTAACCGCACTAGCTGGGGTGAGGATTTAATAATGCGGGTAACTGTGGAATCACTGTTGTATACTTGAAACCAATACAATACTGCATATCAACTATACTTCAATTTTTAAAAATCACTTTTAGGAAAAGCTTAAAAAAACAAACAAACTAGCAAGGACTCATAGCCAGTGGTCACCTTCTTTGCTTAATAGCACCATCATTATTTTAATTCTCTGCTTTCCTTTACTTCCTACTATCTGTAGTCCCCACTGGGATGGACCCCATTTTCCCTGAGGGCAGGGACATTGCATCCCAGCATTTCAAACACTGCTTGGCACCAAGCAAGATCCAAATCAAGTATTTGTTGAAAGAAATAGAGGCAGGTGGAGAAGACAAATCAGGATCTGAAGTCATCTGTCTGGAAGCCCAGTGCTCCTATCCACTCAAGCACAGTCTCCTTAACCAGCCAGAGGAGCTCTTTATAGATTTGGAAGGCTACATCCCAAACTGCTGAAGTGCTGTCTCTGAGGAGCATGTAGAATGAGATGGGGAGGGAACTTTTCATAACCATATGTATTTCTATATTTGTTTGAATTTTTGCAAGGTATGCCTATCACTCTTGCCACCTAAAAGACAATGTGCGCAGAATTAGGTGATTCTACCCCTTCTCGCTGAACTCTCCTTAACCCCTTAGATCCAGACACCTTATCTGTGCGTACTTTCCTCAGCACGCAGGTTTCTCCCCTTGGCTGATGACAGAGAACATCAGCACAGCCTCAAACCATCTGCTCCTACACAGAACCAAGCTCAAAGGATTGCTTGAAAGACATTCTCGGAAGCACTGCTTCTCCTCCCAGCAAGCCGTCAGCATCACCTGGAAGAGTTCTTGGAATGCAGACCCCTGGGCCCCACCCCAGGAGTCAGTGGGCTGTGTTGTGTTGGGTAGAGTCCTGCACAGAGAAGTGTGCAGGACCATTGGTTTAAAGTGACAAACCTCCAGGGGTCTCTGTCTCTATCCCTGGGTCAGCTTAGGCTGGGGCAGTAACGCCCTCCCCAGGGTCGCTGCCCCAGGGTTGGTCCTTCACATCCAACTCCCAACTGTCCCGAGTGGCTATAAACACTGCCTTTCAGCAGTTTAGGGCTTTACCATCACAACTCTTAGTGCCGTCTGCCTCAACACTCCCCCCAGAGGCTCCTGAATCAGAGGGAGAAAGGAACAGTACAGTAGCTGATGCCAGCAATGGTTCACCCATGTTGCTGCTGAAGCCTTTGTAATGGCAGCCTGTCGACCTGGGACAGAGGCTGAGAACTACTGACCTACACAGCGGCATCTGAGAAGCTGCAGTTAGGACTCAGGGCCAGGAAGGTCTGACTCCCTACAAGAACCCCAACTTTTTTTTTAATATAATTTATTTTATTATCATTAATCTACAATTACATGTGCAATATTACGGTTATTAAACTACCCCCTTCATCAGGTCCCCCCCACATACCCCATTACAGTCACTGTCCATCAGCGTAGTGAGATGCTATAGAATCACTACTTGTCTTCTCTGAGTTGTACTGCCCTCCCCGTGCCCCCCCCAACATTATATCTGCTAATTGTAATGCCCCTTTTTCCCTCTTCTCCCTCCCTTCCCGCCCATTTTCCCCAGTCCCTTTCCCTTTGGTAACTATTAGTCCGTTCTTGGGTTCTGTGAGTCTGCTGCTGTTTTGAAGAACCCCAACTTTTTCTCCTTTAGCATAAAGAACTAGGTAATGAGGCATTTCCTTTTTGCTTGTTCCACCAGGAAGCTCAGAGATCATATTTACCCTCCTAGCTACTGCATCTGTTTCTCTTATTTTTATCTTTGGTATTGAGGTTCTGTTTTCCTGCTCTTATTATTTGCAGAGCTGCTTCAAATCTTTCCTATAAAGATGAGGCATAAGGAAATCCAATGAATAGATTTTTTTACACAGCATTTCTCATCGGCAAATTTCTATATAGGTCGTTGCCAGAGCCCAGCTCTGTCCATAACCCTGTGTACGTGAACAAAGAAATTTTCCTCTGTATTATGCTTTAGAGGGTTGTGCTGCCCAACACGGAAGAAACAGCCCCAGGGAGCGATCAGAGCTGGGCTGTTTGCGAGGACCTAGGCAAGTCCGGCCTCCTCTCTCTGGGTCTGTCAGAGACTTTGGACAGAGCCTCCAGCCTTTCCCAGGCCCGTTCTTCACTACTGACTCAGGATCCTCGCTCCCGGGTCCCTCCAACACTCCTTTACTTTATCTTCTCTGTGCTGGTGTGAAGAAGGACCTGACTTCACCAGACCCATCCATACGTTCCCACCCTGTCTCCCTCCTCACCCGGATCCCAAATAACCAGGCCACACACCAGGTTTCAAGTATCTGTCTCTTCCTTTCACTCTCTCAAAAGAAAAAATAAATAAATCGCAGAAGGCGGCAGCATTTCCAGTCTTCCCCCGGCTCCCAGACACCCGACCCCCAACCCCTGCCCCCCACCCCCCTCCCACATTCCCACTCCCTAGACCCATCCCTCCCTTTTCCCAAAAAAAAAAAAATCCCAGAAAAAAAAAAAGCCACAGTTAGACCTTCCACTCATGCAAACCAGCAAAGAAAAAAGGTGGGGGCATGTGGAAGGCAGGGGGCTCCCAATGGAGTCCCCCCACTTATCCCCCCAAAAAACCACCTTTGAGAAGAAAAAAAATGGAAAAAATAAATGAGAAATCAAGGGACATGGGAAGTTATGACAGGGGCAGGAGTGACCCCAGGCCCTGCATCAGGGGAGAGCAGAGGCCTATGGCCCTGCATCCCTGCAGCGGGGTATCCCTTGAGGGGGCCCTGACTTCTGGAATGTGTGTGGGAGAAGAAGGGGGAGGGCAGGTGGCCCCCGGTGGGTCTGTCTGTGCGTTGGGGGCGGGCAGGGCTAGGGTTCTAAGGAGCCCAGCTCCCCCACCAGACCCCAGGTTCCTGGGGTTCAGGAGCCCAGTTCTGGGGGGTGGGGATACATGCAGAGGAGTGTCCCCCCTCCAGTGGGCTGGATCCAGTTAGAAAGGAAATAAATAAGAAGGGGTGGGAGGGAGGCCAGGCGGGTGTGAAGGGCTTGGGCAATTCAGTCCGGACCAAGGGCCCGGGTGACGGAGGCAGGGCGAGTCCAGGCCAAGCCGGGGCACGAATCAGAGTCTCTCTCGGGCTGGGACCCAGATGTAGGGGCCTGAGAGGTCCTCGATGACACGCTTCACCTTGTGGTAGATCTCCTCAAAGCTGTCACCCTCCACGATGGCTGGGGTGGAGTGGAGCACAGAGAGAGGCCATAGCGAAGCTGGACTCCCAGCCAAGGGGCTGGCACCAGCCCAGAAGAAGGGGCACCTTTTTCTAATTCTCCAGGCCGTGAGCCATAGTACTGCACCCACCCAAAGCTGGCATCTCTTTCTGAACCATCCACACCCAGTAGGAGCACCTTTCTTATCATCTAAGCAAAGCTGCCTGGTGTGGGGGCAACAGGCTCACTGCCGCCTCACCTGAGAAGCACTCTGTGAACTCCTGCTCCAGTTTGGTGGCTCTGTCGAAGGCTTTGCGGGCTTGCTCCTCTGTGATCCGCTTATTGATTTCTCTGGGGAGAGTGAGAGGCGCAGACCTGAGGGGGGGCCCCCCTGCCTTTTACCCCTTTCAACCACGGAGAGTAAGTTGCAACCAGTATTTTCCTATTTGGAGCATGTAGCAAAAAATACAATTCCCAATGTCCTCCAGGGCCACAGATGACCCCCACTGACCCTCAACCCACCGCAGCTGGGTGTGGCAACGCCAGAGACCCCACCAGAGCCTCAGCCTTCCAGCCTTCAGCCCCAGTGAAGGGATTCAGACTCCAACTCCCGACAACCCCGGAGGCCCTGGCTCGCCCCACAGGTGTTGAGTACCCCCAGGGGCTGCTGGGAGTTGTAGTCCTGCCCAGCCCAAGAAGGGAAAGGACTGGGATTCCCTGCATCCTCCAGGTTCTAGCTCTTTGTGCAGATCCCCCTCAAGGGCTACTGGAGCCACTGTCCAGGTTCCAGGGGGAAATGCCTTCCAAGGCCCAAGGCCGCAGGAGTGGGGAGTGGAGGGGAGGCCCCTGGGACCACCATACTCACAGCACATTCTCCAGGGAGCGGGGGCGGATGAAGATGGCGATAGGGTGCAGGTGGGCCGCCTGCAGCCGCCGCACGGCATTGGCCGAGACATCGAGGATGCAGTGCTTCCCCTGGGGGCAGGCAGGGTGGGTGGAGGGGGACGAGCAGGTGACAGGAAAGGACAGACAGAGGTGCCAGGACAGGACACAGTACATGGAAAGGTGGGGAATGGAGATTGGCCAAAAGGGAAGTAATGAACATCAAAAGACATGCAGACAGGGAGAATCAAGGCAAGGAAGGGGGTATGGACAGACAGAGCAAAAGACAGAGAGAAAAGGAAAGGGCAGGCGAAGAGCAAGGGAAGAGGCCAGCATGGAGGAGTGGATTGGAGGGAAGGGTGAGGACCCAAAACCCCAAAAGGGCAGAGCAAGGCAAGAGGAGCAGTGGCGTGCAAGGCGGAGGTGGGAATGGAGATGGGGCAAGAAAGCAAAGGAAATAGGATAGAGGGAGGAGGGAGGGGAGGACAGACAGAGGACAGACAGATGGAAGGAATAGGAGAGACAGATGGGCAGGAGGAGAGGCAGATGGAGAAAGGAACCGTGGAGAGAGAGGGCAGGATGGGGGCAGCAGGGGAAAGAAGGTAGCAGAGGAGCAGGAGAGGGGAGTGGAGACCCCAGGAATGGGTGAGGGGAGAGGGGACAGCCAAAGGGAAGCCAGGCAAAAGGGAAGGACCGAGTTGAGGGAGGCAAGGCCACCAAGGGCAAGGCCAAGGAAAGAGAGGAAAAATGGGGCAAGGAGGAGGGACAGGGAGGAGAGGAGACAGATGGTGGTGTGGAGTTTGGGGTCAGGAAGCAAGGGAGGGAAGGAGGAAGGGGGAGCAGGCACAGGAGAGCAGGCGGTCAGGCAGAGTTGCCCAAGAGGAGGAGAAGGCGGTGGAGGAGGGAGGCAAGACCCAGCAGGGAAAGAGACAGAGAGAAAGAGAGTTAGAGAGAGCTGGGGGGAAGGCCATGGGAGTGGGGAGAGGAGGAAGAGGGCCAGGGTGCCGCCGGGTCCTACCTGCTCCGCCACCTCCCGCACGGACTGGACACTGGTTCCATACAAATGGCTGTTGTACTGGCCGGCCTCAATGAACTTGTGCGCCTGAATATCCTTCTCCATTTTCTCCCGGGACGACACAAAATGGTAGTCCCGGCCATCTATCTCGTACTCCCGTTTGGGCCGTGTTGTATCTGCCAGGAAGTCACC
>JAVSCE010021574.1:0-24930 GCA_032199065.1 Smutsia gigantea | reverse complement strand
TGAGTTCTTAATTTCAGATACTATGTTTTTCAGTTCTAGAATGTTCATTTGATTCTCTTATATACATTCCAATGAAAATTCTGCATTGTTTAATCCCTTTTGTCTATCATTTCCTGTTTTAACATGTTAATTGTTATTTTAAAATCATTGTTAACATGAATAGCTTTAAATTTAATTATTAGAATAGAATAAATGTTCTTTATTCAAATTACTGGTGTGATTTCTGTCCCCTGAGTGTTATAGAAGGCTTAACTGGAAAGGGACACAAGGCAACTTTCTATGAATGGAAAATGACTGGAGTGCAGGTTTATCTATTGTGAAAATTTTCCAGCTAAGGTTTGTGCATTTTAATTCATGTAAATTTTACTTTAAAAATTACAATTGTGAACAAGTGGGGAAAATGGATGGCTATGTAGATAATACAAGAATCACAGAATGGTGATAATTGTTGGAACTGGGTGATGGTTACATAGGGATTCATTATACTATTGTTTACTTTATATACGTTTGAAGTTTTCCATAATAAAAAGTTAAAAGATAGTTATGGCTGGTTGTTTTTTCTTACAATGTGTGTAACTAGGGAAGGATGGAATGACAGGGTTGATTTGGCTGTACAGTCATTTTCAATTTGCTTGCTTTCTCAATTTTCCATTGCTACCTAATAAGGCAACTGCAAAACCTAGTGGCTTAAAGCAACAGGAACCATTTACTTTGTTCAACAATCTGAAAATCTGGCAAAGAGACCTTGTCTCTGCTCCATGCGGTGCTATGTGGTGTAGTTCAACAGATGGTTAAAAGTACACTTTTACGATGGTTCACTCACCCCAAACAGCAAATAACCTGATTAAAAAATGGGCAGAAGATCTGAACAGACATTTCTCCTCCAAAGAAGAAACTCAGATGGCCAACAGGTACATGAAAAGATGCTCCACATCACTATCAGGGAAATGCAAAGTAAAAGCACAATGAGATATCACCTCACACCAGTTAGGATGGCCAACATCTAAAAGACAAACAACAACAAATGCTGGTGAGGATGTGGAAAAAGGGGAACCCTCCTACACTGCTGGTGGGAATGCAAATTAGTTCAACCATTGTGGAAAGCAATATGGAGGTTCCTCAAAAAACTCAAAATAGAAATACCATTTGACCCAGGAATTCCACTCCTAGGAATTTACCCAAAGAAAACAATATATCAGATTTAAAAAGACATATGCACCCCTGTGTTTTATCACAGCACTATTTACAATAGCCAAGATACGGAAGCAACCTAAGTGTCCATCAGTAGATGAATGGATAAAGAAGATGTGGTACATATACACAATGGAATATTATTCAGCCATAAGAAGAAAACAAATCCTACCATTTGGAACAACATGATGGAGCTGGAGGGTATTATGCTCAGTGAAATAAGCCAGGTGGAGAAAGACAAGTACCAAATGATTTCCCTCCTTTGTAGAATATAACAATGAAGCAAAACTGAAGGAACAAAACAGCAGCAGACTCAGAGACTCCAAGAAGGGACTAGTGGTTACCAAAGGGGTTGGGGAGATTGGTGGGGAGGGTGGGAGAAGGGGATTAAGGGGTATTATGATTAACACATATAATGTAGGGGGGTCACAGGGAGGGCAGTATAGCACAGAGAAAACAAGTAGGGACTTACTACGCTGAAGGACAGTGACTGCAATGGGGTGTGAGGGAGACTTGATAATACAGGTGAATGTAATAACCACAATGTTGCTCATGTGAAACCTTTTTAAGATTGTATAGCAATGATATCGTAATAATAAAAATAAAAAGATGGTTCACTCACATGCCTGGCAAGTTGGTGCTGCATGTTGGCTTGGGGTTCAGCCAGGTCTGTGAACCAGGAGGTGTGGTCCCTCCACATGGGCCTCTCCATGGGCTGCTTGGAGCTCTTCGTGGTAAGGTGGCTCAGTTCTAAAGGCAAGTGTCTTCAAGGAGAAGTAGGTAGAAGTTATATCACCATTATGGCTTAGGCTTGGAAGTCAACATAACATTTTTTTCACATAGATTCAAGAGAACATAGACCCTACTTCTCGATGGGACACATATCAATGTCACATTGCAAAAGGAGCCAGTGTGATGGGAGATTTTGTCATAGCCATTTTAGCTTGTTCATACAAGGGCAATGTGGAGTCAAGTTGGATCTCAAAGCATTATCTGAACAAATAAGACGTGAATCACAAGAGTATCACCCTGTAAGTGGGTCTCAACCCTTCTGTCATCCCTTCTTCCTTTCCTGTGGCCCCAGGTGCAGATATATACTGGATATTAACAAGTTGCTTACACACCATTTACTTTCCTATACTCTCTTCCTGATATTTCTTACATTCTTATCCCAAAGCCCACCTATTCCCCTCATAGCCCATGTGCTTCTGGGGAACTGATTATGCCTATCTCTAAGGTTGAACCTTAATTGGCTGGTAACAACCAGTGCATTCAGTTTCTCTGGCCACAATGTTTGTGACCATGGAGGGTCGTAGTGAGGATGGTGGGAGAGGGCAAGATGTGAGCTAAGCCAGTTTAAGTCAGGTTACTAATACAGAGACAGACTATCTCTGGATGTTCGTGGGGAAGCATGTAGCCCTGGGAGCCACTGGCAATTATCTTGTGTCCACAAGGAGAGATCATTTTAGTGTGGGGTGGATCCTGAGGGAGGCAGAGTGGGGAAGTGGAAAGAAATCAGGTCTCTAGTGACATCAGTAAGTCACTGGGTTAAATCTGCCTTAAAGCTTATAGAATTTCTAGTTGTAGGAGCCAATCTATTCCATGTTGAGTCGAAGTTAATTCCTTGAAACCTAAACAATCTGCAGCCATGTAAGGGAGTTACCTTTTATTGTGCTTCAAAACACACCTTCTGTATTTCTTAAATTGAAATATAGTTGATATACAATATTATTTTGGTTTCAAGTATGCAAGGAGTTACCTAGGCTTGATTCTTGGCTTCACCCACTACTAACTGTGATATTGAGCAAGTTTCTAAATCTCTCTGCCTTAGTTTTCTTTGTTATAAGATTCCAGGTAGATTGGAGGCAGGCCTTTATTTTCTAGAGGTGGGACAAAGGGGAAATTGGGAAATGATCTCAAAGCCTGAGATCTCAGGCTCATCAGGTTTAGGAAAGAATGCATAGGAAAGGTGAGGCTCTGGAAAGGAATTTCCTTATACTACTCATGCTCACATATCCCTTGGAAAGCCTTTGAGGGCTCCTAGAGGTTTGCACACCCAGCTTAAAGGCGGCTGATTTTCAACACAAGTTAGTCAAGTAACTCATTTTTTTTGTACTGCAGATTAGGTTTGGACACCAGCCAGCCTTTGCCTCCTGGGGGATGCCAAGGGTGTCTGCTAAGGGGGTACATTTACATCAGCAAATATTTGCTGGGCATCTACTGAGTACTAGCAGAAAACACCTCAATGGCTTAACCATTTGCAGCTGTGGCTGTGTTTGCAGCCCAAATTTTTCTCCTGAGTTCTCCAAGCATTTATCCATTTGGCTGTCCTACAAACACATTCAAGAAGCAAAAAGAAATAGATGAAGTTATTTTGATATTATATTTACACAAGCCAATCTATCCAAATATAATAATTTCAACATGGATTCAATATAAGTGCATATTAAGTCTTCAAAACTGGTTGTGTATTTTAAACTTACAGTTGGGACCAGCCACATTTGAAGTGCTCAGTAGCCGCATGGAACTAGTAGCTGCTGTATTGGACAGATAGAATATATTAACATACTTAATAAGCCAAGGAAAATTACCCTTCATCCAGAAATTATCACTGTGTTTCTAAAAAGGTTGTTCTCTCCAGGGGTGACAAGTCTCTGGAATTCAGGAAGAGTCTGAGGGGCACGTGAGGGTGGACAGGGTGTCTACTGGCCAGTCAGGTTGGCCGCCTGCATCCCAGTTGTCACAGGGTCACACGAGACATTTGTTCCCATATGCACCAAAGGAGATTGATACCTATTTTCAAATCTTCAGGAATCACAATAATTGGATTTTATTGTGAAAATGAAAGGAGTGATATGAGTATGCTGAATGTTTGTGTCTCCCCCAAATTCCCATGCTGAGGCCTAGTCTCAGATATGATGGTGCTAAGATGTGGGGGCCTTTGGGAGGTGATGCGGCCACAAGGGCAGAGCCCTCATGAACAGGATTCATGCTCTTACAGTGGAGACCCCAGAGAGCCCCCTCTCCTCTTCCATCACATGAGGGGACAACAAGAAGATGGCATTTATGAATCATGAAGTTGCTGTCACCAACACAAATCTTCCTGCACTTTGATCTTGGGCTTTCCAGCCTCCAGAACTCTGAGAAATAAATTTCCCAGTCTGTGGTGTTTAGTTATAGCAACCCAAATGGACTAAGCCAGAGAGAAAGCTAGGCACCAACTACTGAAATGGTTTGTTTCAAACCATAAAACCCTCTAAACCCTTAGCTGAGAAGGACTCTGGAGACTTCTGGGGACACAAGTGGCCATTCAACGTGTCCCCCCCTTCTATCTTTCTGCATTTACCATCCCTTTGGGATCCTCTCTTTGGATATTGTTATATCCAAATTGCTTATCCCATTGTGAGAACCCTACTCTCATGACCTCATCTGAACCTAATTACTTCCCAAAGGCCCCATATCTAAGTACCATCACACTAGGAAGTAGGGCTTCAATATGTAAATTTGGGGGAACACAATTCAGTCCACAGCAGCCAGTAAATGTAAGAAAACTTATTAACCCCACTGACAAAAACAAGCATAAATGAAAATGACTCACCATTTTCCACTCATCAAATCAACAAAATAATTTTCTAATTCTCAGTGTTGGCATGGTGAGATGGAAACTGACATAGGCTACCAATGAGAGTATAAATTGATAATGCCTGTTTAGAAAGCACTTTTAAAGTACATATGAAGAGCTTCAAAATACACCTTCTTTATTTCTTAAATTGAAATATAGTTGATATACAATATTATTTTGGTTTCAAGTATGCAATATAGTGATTCGACAGTTATCTACATTACCAAATGCTCACCCCAACTATTCTGATTCTATCCTAAGGAAACAGAGATGAAGATATCTACATTTCATCATTAGCAGTGATAATATGCACATCATATAATTTTTAATAATGGGAAACAACCTAAGTAGCTAACCATTTAGAAATGATTACACATCTATGGTACTGTTTTTGTAATAGATTATCAACCAACCTCAATATAAAATGCTTTGAAGAATTTTTTGGTGGACATGGAAAAAAATGTTCAAAATATAATGATTAGCTAGAAAAAAAAGGAAATGCAAAAACACATACACTGTGATCCTAATTTTAATTTTGTAAAAAATACAAGCATTGAGGAAAGACTAAAATTAAAATTTTTATTGAAGGTTTTTACAAGCTGGCAGGAAGATGGTTAATTTTCCTTTTCTTTGCATTTTTCCTGAATCTTTCAAATTATATAGAGCATATACTATTTTTATAATCAGAAAAAAAGTGTTCTGTTAAATCAAAATAACGAAATGCTGGCCTAAATGTAGGGAAAAATCTCTCTCTCTCTTTTTTTTTTTTTTGCTTTCCTATACTGTTATCAAATGAACTTTATCGATGGACAACTGGGAAGGGGTGAGAAGGCAGGCTCAGGAGGCGTAAAGCACACTGCTGGGAAGTGCTGGTTTCGCATCCTGGGTAGCCAGCTGGGTGGCCTGGTTGCAGGCCTGTGTTTGGTCTCCTTGAGATGAGAGCCCTTTTGCCTCTGGTTGCACAGCTGGGGTCCCCTGGACACCCTGTTTCCCCAATGGGCCAATCTCTGTCCCAGCTGGCATCTTTATAAAGCCCTCTCACTCTGGTTCAGCTTCCACGTCGGCCTTTGTGCAGCTAGCTGGTAGATTTGCAAAGTTGTTTCTTCAGCAGAATCCCAAGGGTCTAAGGACTTTGGTGGGGGGTGCGGGTGGGGGATGCTCTCTTCATGCGGAAGGGTATGGGGAGGAAGAGAGCCCTGCTTTTTCCCTTTACAGCCATCCCACAACACCCAAGAGCTACTCTACCTTTACCTGGATTACATTGTGGAATTACGGTGTGAGGTTTTTAAAAGACTTTTTTCTGATTTAGAAAATGAATAGGAAACCACTGTGATCAATCACCGTGGTGCGCTCAGGAAACAACCTCTTCTTCCATGGTTCATGTCCTCAGTGTCCTAGCAAGCTAGTCGTTCCTTCCTAGCCCTTCAGTATCTACTAGGGCTCTCATGCAATCTAGATCCATTGTTTACACAAAAGATATAAGCAGAGAGAGATAGGTTGGCCTTTCTTTCAGACCTTGGAGTCTAAGAGTAAAGTTTTTTATTTTTATTATTTTTTATCTTTTTTATAATTTATTTTGGTACCATTAATCTATAATTAAATGTGCAATATTATGGTTATTAAACTACCCCCTTTATCAGGTCCCCCCAACCCACCCCATTAAAGTCACTGTCTCAGCATAGTGAGATGCTACAGAATCAATATTTGTCTTCTCTGAGTTGTATAGCCCTCCCCATGACCCCCAACATTACAACTGCTAATCATATTGCCCCTTTTTCTCTCTTAACCCTCCCTTCCCATCCATCTTCCCCAGTCCCTTTCCCTTTGGCAACCATTAGTCCGTTCTTGTGTTCTGTGAGTCTGCTGCTGTTTTGTTCCCTTCAGTTTTTTTCTTAGTTCTTATATTCCACATATGAGTGAAATCATTTGATACTTGTCTTTTTCGACTTGGCTTATTTCACTGAGGATAATACCCTGTAGCTCCATCCATTTTGCTGCAAATGGTAGGATTTGTTTTCTTCTTATGGCTGAATAATATTCCATTGTGTATATGTACCACTTCTTCTTTAGCCATTCATCTACTGATGGACACTTAGGTTGCTTCCATTTCTTGCCTATTGTAAATAGTGCTGTGATAAACATAGGGGTGCATCTGTCTTTTTCAAACTGTGCTGCGGCATTCTTAGGGTAAATTCCTAGGAGTGGAATTCCTGGGTCAAATGGTATTTCTATTTTGAGTTTTTTGAGGAAACTCCATACTGTTTTCCACAATGGTTGAACTAATTTGCATTCCCACCAGCAGTGTAGGAGGGTTCCCCTTTCTTCACGTCCTTGCCAACATTTGTTGTTGCTTGTGTTTTGGATGTTGGCCATCCTCACTGGTGTGAGGTGATATCTCATTGTGGTTTTAATCTGCATTTTTTTGATGTTTAGCAGTGTGGAGCATCTTTTCATGTGCCTGTTGGCGATCTGAATTTCTTCTTTAGAGAAGTGTCTATTCATGTCCTCTGCCCATTTCTTAATTGGATTATTTGCTTTTTGTTTGTTAAGGTGCGTGAGTTCTTTATATATTTTGGATGTCAACCCCTTATCAGATACGTCATTTATGAATATATTCTCCCATACTGTAGGATGTCTTTTTGTTCTACTGATGGTGTCCTTTGCTGTACAGAAGCTTTTCAGCTTGATATAGTCCCACTTGTTCATTTTTGCTTTTGTTTCCCTTGCCCGGGGAGATATGTTCATGAAGAAGTTGCTCATGTTTATGTCCAAGAGATTTTTGCCTATGTTTTTTTCTAAGAGTTTTATGGTTTCATGACTTACATTCAAGTCTTTGATCCACCTTGAGTTTACCTTTGTGTATGGGGCTAGACAGTAGTCCAGTTTCATTCTCTTACATGTAGCTGTCCAGTTTTTCCAACACCACTTGCTGAAAGGCTGTCATCTCCCCATTGTATATCCAAGGCTCCTTTATCAAATATTAATTGACTGTATATGTTTGGGTTAATGTTTGGATTTTCTATTCTGTTCCACTGGTCTGTGGGTCTGTTCTGGTGCCAATACCAAATTACCTTGATTACTGTGGCTTTGTAGTAGAGCTTGAAGTCTGAGAGCAAAATTCCCCCTGTTGTATTCCTCCTTCTCAGGATTGCTTTGGCTATTCGGGGTCTTTTGTGGTTCCATATGAATTTTAGAATTATTTGTTCCAGTTCATTGAAGAAAGCTGTTGGTAGTTTGATAGGGATTGCATAGAATCTGTAGATTGCTTTAGGTAGTATAGCCATTTTGACAATATTTATTCTTCCTAGCCAAGAGCATGGGATGCATTTCCATTTGTTAGTGTCCTCTTTAATTTCTCTTAGGAGTGTCTTGTTGTTTTCAGAGTACAAGTCTTTCACTTCCTTCGTTAGGTTTATTCCTAGGTATTTTATTCTTTTTGATGCAATTGTGAATGGAATTGTTTTTCTGATTTCTCTTTCTGTTAGTTCATCGTTAGTGTATAGGAAAGCAACAGATTTCTGTGTGTTAATTTTGTATCCTGCAACTTTGCTGAATTCAGATATTAGATCTAGTAGTTTTGGAGTGGATTCTTTAGGGTTTTTTATGTACAGTATCATGTCATCTGCAAATAGTGACAATTTGACTTCTTCTTTACCAATCTGGATGCCTTTTATGTCTTTGTTTGGTCTGATTGCCATGGCTAGGACCTCCAGTACTATGTTAAATAACAGTGGAGATAGTGGGCATCCCTGTCTTGTTCCCGATCTTAGATGAAAAGCTTTCAACTTCTCGCTGTTAAGTATGATGTTAGCTGTGGGTTTGTCATATATGGCCTTTATGATGTTGAGGTACTTGCCCTCTATACTCATTTTGTTGAGAGTTTTAATCATGAATGGATGCTGAATTTTGTCAAATGCTTTTTCAGCATCTATGGAGATGATCATGTGGTTTTTGTTCTTCTTATTGTTGATGTGGTGGATGATGTTGATGGATTTTCAAATGTTGTACCATCCTTGCATCCTTGGGATGAATCCCACTTGATCATGGTGTATGATCCTCTTGATGTATTTTTGATTTCAGTTTGCTAATATTTTGTTGAGTATTTTTGCATCTATGTTCATCAGGGATATTGGTCTGTAATTTTTTTTTTGGTGAGGTCTTTGCCCAGTTTTGGTATTAGAGTGATGCTGGCTTCATAGAATGAGTTTGGAAGTATTCCCTCCTCTTCTATTTTTTGGAAAACTTTAAGGAGAATCGGTGTTATTTCTTCTCTATATGTCTGGTAGAATTCAGAGGTGAATCCATCAGGCCCAGGGGTTTTGTTCTTGGGTAGTTTTTTGATTACCAATTCAATTTCGTTGCTGGTGATTGGTCTGTTTAGTTTTTCTGTTTCTTGCTTGGTCAGTCTTGGAAGGTTGTATTTTTCTAAGTTGTCCATTTCTTCTATGTTTTCCAGCTTGTTAGCATATAGATTCTCATAATATTCTCTTATAATTCTTTGTATTTCCGTGGGGTCCTTCGTTATTTTTCCTTTCTCATTTCTGATTCTGTTTATGTGTGTAGATTCTCTTTTTCTCTTAATGAGTCTGGCTAGGGGTTTATCTATTTTGTTTATTTTTTCAAAGAACCAGCTCTTGGTTTCATTGATTTTTTTGTATTGTTTTAGTCTTCTCAATTTTATTTATTTCTTCTCTGATCTTTATTATGTCCCTCCTTGTGGTGACTTTGGGTCTCATTTGTTCTTCTTTTTCCAATTTCAGTAATTGTGTCTTTAGACTATTCATTTGGGAATGTTCTTCCTTCTTTAAATAGGCCTGGATTGCAATATACTTTCCTCTTATCGCTGTCTTTGCTGCGTCACACGGAAGTTGTGGCTTTGTGTTGTTGTTGTTATTATTCTCCATATATTCTTTGATTTCTGTTTTGATTTGGTCGTTAACCCACTGATGGATTAGGAGACATTGTTAAGTCTCCGTGTATTTGTGAGCCTTTTTGTTTTCTTTCTAAAATTTATTTCTAGTTTTATACCTTTGTGATCTGAGAAGTTGGTTGGTAGAATTTCAATATTTTTGACCTTAGTGAGGTTCTTTTTGTGGCCTAGTATGTGGTCTATTCTGGAAAATGTTCCATGTGCACTTGAGAAGAATGTGTATCCTGTTGCTTTTGGGTGCAGAGTTCTGTAGATATCTGTTAGGTCCATCTGTTCTAATATGTTTTTTAGTGCCTCTGTGTCCTTACTTACTTCCTGTCTGTTTGATCTGTCCTTCAGAGTGAGTGGAGTGTTGAAGTCTCCTAGAATGAATGCATTGCATTCTATTTCCTCCTTTAATTCTGTTATTATTTGTTTCATATATGCCGGCGCCCTTGTGTTGGGTGCATATATGTTTAAAATGGTTATATCCTCTTGTTGGACTGCCCCTTTGTCATTATGTAATGTCCTTCTTTATCTCTTGCTACTTTCTTCGTTTTGAAGTCTATTTTGTCTGATACAAGTATTGCAACACCTGCTTTTTTCTCCTTGCTGTTTTCATGAAATATCTTTTTCCATCCATTCACTTTTAGTCTTTGTATATCGTTGGGTTTGAGGTGAGTCTCTTGTAGGCAGCATATAGATGGGTCTTGTTTTTTTATCCATTCTGTTACTCTGTGTCTTTTGATTGGTGCATTCAGTCCATTTACATTTAGGGTGATTATTGATAGATATGTACTTATTGCCATTGCTGGCTTTAGATTCGTGATTACCAAAGGTTCAAGCCTTGCTTCTTCACTATCTAACAATCTAACTTAACTTTCTTGTTAAGTTATTGTAAACACTGTCTGATGTTTCTTTATTTCTCTTCCTTCTTATTCTTCCTCCTCCATTCTTTATATACTAGGTGTTTTATTCTTTGCCTTTAGTTAGTATTTGGATGGTCTGTTTTCTTTGCTATGATTTTATTTTCTCTGGTGACATCTTTTTAGCCTTAGGAGTGCTTCCCTCTAGAGCAGTTCCTTTAAGATGTCCTGTAGAGGTGGTTTATGGGAGGCAAATTCTCTCAGCTTTCGCTTGTCTGGAAATTGTTTAATCACTCCGTCATATTTAAATGATAATCGTGCTGGATACAATATTCTTGGTTTGAGGCCCTTCTGTTTCATTGCGTTAAATATATCATGCCATTCTCTTCCGGCCTGTAAGGTTTCTGTTGAGAAGTCTGATGATAGTCTGATGAGTTTTCCTTTGTAGGTGATCTTTTTTCTTTGTCTAGTTGCCTTTAATACTCTGTCCTTATCTTTGATCTTTGCCATTTTAATTATTATGTGTCTTGGTGTTGTCTTCCTTGGGTCCCTTGTGTTGGGAGATCTGTGGGCTTCGGTGGACTGCGAGACTATTTCCTTCCCCAGCGAGGGAAAGTTTTCAGCAATTATTTCTTCAAAGACACTTTCTATCCCTTTTTCTCTCTCTTCTTCCTCTTGTACTCCTATAATGCGAATATTGTTCCGTTTGGATTAGTCACACAGTTCTCTTAATATTCTTTCATTCCTAGAGATCCTTTTATCTCTCTCTGCCTTAGCTTCTCTGTATTCCTGTTTTCTGGTTTCTATTGCATTAACAGTCTCTTGCATCTCGTTCAGTCCCCTGCTAAGCCCGTCAATGGCTTGTCCCATTTCTGCATTGTCTTTCCTGAGTTCTCTCACTTCCTCCCTCAGCTCTTGCATATTTCTCTGTAGATCCATCAGCATGGTTATGACTTTTATTCTGAATTCTTTTTCAGGAAGATTGTGCATTTCCATCCCTTCAGGTTCCCTCTCTGGTGTTGTCTGGGACTGAGTGAGCTTGGTCTGTACCATATTGCTCTGTCTTTTCATGGCAATAGAAGTGGTCGCTGGTAGGTGCCACGTATGTCAGCTGGGGTCTTTAAGACTTTAAAAAAGAAAAACAAACAAACAAAGAAAAACAAAAAAAATACAAAAAAAAGGAAGAGAAAAAAGGAAGAAAGAAAAGCAAGGAAGAAAAAAAGAACCCAAAACAAAACAAACAAATAGTGCCCACTGGGAGTAGATTTTGTACGGATGCTGTAGGTGGCGCTGTTGTTCCACTATTCCACAGCCATGGCCGCGCAGCTCCGCACGGCCCTTTGTTGCTCTGGCCGGGCGAGAACGAATTGGAGGCTGTTGTTCTCTATGCGAAGTTTCAGTGCGGCTACTTTTTCTCAGTCGTCAACTAAGGTGTCCAAAATTCCTCAGGACTCCCAGCCTGCTGGGCCGAGTGTGCTGGGATGAACCTGGGCCCTCGCCTCTTTAAGCCTGCCAAAAAAAGCGCGTACTTTTCTTTTGTCCCGGGGAGCCTGCTCCAAGGACCCAGGCACGTTCCCAGCTCAAAACCTGCACCTTCTGCCTCCCCAATATCTGATACACTGCACAATGTGTGTCAGCGCTCCTGGGGCAGATCACCAGGGCTGGTTATTTCATGGGCCTGTACTTCCACTCCCTCCCAGCTCTGAATTCTCTCCTCCCACTGGTGCGCTGGGGTAGGGGAGTGCTCAGGTCCTGCTGGGTTACAGCTCCATTATCTTACTCACCTCACGGGGTGCCGAGTCCTCTCAGGTGCAGACGCAGGCTGTGTGCTGTCTGTTATTTTCTGGCCTCTCTTTTAGGAATAGTTGTATTTGCTGTATTTTCATAGATATATATATGGTTTTGGGAGATTTCTGCCGCCCTGCTCATGCCGCCATCTTCCTGGCACTCCCTGAATTTCTTCTTTGGAGAAGTGTCTGTTCATTTCCTCTGCCTGTTTCTTAACTGGATTATTTGCTTTTTGTTTGTTGAGGTGCATGAGTTCTTTATATATTTTGGATGTCAACCCCTTATTGGATTTATCATTCATGAATATATTCTCCCATACTGTAGGATGTCTTTTGTTCTACTGATGGTGTCCTTTGCTGTACAGAAGCTTTTCAGCTTCATATAGTCCCACTTGTTCATTTTTGCTTTTGTTTCCCTTGCCCAGGCAGATATGTTCATAAAGAAGTCGCTCATGTTTATGTCTAAGAAATTTTTGCCTATGTTTTTTTCTAAGAGTTTTATGGTTTCATGACTTACATTCAGGTCTTTGATCCATTTTGAGTTGACTTTTGTGTATGGGGTTAGACAGTAGTCCAGTTCCATTCTCTTACATGTAGCTGTCCAGTTTTTCCAACACCACTTGCTGAAGAGGCTGTCATCTCCCCATTGTATATCCAAGGCTCCTTTATCATATATTAATTGACTGTATATGTTTGGGTTAATGTTTGGATTTTCTATTCTGTTGCACTGGTCTGTGGGTCTGTTCTTGTGCCAATACCAAATTGTCTTGATTGCTGAAGCTTTGTAGTAGAGCTTGAAGTCTGAGAGTGAAATTCCCCATTTTATTCTTCCTTCTCAGGATTTCTTTGGCTATTCAGGGTCTTTTGTGGTTCCATATGAATTTTAGAATTATTTGTTCCAGTTCATTGAAGAAAGCTGTTGTTATTTTAATAGGGATTGCATTGAATTGTGTCTTCACAATAGATTTCTTTAGGTAGTATAGCCATTTTGACAATATTTATTCTTCCTAGCCAAGAGCATGGGATGCATTTCCATTTGTTAGTGTCCTCTTTAATTTCTCTTAGGAGTGTCTTGTTGTTTTCAGAGTACAAGTCTTTCAATTCCTTCATTAGGTTTATTCCTAGGTATTTTATTCTTTTTGATGCAATTGTGAATGGAATTGTTTTCCTGATTTCTCTTTCTTTTAGCTCATCATTGTTGTATAGGAAAGCAACAGATATCTGTGTATTAATTTTGTATCCTGCAACTTTGCTGAATTCAGATATTAGATCTAGTAGTTTTGGAGTGGATTCTTTAGGGTTTTTATGGACAATATCATGTCATAAAATTGTCTTTGTTTTGTCTGATTGCCATGGTTAGGACCTCCAGTACTATGTTAAATAACAGTGGAGAGAGTGGGCATCCCTGTCTTGTTCCCGATCTTAGATGAAAAGCTTTCAGCTTCTCACTGTTAAGTATGATGTTAGCTGTGGGTTTTTCATATACAGCCTTTATAATGTTGAGGTACTTGCCCTCTATACCCATTTTGTTGAGATTTTTTATCATGAATGGATGCTGAATTTTGTCAAATCCTTTTTCAGCGTCTGTGGAGATGATCATGTGGTTTTTGTCCTTCTATTTGTTGATGTAGTAGATGATGTTGATGGATTTTCGAATGTTGTACCATCCTTGCCTCCCTGAGATTAGTCCCACTTGATTGTGTATGATCCTCTTGATGTATTTTTGAATTCGGTTTGCTAATATTTTGTTGAGTATTTTTGCATCTGTGTTCATCATGATATTGGTCTGTAATTTTCTTTTTTGGTGGAGTCTTTGCCTGTCATCAATGCTTTTATGAGAAATTTCTTCTTTTGGGAGAAACTCAAAGAGGAAAATAAGCTTTCTGAGTCCTATATGTTTGCTTTAAACATTTTCTTAGATCCAGTATATCATTTGTTTCCCACCTATGTGAAATATGCTATAATTTTCAAATACATACTCGGTACATGTTTTGAATGATAATATACAAATACATTTTTAGAAGATTTATCGAATTTGCAGTAGATTTTGATGGATTTTTTTTGAATGTTTTTGTGGTTGGGACTGAGCATTTCTTTTACTTAAAAAGGAGTTCCTCAACTTAAAAACAGAAACCACTGACCTAAGGTATCACAACCATGTCTTCCATTTGGCTATAAAGTACTCCTCATCTAATGCAAAATTCTGTGCGGTGACTCTTTTGTGTCTTTACAATAGATTTTTTCTAAAAGTAAAGGAAAATTGCATTTTACTTTGACTTTAGCAAAATGTTAATACTGAACAAATACAGAGGGATATTTATAAAGCATGTTTTCTTTTAAAATTGCCACATTATTTGATGTTGTAATTGGATCAGAGAAAGTCTATCTGTGGCTTAGTAAGAACATGCCAAACCAGAAACACTGATCCATTTCATTTTCCCCAGGCTCTGTTATGTGGTCTAATTGTCACATGTCCTAAGGATCCTCTCAGATATTTAGAGGAAATGATTATTACTGTAATGGAAACTGGTCTTGAAAGTCTTCTTTGGTAAGTATTGTTTTGATTTATGGTAGGGAGATATTTTATTTTGAAGGTAACACACACATTGTATAGTATCTTGCTTAAGAATGCCTCCAATCTCAAGACTGTTAAAGAATCCCTCCACAGGCTTTTAAGTCCCAAAAACTTCAATAGGCACGGGAGATACAGTGTGCTCTCACCAATAATGTGCTCATAGGGCAGTTTATTTCAAGGCGAGGCTGAAGAAAGGGAGGCATGTCTTCTTCTTGGCACAGAAGAATCTTCCAGGGGGATAGTCTGAAAAAGCCCTCCAAGTGATTCCTATATGCTTCTCCCAATGGGATATGTCTGTCTCTTCCCGTCCTTACATTCCACCCATAAGAATTACTGATTTAATTATGGAACTGACTACTGTGAAATGAAATTCATTTTTTACTCTGTTTTGTGATTTTATTAAAGGGATATGTTCATTGATCCACTAATGAAACCAAAAGTTCGGAGATTGTCGGAAACTTACATGGAACAACTTTTTGGACTGGATGATCAGCTGGTAAGTGTTAGGAATCAAACATTCTGAAATATACATCTAAGTTTTGATGGAAGTTCTGAAATAGATTTTAGATTTTATGAGAGGTGTGAGGTCATAATGCTTTGGAATTGGGGACACTCAGAAAGGTGAAGGAACTTTGTGCGCACACACACACACACACACACACACACACACACACACACACACACAGAGCCACACTTACCTCCACAGATTTCCAAGCAGCATTTAGACATGCATTTATTCTTCCTCTTTCTGATAAAGTCTTTCTATTAAATCCCCCTTTTCCCCTTCCCCTCCTCTCTGCGTCTTCATAACGATAACAAAAGCATTAGGGAAAGCTTTAAATGGAACACTGTCCTTCCTTTCTAATCTACTTCCTTCTGTATTTCAATTCCACTCCATTCTCCATGCCATCTGCACAGGAATTATGCTCATAAAGATATGCCCAAAATATTAATGAGGTCTAACTTAAAAGGCAGACTAACAGTTAATGGAAGGAATAACCAGTTCCAACAGCTGGTTTGGATCCTGTAAAGAAGGCAAGGAAGTAATTCAGGACCTGGAGACTCTGAGGACAAAGATGTGTATCTGAGAGAAGCTCAAACAGCAAAAGGGAGGTGGGGAGAGAAATACCAACACAAACTAGGTGTGTGTGCGACCAAGTACGATGCCCCTGGATCCCAGGCTGGTGTCTCAGCAAGTCAGGCCAGGCTTGGGAGTTGCTGGTGAAGTTGGGTGTAGACAAGTGGAATCAAAGCCCTGTTCACGGTGGGTGCTGAGAGCCAGGAGCAATCTGAGTCATCGTTTAGAAGGACGGGTGGGGAGTAAGCCTGGATCCTAATCAGCGGTCTGCAACAGAGAGACAGAAAGAGGGGGATGGGGTATTTCTGCCGAAACTCGGATGAGTCTGAGGTGCCAGCACACTGGAAAGGGCCCACCCACGTGTCCAGTCCCAGCTGATCTGCATCATGATGTGTGGGTCTCTTCATGACTTTACCTTATCATCCATAGATCTGGCTCTGTTCTGGAGAGCAGACATCTGTAAACCACATTCTGGGACATGTTGCAGGGCAGCCTCAGGCACTGAAGGGCAGACCAGGGGATAGGACTGTAGGCCCTCCTGTCCCCATCCCTTACATTCTAGAATAGTTCTGCTTTGAGTATAGTGTCACATGAAAAAGCTTGAAAATCATTGCTATCAGATAGTAAAATTATTAAAAACTGTTCATCTCAAGGTAAGCCTTATTGTGAATATTTTGAATGTGATCCTGTAAAATACTACTAGATTGTGTCCAATGGCTAGCCAGAAACCTGTAGAGAATCTTTAAAAACTGCACAGAATTCCAAGAGTTACCATAGCTATCTTAAACCTAAAGTTTTATTAGAAGAGGAATTCTCAGAGATATTTCATGACTTTGAAAGTGCAAAAGATAAAATATTGGGGACTGATGCTGATTTAGAGAGGAGTTTGACAATTCAACAAGGCATAGAAAAGATGCCCAATTCATCTGAGTCAAGAAAAATAGGAACAAGATGTGACTTGGCAAAATGTAAATCTCTAGGTACCTAGGATTGTTCAGCTGAAAGACTCAATCTAGGCTGGCCAAAGAATCATTCATTTCATCTTCACCCTCAGAAAAATAAAAAAATTTTTTTTACAAAGAAATAAGACGCGTTAACCATCAATCTTTCTAATATTTTATCTAAATACTAAATAAACATCAGCTTTACCTTTTTCCCAGCTTTCTTTCCTATACAGTTGTAACTATCAGTAAGAGTTTTTAATATTTCGACAAAACATTTTAAAGGTCACAAACAATTGTAATTTTTCCCATTTATTATTAAGAATGTTCATCATGGTTTCAGTGTGTGAAAAAACTGGAGTAAAACAAAAGCAGTCATTTTTATGGTCTTCCACTACACAGTCCTGCACAGCAAGGACTGACTGTACTTATTTATAAATTTCTATTTGTGCAAATAGAGAAGATTGAATACAGGAAACTGTGAGTAAGCTGAATAGGTACAGAAAAGATAGGAACCACTCTCAACAATAGATAGAAAGACAGTTTAACTGTCTGTTCCAAGATGAAAGAATCATCCATTGTAAGGAAGAAACTAACTTCACAGACTTGATTCTCATTTCTTAGGAAATGAAATCTCCAGACAGGCCTACTAATTACAAGAAGAAAAGGCATCTATCATACACAAAAACTATTTTTATTATGGAACAGTGTAAACATAACACAAAAGTAGAAAGAACACCATAATGATACCTCATCATCCAGCTTGCATATTAACCAACATTTGGCCATCTTGTTAATTAATCTCTCCTCATTTTTTGCTGGCACATTAGAAGGCAAATCCCAGGAACTGTATTATTTTTACCAGTAAATTCTTCCATGTCCATCTGTAACAGGAAATGACATTTTTAGAGAACATTGCACAGTGCCACTAGGACCATTAGCAACAATGCCTGAATATTATCTATAGCTGATGATATTCAGGTGTATATATTTAATATTCAGGTTTCCCATGTTGTCTCAGAAATGCCTTTTTACATATGGCTCTGTTAACTCAAGATCCATACAAGATCCACATATTGCACTTGGTTGTTACACATCTGATGTCTCTTGTAATCTATGACATTTCTCTTTTTAATTTTTTCCCTCTTATTTATTGAAGAAAGATCATTTGTCCTGTAAAATGTTCCACACTCTCACGTCTTCCTCTGGCATCCTTTCATTTGTTCTATTTCCTGCAAGTTTGTAATGATATCTACAGACTTGATATTCAGGTTCTTCTTTTCCTTTTTTTTTTCTCTTGGTGACAAGAATACTGCATAGGGGGTGATATGTTCTTTCTAGTGCACATCAGGAGGCACCCATGGTCCGAGTGACCTACTTTCAATGAATCTTGATTCCTATAGAAGTTAATGTAATTGCTTATTAGTTCCATCCTCTGGTACATAGTGGCTTTGGACTAACAGTACCACAAGACCACTAATAATAAAACTACTGAATACAGTTTAAGAAATTGATGCAATTCTTTTTTTCTTCAAGATGTACATACCCTACCAGCTATTGTCAGTAGAAAGAATACTTCTTTTGTTACATCAGGTAATTCTTTTTTTGTTTCAGTGGTCATCTTTTTCTCTCTTTGATGTAATTATGCTCTTTGCATTATGCATAACATATGCCATTACATGGCAGCAAAATCAAAATAAAATGAGGAGCATTCAGAGAAGAATTGCTTCTATTCCTGCCTCTCCATCCTCTCTCTCCCATCCCTCTAGTTTATCCTCCCATTACTTCTTTTTTAAAAATTATGAGCAACTACACTGTATTCTCTTCCCCTTTGACTTCTTACGCAGAAGTAGCAGCCTATATCTAGTTGTCTCCTTCTTGCTTTTCTCACCCCATATGTCCTGGAGATAGCTCTTACATGACTTTTAAAATGATGCCATCACAGGGAACTCTGTGTAACAAAGCCCTAAAATCTAAATGAATGATGTGGACTTAAAAAGTCATACTGATGTAACAAATGGCTTAACTGTGTGGAGGAAACTTAACCTTATGACCCCGGAGTTCTGAGGAACGTCTTGATAAGTTTTTAATTTAGTTTAAATTGTTTCAGGGGTTTTAATTAATAAAATTTGTAATAATAAACATCAACATGTTTGAGAAACATTGATTTTTCTAAGTTGTATTTATTTAAATATATGTTTATTAAATAGAACCCTAAAATACAAATAGCAGTGAGTGCTTCTCTCCATGCACAAAAGCCTCTGGGCATTAAAGACCCTTTAAATAATTTGAAGGAGATGAAAAAATAAGAAAATCACTTACTGTGAAAAATACAACACTTGATACCACATACCATCCCATGGTACTGTGTGTTACAGACACTGCTCTCTTCTGCATAAAGACATGGTTTCTTTTTACTATTGTTGTTATTACTATTACTTTTACAGCCTCTGACAAAGTTCAGAGTGGGAAGGGATTTAGATTAGGGATTTAAATTCATGCATTCAACATATAATTATAAACCCTGTCTTAGTCTGTGCAGGATAGTATAACCAAAATACCACAGATTGGGTGGTTATAAGCAACAGAAATGTACTTCTCACAGTTCTGGAGTCTGGGAAGTGCAAGACCAAGGTGCTGGTAGACTTGGTATCTGGTGAGAGTCAGCTTCCTGGTTCATACCCTACTACCTTCATGTGGCAGAAGTGGTGCGGGAGCTCTCTGGGGCCTCTTATAAAGGCCCTAATCACCTTCATGAGGACTCCACCAGGTCATCTCCAAAAGGCCCCCCTCCAAATGCCATCACATACCTTCAACATATGAACTTTAGAGAACACAAACATTCATAGCAAACCCCATACTATTTTGCCAGTATTATTTTAGAATGATATTATGTGGGATATTAATGAAACTCATGAATCATGTAAAGATGGGACTTTGAAATATGGTGAGATATGTTAAAACAAGTTAATATATAATTTTTTGACTCAAGGATTAATTGAGCAAAGAAAGGAATTGCCCACCAGAAGAAAAATTGTTATAATATGCTGAAAACTAAAAAACTATGATATATGAAGTTAATGATTTACATTTATTTTTTGTTTGATTCTTACCATATTTCTTAATATAATAACAGGTACCTCAACTATTATAGAAGAACAACTTTTTCTATGGGTATGCATCCATTTTCTCATAATAAATGGATGATATCATAAAATAAAAAAATTAATTGGTATTACTACTGACATTAAAGAGCTGTAAACTCAGTATCTGTAAGTTAGTATTAATTATTTGTAATAATATTTCATTACCTTTCAATTTATTACAAAATTTCCACAAGTTTCACCAGCCTGGAATACAAATAGAACAGTGTTGGCAATAATTTTCGAAATTTCACTGCCTCTGACTGCTCTCTTCATAATACAGGAGGTCGGTTTCCCCTAAAAATTCTAACCAGCTATTTCTGCAAAATCCAAAGCTGTCCTGTGTGAATTCAAGAATTCCCTAACTTTACCCATACACCCACTTCCTCACCCTCACCCTTATATTCACCCACACCTCACTGTAACAATAAACCTAAATCTCGCCCTAAACCTAACTTTAAACCTGAACCCTCTCACCGTAACCCTATCCTCACTGTACACTGAGCCCTAAAACTAAACCAAAACCTAGCCCTGGCCACTCTAACACCTCACACTCTCCCTCACCCTCACTCACACCTAACCACAAGCCTAAACCTAAAACTAATGCTAACTCTAATATTCAACCAGAAAAATAAACTCTTACCATAATCCTATTGAGACCCCACACTGAACCCTAAACCTCACCCTAACCCGAAGGCTGGCCACTCACAGTAACACGTCAACCTCATCCTCACTTTCACCCACACCTAACCGTGATCCTAAACCTAAACCAAACCCCAACCCTAACCCTAAGACTTAGCCCCAACCCTCACTCACATGGAACCACAACCCAAAACCTAACTCTCACGCTATCCCTCAGGCTAAAACCAAATCCTAACTCTAAACCACACCATAACTCATCCTAAACACAACCCTACCTTCACTTCCTCACCCTCACCCTTATATTCACCCACACCTCACTGTAACAATAACCTAAATCTCGCCCAACCCTATCGTTAAACCTGAACTCTAAATTTAACTGTAACCCTATCCTTACCCTACACAGAACCCTAATCCTAACCCTGGCCACTCAACCAAACCCCTCACCCTCACCCTCACCTTCACCCACATCTAACCATAACCCTAAATCTAAACCAAATCCCAACCCTAACCCTGAATCATAAACCTAAGTCTCACCCTAACCATATCCTCACCCTACTCCTAACGCTATCCATAACCTAACCATACCCCTAATCCTGACCCTAACACTAGCCCCTAACCCTTACCCTCACTCACATGGAACTATAACCCTAAAGCTAATACTGATTCTAACCTTCAACCTAAACCCAAATCCTAACTCTAACCCACACCATTACTTCATCCCAAACCTAACCCTAGCCCTAACCTTACTCATACCCCCAATTCCTCACCCTCATCCTCACTCTCACAGGGGCCATAACATTAAACCTAACTCTGACACTAACCCTTGGCCTAAACCCAAATCCTAATGCTAACCCACACCATAGCTTCATCCTAAACCTAACCAGACACCTAACCCTAATGCTAACCTCATCCGTATCCCCACTACTCAAGGTCTATGGGCAAAGCAATGTCCCCCCAAAATAAACTGATCTAAAACAACTTTCAGATGTTTTCCTTCATCTTCTTTTCACCCACACCACAAACTGAGCCAACACACACATAGTTCCTTGCTTGAGCAATGTGGTTTTGGCACCTTCCCTATCTGAAGCTCCCACAGCACATGCCTACAAAGCCTGGAGCCACTCTCTGCTTTGCTGGGTCTCTGCCCCACCCTGCGCTCGCCCTCCTGAGCTCTCACATCTGAGGGGGATCCTCAAGCCTCTTCAAATGCAAATCCTTAGGATGCCAAATAGCACTCGTGTCCCCACAACTCCTTGGTCTACTCAAACTCTTCCCTGTGGTTACTCTGTTCAAAAGAGAAAAGAATCTCTTTTCTGAAGACCTCTAATAAGCCAAACTTGCACTTCAAGACTAAGGCCACATTTGTTTCCCTGCAAAATAGTACCACTGTGTGGCCAGAGCTGAACACTTTCAGTTCTTTCCCACCAGCTTTGAAATGAAGTGCTTCTTGATAAAATTTTAACATTTTGAAATTTGGTGTAATGTAAGACTTTTATAATATTTTTTTCCTTTTAATGTCTTGTATTTTTATATTTAAATGTTTAGTCCATCTGGAAATTATTTTTTACATGTTTTAAGGTAGGGAGTCCACATTTCTTCCAAATGGAGAGACCTGTGTCCTTCTTGACCATTTAATAAATAAACCATCTTTTCCCAGTTGAATTGAAATGCCACATCAGTTATATATTCAGTTCCTTTATACATGGAAATCTGTTTCTCAACCTTTTTTTTTTGGTATCGTTAATCTACAATTATATGTGCAACATTATGGTTGCTAAATTCCGCACTTCATCAAGTCCCCCCATGTACCCCATTACAGTCACTGTCCATCAGCGTAGTGACTTTTGTAATATTTTTATCACATTATTCCAAATTTTCAAAATTTCAAGCCATGTGAAATCTGATGGCATTAGCTGTGTGCTGTGCAGAAGTGGAGAAAATGCTCCTCATTTTGTGCTGCACAGAGTGCGGTGTGCTTCGAACAGCACCAGTTCCTTTGGATTTTGCCTACTGCATCCTCGTCCTTAAGATGTGGACCCTCAGGTCACGAGGCAGCGCCCCTGCATTCAGTCATTCTTTCAGATGATAGGAGAAAACTTCCTTAGCCTCCTGTTAAACCCAAAACAACACATTTAAATGGACTTCTACAGCTTCTTCTTTAAAAATCCAATAGAGCTGCCCAATAACAGAATTCAACAGATTTAGGTTGGAACTACCCCTTTATTTGCTCCTCATATTCATTAAATATTGAAAAACACAGAAAAGGAGAATGAAGGAAAAAGGTTGGAAATTCCTTACATAAACTGAGATGTCAGTGCAAATATGTGGCCCCATTTAATTTCTAGTTTGAACAAACTGTATAAGACATTCAGGGGATCAACTCTAGAGATTTGGGTGTGAATGGGTATTAGGTGATATTAAGCAATTACTGTTAATCATCTAAGGTGGGGTAATGGAATTGTGATTGTGAAGAAAATGTGCTTATATTTTAGAGATAGATACTAAAAGATTTGGGGGATGAAAATATCGTGATTTATATACTTTATATACTTTAAAATGGCCGAAGAAAGTATAGCAGAATGTTGACAATGTTAAATGTAAACTATGGGTGTTAGATGTCCATTCTATTTCTTTGAAAGTTTGAAAAATTTTTAAATAAAAAAAATATTTTTAAGACTGAGTTGTACTTATCCTATATACAGTATCTTTAAAAAAAAGAGATCAGTGTTGTATTTGTATCAATGTTTCCTTGAAACTAGTGTGTTATGTTGGGCATGTATGTTCATTGAATCAGATCATATTCTGTTGGAACCCAGCTTAAAACAGAAGGCCTGAACATTTTTCTGTCCCCAGTGTACATGAGGAATAAGACATACTCTCAGTAGTAATAGTGACTCATCATAGCAGTAATTCCTAGAGAGGGTGGAAGTGGGGGACACCTAAGGAAAGTGGGGGAGTGAGCACAGTAGTTTTAAAAAGCATCACTGGTGAGTCTAATGGTCTCTGGAGAAAGGACCAGTGGCCTAAAAGAGAAGTGTCAATTGTAACTAAATGTTGGAAAAGTTACTTTGCAACTAATTCATTATTTAGACATTCCCACTCTTTAACTTTAGAAACCATCTCCCATGAAACATTTTTTATTTCCAGACTCAAAGCTAATCTTAATGTAACCGGCCTCATAAACTCTGTGGGGAAGCACCTCCCACTGCTTCTCCCTCTCCATTTATAACTGCAGGCATCTTTGCAGCTGGGAAATTGGTGTGAGTGCCTGGAAACAGTGCTGCTGTCTGAGGTGCTTTAGGTCCTGCTGCCTTACTTTTTATCCAGCAATTTCCCCACAAAGTTGTTGCCGGAATTCTTTACCCTCCATATGTAGTAGCCAGATGGCAGAGAATTGGCCTGCATCCAGGCAGTTTTCCAAGGCAGTTAATCAATCCATATATATCTGTGAGTTCTTACTCTGTGCAATACACTGTCAGGTGGAATAAAATGATGAGAGAAAGAGTATTTTCCAACCACAAGCTGTTAACCAATATACAATGGTCTATGAAGACTAGAGAGCAAGGGGCTGGAGTGTCACCAATGAAGACACCGAGCCCAGAAGCAAAACCAGGAAGTGTGCATACTGGCTTGTGCCCCATGGTTAGACCCGCCCGTGGGGCTGTTGGGTGGCAGTGTGGAGGGGGGCACACGCCCTGCTCCAAGTGGGGGCTAGGGCAGTACTGGGCTGGAGAACTTGTTGCAGGACAGTCTTTCAGAGATGCTCTCTTAAAGCTGTTATCCGCTGTGGAGAAAATAAGAGGATGTCAACAATGAAGAAAAATTGTGGCTATTTTAATTCTATTGTGTTTTTTTTTGTTTTCTTTTTAACTTTGAGAACAATATATATGAAATTACAATAAGAATTTAGGGGAAGAAACTCTTGAAAAAGGAAATTGGCATGACAAACTCCTCCAGCATACCATGAATTAACGAGGACTTTAGTTTCACTCAACAATAGAATAAAAAGAATACTTTTATGCTGATTTAGAGTTGATCATTAGAAGAAAACTCAAGTTCAAGTGTTACTGGCTGAAGTATAATTTTTCTTTTCAAAGTCATTATTACCATAATGTTTTGAGCTACATTAATTTCATTGTGTAATATATGGTGTGAGAGCAAGAGAAACTCCATTTT
>JAVSCE010021573.1:0-11679 GCA_032199065.1 Smutsia gigantea | reverse complement strand
AGCATGCCAACTAGGGAGGAGACCAGCCCTGGGGCAGCCTCAGTTCATTCAAGCATCCTGAAAACAGGGAAAGGATGGAAACCCAGGGGTTCGGAGGGGAAAGGGTACAAAATGACGGTCCTTAACTCCCAGGGGCCATACATTTGGGTTCTTACCTCCACAGCACTGGCAAGAGCTATAGGGGCATAGCCGGCTAATTTGGAGGCAAGGCAGAGTACCCCCTTAAGGCCGTGGTTCTCAAGCCAGATGCACATTAGAATCACCTGGTAAGCTTTAAAAACCTACATGCTCTACCCTCACCCCAGACATTCTGGTTTAAATGGTCTGACAGCAAGGGCCCAGGCAACCAGTGGTTTTTAAGTTTCCACATGATTCTAATGTGCACTCAGAGTTGAGAACTACTGCTCTGAGAGAATAATCTTAGTTTCACCAGGCCCTTCCAGAATATTCCCAGACCAGAGTGACATATCTAGGGGGCAATGGGCCAAGCCTGATTTCTGACTTCCATGTTCCCTGGTAAGGAAATTCAGTCTTTCTTCAATGTGCCCTACACGGTGGTGTGCTGGTAAATGTTTAACAACCAGTCCCTATGAAGTCCTGATTTGTAGCATTTGCCAATTTCCCTGGTGCACACACTCTCACGTTTTCAAGTTATCAATGTAATGTCACTGCACACAGAATTGGGAGAGACATGGCTGGCTGGCTCTTCTACATGACACTGACCCTAAGGGTAGACTCCCACTAAGCCCAGGGAAGCCATTCCCCAGTACGGGCTTCCCAGACCCCATCCTCCCAAATCCTTCCGGTTGTGCGCAGGCACAGACATTGCTGATGTAAAGTGCCTCCAGGAAGCTTCCTTCATCTCCCGGCCAGAACTCATCTTGCCCTCTGTACTCTGACACACTCTGGGTGCCTCTTCTGTGGCCCCTCCTTCGGCATGCAATGTATTGGCACACTTCTTTCTCTTCTACAAGACAGTAAGTTTCTTGAGGACTAGGAGCCATATTTTCTCTTTTTTTATTCATCTTTCTGTCTCCCACTGGGTTTACCATGCTTCCCAGTTATAGTAAGTTCATATTAATGACTATCAAATGGAAACCTGGATCCTCTTTCTCCCTCAATCTTCCTGTTTTTCTCCAACTACTGTATCAATGATCTTGCCTCTGCTGATTTATCTCAGAAAGGTCTAAATACTGCTCTGTCCATTTCACAGGGCACTGACTTGTACCAAGTGAAGCACAGAGCAGACATCTCTAATTACAAGTGCATTTGATTTCCTATAACAAAAGTTGGGTGTGAACAGAACGTTTATCAGCCAAATCATATCTTTAATGTAGCATATGAGAGCATCCTTCTTGAAGGATCTCACTGTATATTACTTTGCTGTTGCTTCTGTAACGAACACAAACTTAGGGGCCCAAATAGTCTGTTTCTATTCTCTTGTATTTCTAGAGGTCAGAGGTCTGACAGGGGTCTCACTGGGCTAAAATCAAGGGTAGACAGGGCTGTGTCCCTTCTGGAGGCTCTAGGGGAGAAAGGGTTTCCTTGCCTTTTCTAGCTTCTAGTGGCCACCCATTCTTTGGCTCATGGCCCTTTCCTCCATCTTCAAGGCCAGCAAGGTTGGGTTGAGTCCTTCTCATATTGCATCACTCTGACCTCCTCTTGGCCTTTCTCTTCCCCCGTTTTCAGTACACTCGGGATACAGGCAGCGGGCAGTAAGGGTTAGGTGTAATAAGACACATGCGTTGTGTGTGCAAGAGAGGCATGTGTGTGTGGGATATGCATACACACTCTTAGTGATTCTATATATTTCACATTCACTCTTCTTTTTCATTACCACCACTGTTCCTCCAGCCCAGGCCCTGCCCTTATCACTGCACTCCCGCACTAGCACCCTGATCTCCTCCTTGCCTCCCTGGCTTCACACTAGCCTTGCTTCTGTCCATCTGGCAAACTGGTCCAAGTCAGCTTTCACTCTGTTACTCCTCTGCTCTAGGACCTACAGTGGATTCCCACTATTCTAAAACATTAAATCTAAGTTCCTCAGACTGGCCTTTGAAGCTTTTAACCAGCTTGTTCTGCTCATCCCCCCAATCTCTCTAATCTCCTTTCTTGTTATTCTTCTCTCTAGCCAAGCTAACTGCGCTTACTGACCTGCACATATGGCTGGCTTATTTCCATGCTTGCCCTCTGTCTGTGAACACATCCCACCTCTCTCTGCTGACCCAACCTATCACTTCAAGAGCCAATCTAAAACACGCTCTGGTGGGAAGCCAGTTCTGGTTAATCCCTTCCTGTTCTTTTGTTCCATGTTCCATATCATACTTATCTAACACATCTACTTCACATTAACTTTTCTTCATTGCTGTTTTGCTTTTGAAAAAATAACAGGTCTCATTGCTGAGTATTTACTCTGTGTCAGGCAGTGTGCTAATACATTTTATCTACATTTTCTTATTTAATCCTGAATGACAACTTTTTGAGACAGGCAATCCATTTTGCAGTTGAGGAAGTCAGTATTCAGAGAAATTAAGACAATTTTTCAAGATCACATAGCTAGGAAATGATAGAACTGGATTTGAATCTCGTCTGTCTGATTCCAGAGCTCCATACATATTCTGATGTGTTACAAAGGTAGGTCATGTGTCTTGTGAGCCTTGTCTGTCCAATAAGTGTGCGGCCCCTCCTGGCCATTATTCATGCCCATAACTGTGACTACATTGCTCCTAGATTGCAGCACCCACTGACCCTGGTTCCTCCTAGAGCTCTGGACCCAGAGGTCAGTAGTTCTCAAACCTGGCTGTACTACAGCATCACTTGGGGGAACTGAAGAATAAGTAAGTCCTGCTGCCCAGGCTAAATTGCAGTCCAGGCGTCTGTATTTTTTTAAAGCTCTCAAGAAAATTCTATTATGCAGCCAATGTTGAGAATCACTTGGAGAACATAGAAGGAGGCAGCTAGAAAGCAGTTCCTCTGTTTCGAACCCTGCTTTATTTCTCAGGAAGCCACATCTGCTCTGCATATCTTCTTTCCTCCCGCTTCCCTACCTGTCCTTTTGGCTTTTTGCCCAACAACATCTGGGGAGAGCAGCAATCATTGGTTAAGGAAGTGGCCACAAGCCAATTAGACATCAGCTCCGGGCAGGTTCCTAAACCAATGGGAATCCTGTTACTCACAGGTGGAAAAATTAACATATTAAAGCTTTCTGGGTTTCACAAAGAGAAAAATGAGTACTTTGCTTTTTTAGAAACAGCAAACACTCCACCTCTTAATCTGCTAACCACATCCCCCCCGCCTGCCCGGGGAAATAAGAAAGCAAAGCTGCACCGCTCCTAACCACTTCCGTCAGCTGGCAGGCAGGCCTGCCTCCCAACTCCCACTGGTCACTGGGTGTTCAAACCAGGCTGCCAGTCTTTGCACAGACAACAGCTGCTTGCCAGTCTGAGGGATCTGGTTTATGTGAAATGTTCTAAGGTTCTAGAAGAGCTGGACTCTGGGAGGTGAAATGGGGACAAGGCTCTACCGGCTCTTGGTTCTGTCCACATCCTCAGATACCTCCTCCTTTGGGAGTCCAAGAGTGTGTGCCTGTGGCAGGGCTCTCCAACTGGTATGTGCATAGCCCTTGGCCTCTGGGGCAGCCCCGGTGTTCACAGGAATGTAATCTTCTGTATGTTGTGACATGAGAAAGACTGGGAAGCCATGGCCTTGGGGTAGCTCCAAGTTCTCCAATTCCCTTGCCATCTGTTGAGGGACCCATTGACGGTTGATCTGACACTTCCTAGCCTTTCCAGCATGGACTGACCTTAATATGTGGTCAAGTCAGCATGTCCCACAGGGCTGAGAAGGGAAGAAAGATGAGTCCAAAGGGGCCCAGAGTCTGAACCACTTCAGAATCATTGAACTTCATGTAACAGGCTCAAATGCTTTCTCAAGTTTACTTCCTCTGTTGCTAAGGCTTGTCCCTGGAGAGACGCAGCCCGTCAAAGCCAGGCTTACCTTGGCATCCATGATGCTGGTCTCCACCCGGGCCACGCCCTGATTCTCCCGGAACAGCTGGATCTTGCTGATCTTGCTGAACTCGGACAGCACAGTGGTGAGGTTGGTTTTGAGGTCAATAACATGGCTGATGCCGTGACGGGGTCCCACCAGGAGAGTGGTGGCTGACTGCTTCTCATCCTGGTGCCCAAGCGTGGTGGGCAACATTCACAGAAAAAAAGAGCAGAGGAGGTGGAGAAAGGAGGCAAGAACAAACAGAAAACAGGCATTGGGCCAGTTAAACATTTGGGGCTCAGTGCCAGAGCAGTAGGACAACCTTGAGGGGAAAATGGTCAGGGACACCCCTGTTCCCAGGGCAGGGCCCTGGGTCGTCTGTCTGAATGGATACCCTAGCCTCAGCAGCAGGTCAGGTGAGGCGGGCAGCAGCAGGGCTGGCTCTAGCAAAATCGTGAAGTAGGTGAGGTCTGATTGGTGTCTTTGTGGCACTCTCTTCCTAAGCCACAGAGACTTTTCATTTGTTGCCGCAGGCCGCTTGGGGCCCCCACCCAGGGCTCTGCCCGAAGAGGTGGCATCGTGTGCTCGGTCTTTACCAGCCCCCACCAAAGCCAGTCAAAGTTACACTTCTCACCCAGTGCCAAACGCTAAACTGACAAAGTAACTACCTGAGGTGTTAGGAGTTGATTGGGCACTTAATGGCATGGGCGCGTGGGAGGGTGGTGTCTCCCTCCCTACGAAGATATTTGCCCTTTCATAGGCACTATAATAGTCTTAACCCAGAAGAATGACCTATAGGAATTTCAGCACTGGCAGGGGGTTGTGCGGGGTGGAGGGAGAGAGCAGTGGGCTTTCGGTGATCCTCAAATACTGGTATGTAAATGGTTGCCCTTGCACCTGATGGACTGGATTCCCTTAAGTGGTCTGGACAGGTTCCTCTGTGGCGTCAAGCCTGAGCTCTCTGGCAGCCCATTCCCTGGCAAGAGCATCACCCCAAGGAACCTCTTCCATCTGCTATAGACACTTTGATAGGCAGCTTTCCATCAGTGTGTCCCACAAGCATGACAGCATGTTCCCCACAGCATGCCAAGCACCTGGATCCAGTCAGCAAGATGATTTGAATTTCCTTTCACTACAGCTCACAAGGGTAAACTAGCTCGGGGCACAGTCTCAGGGGGACCAACTGGGCCCTACCCCAAGAAGGGTGTCACAGTGAAGGCCCTGGGCGGGCAGGGGTAAGTGCGCAGACTCAGGAAGGGTAATGAAACAGAGCAGGGGTTGGCAAACTCTCACCCGTGGGCCAAATCTGGCTGCCACCAGTTTTCGTCCAGCCCATGAACTAAGAATGGTTTTTACATTTTTAAATGGTTGGGAAAAATTCAAAAGAACTGTATTTCATGACACATGAAAGTCACATGAAATTCAAATTTCAGTGTCCACCAAGAGATACTAGAACATAGCAACGCTCGTGTTCATGCATTGTCTACAGCTGCTTTTGTGCTGCAATGGCAGCACTGAGTGGTTGTGGCAGAGACCTGCACGGCCCACCTACAAAGCCTGAAATATTTACTCTCTGGCCCTTTAAGGAAAAAGTTTGATGACCCCTGAAATCGAAGAAAGGGGCTGCAGAAGGGTCATGGAGGGGTACTGAAAACAAGTGTGCCTCCTCCTGCAGCACTCTACCAGACGTGGGACCAGAGCATGATGCAGGAGAGAGGGAGAAGGAGGACAAAGAGGAAATTATGAAGGCCTTATACTGACAGAGAATGCTACCCTAAAGTCCTAATGGGGTCCCGCTTGCCTGTCCTCCACCCCAGGACAAGTGCACCCAAAGGGCTCCCTCCCCACCACTGCCCTCACTGACCAGGCCCACAGTGTTGAACAAAACGCCTGTGAAGGTCGGAAGTTCATTCAGAATTCGAAGATACTGGAGCTTTGCCTGAATTGCAGAGCCCTGTGGAAACAATCCACCCAGAAATATGAGAAGCCAGAGTCACGCAGGAAAAGCAAACCCATGTTCTCAGCAAGCCGCACTGCACATGTATGGAGACCCTTTCCCCAACTCTGACACCCTACCTCATCTCTATTATATCTTTCCTGAGACCCCCCCTATGGCCACCTAGTACTGGCCATCCCTAGCCTGGAGTCCCACTCAATACTTTTAATCCTGAGCAGCTCTAAGTCCCAAGCCTGCTCTTCCTCTGGCATTCCCTCATAGAAAAGTCTCCATCAGCGGTACCAGCATCCCCCGGGTTTGAGTCAGAAGCCTGTTGAGTCACACTGGACTCCTCCCTCATTCTCTCACCTAAGGGCCACCAGTCACCAAATCATCTCAATTCTACCCTCTAATTTCCTCTCCAACCTATCCATCCCTCTTCTCTAGCCCTGCAGTCAATGCCTTGATGTAACCTCAGCTGTCTCAGGGCGGCAGCCAGGTTGCTGTCAGTACTGACACCCCTTTCCCTCAACCCCTCCACATTGCTATTAGAGGAAGCATCCTAAAACATAAGCTTAATCACATCAGCTGCCTGCTAAAACCCCTCAATGGCTCAGGATGTCTGCAGTGTGAGTACAGCCCCTTACCATGGTACACAAGGTGCTCCATGAACTGGCTCCTGTCAACCTCTCCAGCCTTTTCTCTTGCCCTCACCCCATCGCAGACATGCCCGCTGCCCTCTCTGCACGTGCTTATGCTGAACAAATGTTCCCATGCAGTGTTTCCTCAGACCCCTGGACCTTTGCACCAATTGATCTCCCTGCCTGGGAATGTCTTCCTCCCCCACCTCCCCCAAATCATTTGGACAAACTCCTTCCTATCTGTCAAGACCCAGCTCTTGCATGAAAGGCATCAATTCCTGGCCTTTTTCACCTCCCTAAGGCTGCGCTGGGGGCTCCTCCTCCGCGCTTTCAGAGCATCCACGCCAGTCACACATGTTGTGACTGACTGCTGAGTTTCCCCACTAGTTTGCCCCTGCTTGAGGGTTGACACCAGGCCTTCTTCATCTTTGTGTCTCCATCTAGAAGTCTGGGAGCCTCAAAAAATATGTTTGCTGAGGAGATAGTTGGGAGCATTGATGCTCTCCACTGGGAAGAAAACAGTATGATTAAATATGCACAGCAAGGTAGGAATGGCTTAACTCTCTGGGGAAATTTGCATCTTAAAGGAAAAGCTAGTTGGTAAAGCAAGGAATCTGGAATGGGTGGAATATATGGGGGCAACCAAGTCCTGTGTCTACCTCTGCAGGTGGATTCCACGGCTTCTCACCACTCTCCTGACTCCTGGGCCCAAAGTGCCAGCAGACTGAGTCTTTACAAGCCTGAGAAGGGCCTGAGGGCTGGGACGCCATGGAGTGGCCATCCCTCAGAGGGCACCTGAGCATGCGCAGGGCAGCACAGCAGCGACCTGCACCCCCGACATACCACCCAGGCCAGGCCTTGTTCCACAGGGCTGGACTTTATCTCCCAGAATTCCCTATCCAAGGACTGATGAATCAGAAAGCTACTGAGGGACAGAGCAGTCACTCCATGGAAAACATGCGCCTCCCCAGGGAGCAGTGCTGGCCACACAGCAGGTGGCTCAATGAGCACTGACTAAATGGGTGAAACAAACTGAGAGTTTTTGCCTCCTGCATCCTGGCTCCTCTGCTTCGAGGACCCTGGGCTCTCTCTCAGTGACTTGCCACTGAACCGTGTCTGGGGAGGGGCTCAAGCTTGAGGAAAAACCCTCTCCACAATCATTCCCCACATCTGGCAAAGCTGGATGTGTACCCAAGTCAGAAACAGTGAGGAGGGTCCTCAGGAGACCAGCCTTGTTGGCAAACCATGCAGGAGCCCACCAGGGCCATCAGCCCCCAAGTGGGGTGCCCGGTGGCCTACTCTTAGTACCTTCGTGCTGCTGGAAGGGTGTGTTTGGTGGGCCTTCAGTTGCTGGGAGAGAGATTTCCGGAGATTCTTCTCCTTGATGCCCTGCAGGAGGGAGGGGGGAAGAAAGGGCTCCAGGCCCCACTCCTTCCTAAAAGCAGAAGAAAAGTAGGAAATTAGTGAGAGAGGCAAAGCAGGCCAGAGAAAGGATGGTGGTAAGACAGGAATGACCTCCACGCAAGGGGTAGAGGTGACAGACTGGAGCCTGGGAGGAAAAGAAAGAGGGACGAGGGCAGGTGAATAACACAGGGCACAGTTCCCTATAGAAGCTATCGCTCAAGGGCACCATAGTCTAGGTGTGAGGGACTCCAGTTCTCACTCCCAGCCCAGGCCTTGTATTCCTGAATAGCAAAGCATAGCTCAACCATTGCACCTTCTTCCCGAAGGGCCCCACCACACAACTTACTCCACATTCTTGAGCGAGATCTTCTGACTAGGTCGAGTGGCTGAGACAGTGATATAGATGTGAAGGGCAGCAAGGCCCAAAAGCATCTCTGGCTTGGGGTCCATTCCAAAGCGTTCTCTGATAACATCGTTCCGGCTCTGTGAGGGAGGGCAGTCCAAAAGTGTCAGTTAAAGGAGATAGTCCCTTCCCACCCCCCCCACCCCCCCGGTCTACTCCTTTACATCCCTGAAAAGAACCATGGTGTCAGTAAGACATTCTAGATCAAGGGAAAGGAGGAAGGTTCTGCCCTTGGGGAATAGGCAACAGAGGACCCTCAGGTCTCAGAGACACTATTCACTTCTCTCAGATCCTGGCAGCGTTCTTCTCCGCGGCAGGTGCCCGGGATGGCAAGGCACGGGTGGGCGGGGCACATAGGCTGCTGTAAAAGTGAGACATGGTGTTGTGCTCTTTCTTTCCTCCTGTTACAGAAGGCCCTCCCACTTTTTCTCGGGGGCCTATCCTCACCCCCCAGCCATACAGGCCTCTTCTACTAGCTCAGATGGGAGTGAAGGAAGAGAGATGTTGAGAGGGGCTCTCCATAGGGCTCTGGCCCAGAAGCTCAGGGTGACAGATGGTTTGCAAGGATGGGACAGATATTCTGTTCCCTGGAGTCTGAAGGTCAAAAGCAGTGATGAGTTAGTCTTCCTGATGCCATTCTAAAAGGGGTCCCTTTAGGAACTATTGTCCAAGGGTATGACAGGCCCCAAACCCTGAGGGTCAGAGTCCAAGCTATCGATGATTCAGCCTTGGTTAGACCAGTTGCCCATTTTGTTGCAGTGGAACCAGGATGAGCTAGGGAACTAGGGAGCCATGGTGATATCACTATAGCATAGGAGACAGTGGAAAAGGAATGATTCATCAATGATCATATATGTAGAAAAGTCCAGTGGAATCTAAAAAAAAAACCTACTAGAACTAATGAGTTAGCAAGTTTACAAGATATGTCAACATACAAACCCAATTGTATTTCTAAATGCTTGCAACAAACAACTGGAAATTGAGATTAAAAATCAAAACCACTTAATAGCATCAGAAAATATGAAATAATTAAGAATAAATCTCTCAAAATAGGTGAAAGACCTATACGCTGAAAACTAGAAAACACTGCTGAGAAAAAATTTAAAAGATCTAAATAAATGCAGAAACATACTGTGTTCATGAATTGGAAGACTCAATATTATTAAGTTGTCAGTTATCCCCAAATCAATCTATAGATTCAATACAATCCCGATCAGAATCACAGGAGGTTTTTAATAGAAATTGACAAGCTAATTTTAAAATTCACATGGAAATGCAAAGGGCCTAGAATGGCCGAACAACTTTGAGAAACAAAGTTGGAGGACAAACACTTCTTGATCTTAACTTATTATAGCTATAGTAATCAAAAGAGTGTGATGTTGACATAAAGATAGATCCGTGTAGTAGAACAGAAGTTTGAAAATAGGTCCATATATGGACAACTGATTTTTGACAAAGGTGCAAAGGCAATTCAGTGGAGAAAGGACAGCCTTTTCAATAAATAGCGCTGGGACAACTGGATATTCACATGCAAAAAAACAACTTTGATCGCTACCTTGTACCACATAAAAAAAATTAACTAAAAATGGATCAAAGACCTAAATATAAAGCCTAAAATGATAGACTTCTAGGAACAAATTGGAGAAAATCTTTGTGACCTTGGGTTAGGCAAAGATTTCTTAGATACGACACGACAAGCAGGATCCATAAGAGAACAAATTGACAAACTGGACTTCATCAAAATTCAAACTTTTTCTCTGTGAAAGATACTGTTTGGAGACTGAAAAGACAAGCTATAGACTGGGAGAAATAACTGCAAATAACATATCCAACCAACAACTCGTTTCCAGGATATATAAAGAACTCTCAAAACTCAGTAAGAAAACAACCAACCACAATAAAAATGTAGGCAGAAAATTTGAAAAGATACTTCACTGAAAAAGAGGCATGTTGGCAAACAAGCACATGAAAAAAAATTTAACATCATTAGGCACTGGGAAATGCAAATGAAAAACACAGTAAGATACCACAACACACTATTAAAATGACAAAAAAACAATACTGACAAATACCAAGTGCTGATGAGGATGTGGAGAAACTGGAACTCTCAACCACAGGCTGGTGGGAATGTAAAATGGTATAACCATTTTGGAAAACAGTATTTGGGTTTCTTGAAAAAATTAAAGATTTACCATATGATCAATTATTAGGTATTTACCCGAGAGAAAAGAAAGCACATGTCACACAAAGACTTGTACGTGAATGTTCATAGAAGCTTTATTTGTAGTAGCCAAAACCTGGAAATAATCCAGATGTCCAGCAGGTGGACTGATAAAAAAAGTTTTGGCATATCTATACCATGGAATACCTTTCAATGATGGAAAGGAATTAACTACTGATACACACAACAACATGGATGGACCTCAAAATCATTAGGCTGAGTGAAAGACACTAGACCAAAATAAATGTACAGACTGTATAATTTCATTTATATAAATCTCTGGAAAATGCAAACTATAGTTTCTATAGTGACAGAAAGCAGGTCAGTGGTTGCCTGGGGATTTGGGGGATGAATAACAAAGGAGCCTGAGGAAACTTTTTTGGGCACTGGATATATTTGATGTCTCGATTGTGATGATGGTTTCATGGGTATAAACATGTCAAAACTTATCAAATGTCATTTTAAATATGTGCAGTTTGTTACATGTCAATTAGACCTCAAAAGAGCTGTTCAATATAAAAAAGAAGGAGTACAGCTGAAGTCCATGACATCATGAAGGGAAGAGAGAGTGTGGACATGGTCTTATCACCAAATCCCAAAATATTTGAACCAAAATGATCCCTGGAAGCTTGAATGAAAAAATTTAGGGCAAACAAAATGAGAACTAAATTTATAAAATTCAAAGAAATTCATAGAGGAACCACAGCTCATTGCCCCCTAGAGTGCTGGTAAAGGAACCTGAGGCTGTGAGAAATGTTCCTAACATTTTAGGTTGTCAGAAGGGGCAGAGAGGACAGCCACCATGTCTCATAGCACCTCCCCAGGTGTTACCATCAGAAACATCATCAGAAATGAATTTTCAGGTTTTTTTGCTCTCATCAAGTACTCTGTATGCTCAATGGGCACCTAAAATTCAACATAGCCCCAAATAATCTCATCTTTTCTTCCAACCCCTTCCACCACCTGTATTCCTTAACTCAGGGAATGATACCATGTCTACCACACACTCACTGAGTCAAAACCCTCTGGTTCTACCTTTGAAATCTCTGGAATTGCCCCTCCCCATCATCACTGCCCTGGTTCT